>BROG01000666.1:0-375000 GCA_030159075.1 Atrina japonica
AGGCCATTGAAATATGAAAGAACATTGGAGTGAACACAATTTAAATGAACATAGTTTTTGATTTGACAAACCTCTGTCAAAATTACATGTATGCCAGGAAATGAGAATATTTGCATGATTGCTGGTGAATTGTACATATTGCAGGAATTAATATGGAGAATGTACATGAATGGTTGAGCAGTCCAAGTTTTAAACAGTAAAAGAAAAATAGGATAGCTCAAGGAATAAGTAAACATAAGGATTGACCTGCTGTCAGTTTGCATTCGTGTGCTTATGAACGCCGACTGGACAAAAGCAAATTCATCATGATGAAGTGCTAACCCTCCTCTCCTCTTGAGAGAGCACCTGTCTTAAAAGTCATCTGCACATTAGCGAATGTAATAATTGACCAAATATTCTGACTATATGTATAACATTCACTCAAAGAGTGTTTCCCTTGTTAACCAAGTCAAGAGTAAATTTTTGTGTCTGTATTATTATGAGTAAGATAACCACTTACTTTTTTTACCTAATTTTGCCCATTAGGATGTAAAATTCCCAAATAAAATGGCACAGGACCCTGTATAATAGGGGGTTTATTAACCTCTGACAAGGGTTTTTTGTCAGCCCAGCTCTTGTGATATAGAACCTCAAGCTATTTTAGATTATACATGTAAGGCTTGATCTTGATAAAGTAATTAAGAGTTATTTCTACGAACGATTTATTAGTATTACTGTACATAAACAGTAAACCTTGTTATACTGCCACCATTTGTTTTACCATTTGGCATTATAAAGGGGTTTCGTGATAGGTTTAGAGAAACATTAAATGAGATTATAGGGAAAATTAGAAAAGTGGACTTTCATACTTGAAGTGTTAAGCTAGGTGGCAAATCAAACGGGGGGCATTATAAATATGTTTTACTGTAAACATTTATATAATTTTGATTTAATGTTTGTTTTAGATGGTACCCTTGTAGGATCCATAGTTGGAGGTGTTTTGGGTGGCCTAGCGCTTCTAAGTATAGTGATCACTATCTGTATTGTCGTTGCCTGTCGGAGAAAGAGGAGTGGTGGAGCGGTCCATCGACCTCCGACACAACCACTTTCCACAGCCAGTTATCCAATGGGTATGATTTTTATTTTTGAATGATAAGTGTATGATATATGGGTCAGCGACTGAGAAAATAAGCACAATCTTAAAATTTCATAATTAACAAGTAGCCTATATCACAAGGAAATATTTATTTCAAATTGAAATTGATATTATGGTTACATGTGACTTTATATTGGACATTGAAGAAATGGACTTTAAATCTTTGCCATCATGCATGCCGGCCATACCGCCTTTCGCTATTTCTCATGTCTGTATTTTTGTACAATGTGTCACTGACCACTATGTTTATGATGTCATCATTTTTTATGCAGGCCGTAGAAGCCGTTAATATACTTGTACCTTGATGTTATTATTTGATTATGCATAGTTAATTGAATATCTATTTTTACAGCAGACCTGTTTTACAGGTATAATTTTAAAGGGGCATCAGCTGTGTTTACCAAAAGAAGAAATATTTCGATTTTTACTACTTTTACTATTTGTACTTGATGTACAATAACAAATAAGAGCTATACACAGCATAAAACATCTTATATTCCTATATATTTTGTGAAAATAAGGACATATCCAGTGTGGTATTCATATACAAATAGTAGGGCTGTCATTGATGAGAAATTAGATATCGATATATTGATAAGTAAAAAATATTGATATATCGATAAATCAAATAATATGGTACTTCTATGAATAATGCATTCAAAATATATAGACTCATTATGATATTTAGCTGCTTTACTATCGTATGATTAGAAAAAATTATTGAAAGGAAAACATTGTTTATTTGAACAAATTGAACAGTTAGAATAAAATATAATATAGTTCGATAATATGAAGTAAAACAAATGGAAAATTTTGAAAATTGTAAAGGAAAGTACATGCAGTGAAATGCATTATGAAAAGTATCGACACTAAAAAAAATATATATCGATTATCGTATTGAATAACAAATAGTAAGGTTGAGGTAATCAGTTGCAATTTTAAAAGTGCCAAACAGGGTTTCTCAAGCAATTTTCACAAAATTGATAGGAATTAAGAATTTCAATATGTATATCTCATTTTTGTTATTGTTTATCAATCAAGGTAGTAAAAAAGGAAAATAATTTTTTTGCAAAAAGTAAAAAAGCACACAGCTAATGCTCCTCTAACTGGCATATTTTCCTTTTTAATGATTTCAGTTCAGACATCCACAGGCCAGTATCAGCAAGCATATCCTCCACCACAAGCCTACGGACAACCACAAGCCTACGGACAACCACAAGCCTATCCAGTACAATCCTATCCTGGAGAACAAAAGCCATATCCTACTCAACCCATGCCACCAGTAGCAGGGGGACCACCACCACAGTATCCAGGCAACCCAACAGCTCCACAGACTACCACACAGTATTAAAATACAACACCACTGAAATGTCTCCACCTACCATACAAATGTTGATAAACTTTTCTTGTTAAGGTATCCGTTGTAGAAAAGGTCAAAATTTCTTGTAAGGTACTGTAATTATCACATTTTATAATAGATAGGAATGTCCCATGTCCTGATATCAGGTTTTTAGGGGACCAAATATCAAAGGGGAAACAAATCTTGCACATCAAAGTTGTCAATTACACTATTATATGAGTTAATCTTGATGACAAACATATTTGTTTTAATTGTTTGATGATTTCTGTACAATAATCCTTAAAAAGATATTTCAGAAATATCAAATATGAGTCTTTCATCTAAAGAAAACTCGTTTTACAATATCTCGATGAAATATACTTTTTTTCTGAATTTACCAAAGAGTGTGACAGAAATTTCCAAAATAAACATACTGATTTATACATCGGATACCTTAATTAGTTAATGATACTTATATTGTAGTATTAGGGGACTTGTTTCAATGAAGCTGGCAGAGGAAGACATCAGACAGATAACTATTAGGGTGTTGCTATCTTTTTGTACTTACTGTGCCTGAAGCATACAGAGCATGTGCATTTTGTTGTGGATACTTTGAGTTTGTGTAATTATAGGGGCATTCAACACCAATACAATTCTTTGTGTGATTATAGGGGCATTCAACACCAATACAATTCTTTGTGTGATTATAGATCTTTCAACTGTCTTTTATGCAGGTGATTTAGGCCTTATGTAAAATATGGTCTTTGTTGTTATCAGTAAATTATTACAATAAAAAATTCCAAACAAAAACAGCTGTGTAGATAAATCTTTTCACCCCCATTTATGTTATGGTATGTTCTTTTCTGTTACATCGGACCATTCTTCTATGGTGTGGGGAATAGAAAGGGTTTGCCTAGAAAGTGTTTAATATTCAGGACAACTACCACTGTTATTGTATCTGATTAGCTTTAAAATTCTACAATTAATTAATCTGAAATTAATGCATATAGGGCCCAGTTTTAAAACATTTCAAAATTCAGAAAAGGCAGTCCAAAAACTCCAAACAAATTTAGAGAGAGAGAGGGGGGGGGGGGGTTACTTAAATACAGCACATGTTCATTGCTTTAAATAATTTGACTTATACATGTCCCTATGGCAACAAATGTCTGGTGACTCAATTCCTTTACATAGTTTGACTAAAATGGTTGTGTCCCCGTTGCTACTAATGCTGTATTGTTCTTTCCCTTTAAACAGATTGACTAATGTAGTCATTCTTTTGGTTAATTCCCTTCAAACATTCTACTAATACGATTGACTTTTGATAATTATCCTAGTGCATATTAATGTTTGTTGTAAAGCTGGCATCGGAATAAATATGTATATGATATATGTTTTAACAGGTTTTATGTATACTTAGTATATTATGCTTATATATTTAATAATTTAGAAAGTATCAGAGAATTTAAGATGCTGGTTACATTAAAAATGATAGCCATATTGTTATCCCACCACCTTTATACTAATAGGTACAATTTAGAGATGTTACTATGCATTTCTATTGTTTGCTTTCAATCTTTGTATTGAATTTGCTTTTTTTTATTTCAGCATATAGCAAGGAGTCCGCCATTACATTTCCTGGTGGTTTCCGCTTTACATTCCCTGGTGGTTTATACTGATAATTTTTGCATCATTTCAGTAATGAGAATTGTTTTTGTAATGAAGTTTGAATTTTTCATGAGAAAAAGTAAAGCATTCAAAAGTACTTTTATAAAAGTTAATTGTAACTATTTTAATTGATTTACTTTATAAAATTTTCAATTGCTGGGATTTCAGTTATTTAAAAGAGTTTTCTGAGGTATCCATTCCATTCCAAAACTTATATTTTTCTTTTGACTTTGGATTACTGCACATGTGCTAACTGTCATTAGATACAGGAAACTACTGTCAAACACCACCTAGTGGCAATATTAAAAACACAGGCAGTTTTGATCAAAGGGATATAACTCTGATATTTTAACATAACAGTATTGTTATAAAATCTCAGGTCTCATATCATGGAATGACAATGCATGTAATATTATTGAATGTTTGCTATCCTCTGCAGACACTTTATTTTCAAAAATGGGAAAACTTTAAGTTATTCACCCATAAAGACAAACTAGAACTTGTCTGTATCATTGATTTTAAGAATAATCAATTGTGTATTAGATGTAGATGGGTTGAATTATTAAGAACTCTGTTGTGACAAAGTTCTACAAATGTTTTTTATTGAATGTTTAATTCATTTATATAAATATATATCGTATGGCGTGTATATATAAATATATATGGTATTACCTCTTATAACTTTATACTTAAGGAACTATTTTTTATCGTATTTGTATTGCTTACCAAATTTTAAGATCAATTATTGTATAATAATTATTGTATCATACTAATTTTATGTCAACTTCTCTCCTCAATTATATATATATATATATATATATATATATATATATATATATATATATATATATATATCCTACAAAGATAAAGTTGCACATCCTGGTTCTGTCAAAAACTACAACCAAAAGAGATGTGTACAGGTAAAATATTTGACAGTGTTGCTCAATGCATTAGTGTGGCTTTAATAATTTTGTGTCAGAAACACTTGTCACCTCTGTCATCGTTTATAAACATTTTATCTTAGTCGACTTATAATGTCCTTGTATGAACATTGATCTGACTTTTGATTAAATATTAATTGAAACCTGATGAACTTTACTCTTACCTTACCTTACTCTTATCTATGACAATATATTTTTCCTGTTTGATATTGTCACAAAGAAATCTTTTGAGTTTGAAGGTATGACATGTGAAGTTGGAACTGATATACTGTTTTAATTAATCTTGCTAGAAAAGTGAAATTTAAGAAGGCTTCTATATTTGTTGTCTCCCTTGTACTAGACTGGACTTTGTGCCATGAATTCCCCATATCAAGTCAATTCTGAGAATCTCTGTAACTTGGTCATGCTACATAACTTGTTCATACCTAGACACACATTTGGACTAGCCTTTATTATTGATGTCAAGTAGAGTTTATTGTTTTCAGGGTAAATGAGTCTGATTTGTTTCAATATCCCATCAAGCCATGACAAGCAGAAGTTGTGAATAATAGTTGACTTTTGTCAATGGTGTTTGACCAAGATTACCATATAATGAACTCTTTTCTGAATGTCTGTTTTAATGGTCAGTTAAAGTATTAAATTAGCTGTTCTCCACATAAAGAGGCATTAGTCTGTGTTTACAAATAAATTATAATAGTTGACCAATAAACATGCAGTTTATGCTCTTTTGCTTCACAACCGGATTCTTATCATTCGGGTAAATATCACTCTGCCCATTCAGAAGGGATACTTGTGTATTCATTTATTCCTTCATCTTAGCTATGTAAGATTCATTTATTCCCTCATCTTAGACTGGCGTATCTACAGTTTTGAGGCGTCAAACTTTCTGTCCACACGCTAGATTGTATTACAACTGCTATTTCACGCGCTAAACTGAAAGATAACAGAAATGATATTCATATGACAACAAGAATACGCATATGATTTATCACTAGCAGGTTTGAGAAATGTAATATTATTTATTTCCTCCTTTTGGTGGATGACAAAGAAAACCTTCAGCCAAAGACTTGGAGAGTCATTCCCTTGATTGATATTTTTCTGTCTTAAAAAAGCAGGGAATTATTCAATTAATTAATTAACCCTTGTAGTCACATTTATACTCGCCCAGATCAAATAATAATATGGTAGCTGTTATAAGTTAGGAGTTAACAAATTCATATTACATCTAAAATTATCATAAAATTTTGATTCCAAATCATACACGCCTGAATTCTGACGGTGTACTTAACCATTCTTTGAGATGGGCAGGTTCAAATATGACGTTAAGGGTTGAAAATTTAATCATGTTTATAATTTTCCCCTCTGTTAATTTCTATTCTACAGTGTGTAGAATCACGCTGACTATGATGTAATAAACAGGCACAATTTATTTTAACCTACTTTCTAAGACCAGATGCAGAGCAACAAGTTAAAAACGTTTCTTTCATTCACAATAAAGACACATTTGGGATTGCCCATGTTACTGATGTGAAGATATATTAATTCTTCTCTTAGTATTACTCAAGTAGTCACTGAAAATGAATAAAGACAAATTGTTCATAAAACATCACTTGTTTCATTATAAACGCAGAAATTGACACACATTAACTAAAATTGTATTTTGTTTATTTCTTAACAGACGCATTGATCTAACTTCCTTCCGACCGAGAACAATACAGTATTAGCGTGAATATACAGTCATGGGACATATATATTCGTCACTTATGATATTTTCTTCTTTGTTTTATATAAAACCCACAATTTTTAAATTCTGAAAAAATCCACAGATCATACCAGAATTTGACAAATTTGTACAAATTTATAGTAGGATAATTTCATATTTCTAAAATATATGCATTTTTAAATTATCATGTTTATTTACAGAAATGTCAGTATTTTTTCTCATGCAATTATTTTATAAATTCCGTAATTATTCTTTCAGTCTAATGAAATATGTCAAAATTTACATGAAATGTTTCATTCTCTACAGAATCATTATTTTCTCAAAATAAACAAAGAGTATATCTAAATTTCCAAAATATTAAAAATATGTATTCAATTTCCTTTATGTAAAAATAAAATATTTGAAATATTGCTTAAATATGTGTATTTTGTGGGCATTTAAAAATTGTTGGTTTTTTATAAAACAAAGAAGAAAATAACATAAGTGACGAATATATATGTCCCTTGACTGTAGCTTTCGTTTGTGGTCGCTTTTCCATTGATTTTGTAACAGTGAAATCAAAATGATTATGGCACATTGATAATTGATATTATATATAATACATACTCGGATAAAACTCCATTTTATATCACAGATGTCTAATGCAGCATTTTATTGATTCATTTATTTTTTTAAGTGTTTTACGCTACACTCAACAATTTTTCTGTTATATGGTGGCGACCAGTTTTTCAGTCCGTGAAAGCAATCAAGTATATCACCGTTAAAAAAATATTCATGTAAAATTAAATTCTTTTGTAAAGGCTGAATTATGAAATGTATGGATATTTACCCCCAAAAAAAACGTTAGGACTTTGAAAAAAATATATTAAAAAATGAGTTGAAATGTCGGAGTTGACCCTTTTTCTTATGTCACACGTGTGCTGTACAAAAGTATAAACTGTCGCAAAAATCAAAGTTGATAAAAAATGCAAAAATAAAAGTGGAATAATACCCTCAGTAGAACGTAATAAAAGTCTATTAATAATAAAAACATGGCAGCTTGAATTTATTTGAAAGATAACTTTTTATACTGAAAAAATCGTGTCAATATTTTGTCATGACCCAAACGATATTACTGAAGTGACACGTTTATAGAAAGATAACTCTCATATGGCAATTTTGCTACGTCATGGTGAATGTCTCGAGTTTTCCTGTCATTGTCAACCAGGCGGTTTCACGAAGATGACAGGGAGAAATATTCTAAATCGTGTGCCTTTGTTTTTTTATTTTTTCATTGTCATTACCTAACGGTCTATTTGAGAATTATAGAAATGTTATGACCCTTATTCTTTCCTGGCACTAAAATATTGTTGAGTATGTTGGAAATACCATTCAAATTTTCTACTTACCAAACTTTCTTACCGCTTATGTCATTATCAAAACGGGTCATTACCGAAACATCTGTAAAATTTTGGTATCATAGTACCATTAAAAGTTTTGTGGCATATAAGCGTTTGTTTTGAGTAATATTTACTGATGAAAACAGTTAAATATATATATATATATATATATATATATATATATATAAAGATGGAAACAAGTATTTTAAAAACCGTTGCGGTAATGGCGTTAATATAGGATTTAGAGAAGACTGATCCATTCCTTGTAGCAAAATAAATAAGAGGTGAATACTGCAAATGATATTTTCTGATGTAAAAATACCAAGTAAATTAAAAACACTCAATGTTTTGATAATTTTTAACAAAATCTTTTTAGCTATATACTGATCTAAAATGTGCCTTTATTATCATTGTTGTTTTTTATTGCAAAATTATAACTTGTAGTATGCTGATAATATAAGATTCTAAGTAATGTTTAAACTAAGTAAAACGTTGACATTTTGGTTTTGTTTAAATGGTACTAAAATAATAAATGTACTACAGTGCTGTTTCCATTATACAGACTATTATTGAAAAAATATTATATTAAAGAATTCGCAATGCCAAAAAGTGAAATATATTAATGTGTTATATTAATATGTTAAATTTGTTGATCTATCAAGCTTCACTTTTGACATATGACAAACAATGACCCCCGGAAGATGCACGCGGGATACGATGCCATAGATGAATAAGGGTCCCATGTTGACCAATTACACACGCTGCTAGAAAATTGAAATTAAATTGAATAATTGTCATTTTCATTCATTCAAGTCTCCACTCCTAAGGAGTGTCAAAATAATTTGGAAATTTGAGATTCCCATATTTGTAAGATACCAACAGGTGACCGATGTGGCCCATGGGCCTCTTGTTCAGTTATATGGTGGCAGCTAGTTTTTAATGGTGGAGGAGAGAACGGTATGTTGCAGTGTATCCGGGAAGAGACCACCGGCCTTCCGCAAGTAAATAGGCAAACTTTCTCACAAAGATATAGATGATACACCAACTATTATCGAAAAGGTAACTCCACAATTGCAATCAAGGTAATGTTGATTTAAACTCGAATCCTCATATCTTTCCGATGATATTGTTGATCACTAGGTAGTTTGTCACTGTGCATGACATAAATTCAATAATAAAGACTATATAGTTTGTTGTCTGGTACTTTTGGCCCCAGCAAGGGGTTTCACTTACATATATAACTTAATCTGCTTTAGATGAAGTGCCATAATTATATACTCTTACTAATAAAATGATCGTTCATTGACCTACGTTTGCAACGTCTGAAAGAACGATCATAGTCTTTCCTTAAACCGAGGTCATGGACACGGAAGACATTACTACTGTTGCGATGTTAATAACCATTTGGATACGAAAACAGTTTTGTGTGTGAAACAAAAGTTCTTCGATTGATTCACAGCATAGTGATAGTAATGTAGCATGGTAAACATTGGTAAGAAGGCACGGGAATGTGACAAGTTAAATGAAAGTTTGACCTTCATTGCAGACAACACATTTCAACTGCGTTCTGATAGCTCAGGGCATTCAACTTAACGATGGTATAGAACAACAAGTGTCTTTTTGAAAAAAAAAGATGATATATTATTTTCAGCGATCTGCATAGATGACATTTGAAACGTTACTATAAGTTAAACAGTTAATGGATTCCTGAATTATATTATTAGTAAATGGGTCAACTAATCGAGCGACCTTTTGAAGAGAAATGTGAGACTGATCAAATCAAATATATGAAATAGTTTCTTTAAGCTTTGAGCATGATACCCGACACATATGTCTTATTGATGACACTTTTACTAATATAAACCTTACTGACATGCTAAATAGATATGTAATAATTAAACAAAGAAACATAAAACAAGGGTAATTATAGTAAAGTTTATTGAAAATTTATATAGTATATTATTGCTCCAGTCTATATGTTGAAACTCATTGACCTACATTGCAATTTTCCTACTAAAATAAAAATCCGTTTATTGGAGGAATACAGACAGCAGTATATTGACAGTTGTAAAATAAAAATGTGTATTCTCACTACTATCAAAAACCTACCTCAACACGCATCTTGCTATAATATGTGAGTGATTAACTAAAGCACGGCCGGTAACAGTAAATACTTAACAGGTAATTGACTTTCTCAAAGGAATGTTTATATACGAATGAACAGACTAACTTCAACAAAACAATGGTGCCACATAAAGAAGCAAAACTTATATAAATGACACGTTTTAAAAACCCTGAACCAAAATAAATAAAACTTAATACATTTTAACATTTCTGGCAGTTTTATGTGGTCATGATTTTTATGTCTGCTAGTTCGAAACTAGAATTCTAGCTAAGTTTTATTTCCAAAAGCAGATATACTGATACATGAGCAGTTATGTCTTGAAAGCTAATAGTAATGAATTTGGATTAGTTCATAGGAGAAAATTGTTTACTGTCGATATTGGTCGCTAACAAAATGTTAACCTGTGTTTGATTTCTGACAACTTTCATAGATCCTACTTCACACCAGAAATTCAAGATTCTGTTTCTTTCATATATTGACTTTGAAAACGATAATGTCCACTGTAAGATAGTAATATTATCCGACATGACTGCAAAAATAACCAGGTATTAATTATAACACTGATTACCCATTCTGTATAAATATCTTTCTTCCACACTCAGGATTTATGTGTAACAATGACCATTACAGGTAGCCAAGACAATATGATATGAATATTCATATCAAGTTGTGTCAGTTTGATAACAAATGTAAAGACAATTCTTCTATTGGTATTAAGTTATGTGTTTTTATTTTTATCGACCTAGAAATATGGCTTTGATATGAAAGCATATAATCACAAACCACATTATAAGAATTAAGATGTCAGGTAAATGTACACCTTACGTATGTTCTCAAAGTCTTGACTGTTTGCGTATGGAATACTTCACCTCTTAATAGAGTGTTATTCCTGATTGTTGGTTTTAGATATCATCTGTTCATGAATATTGAACAATAAACAAAACACCGCTTTCTGGTTAACTGATTTACATTTATGTATTGATAAAAATTTGGTTGTCAACAAAACTGAATGTAAAAATCAATGATAAATGAATGAAAATCCGGAAATATCATATTTCATAATAATGCAACATACATACAACAAAAACTCATGTGCCTGATTGCAATAACTAGAGTATCACAATCATTTTATAATGACATTTAATCTTCATTAACAACCATTTGATGACTTTTTAATGGTGGTGCCCATGTTTGTCATGCTTGTGTCTGCATACCAAAACCGGCACGTGCGCGTGATGGATGACGTAATCACTGACACTTCCTAAAAATGTTCGTCTAATTTTCCCCATACCACGGGTCCCGCACACGATTAAGGAAGCTTTCTCATCCTTGGCCACATTACATATTACGTCCCCTGGATTACCACCTACACTCTTAACTCTGCCTCCAATCTGAAAAAAGATTTTTTTTTAATTTATCAAACCATGTTGACGCTTCAAAAAAGTTTAAATCATGGCAAATTTATCCAATGCAACACATGCCGCAATTTTACAAGGAAAGAAGTATGAATATGTATAGTAAAATGCATATAACCTGGCGGGGTGAAGTCCCTTGAAGTCCCTTCATTCTTGAATTGGACGAATTTTAGGTAGTATATTCAGATTACAGAGACAAGAGTAATTGATCCTACTTGTCAGTAATCATACGGTTATCTAGTTGGTAATGATAAACATTTTCCGTTAAGCCTCTCATAACCGAAAAGTGAGTGGAATCAGCCGTATTATAATTAACAAGTTACTCCGCCCCGCCAAGTTATATGAATCGGACCATGAAGCATGTGGAAAAAAATACCTTCATTGTTTACAACATGGGCGCAGACATTTTGGACACCCAAAGTTGTGCGGAGGGAAAATTAGCCTGGCGACCTGATTGGTCATTAAATGAAAAAAATAGTTTTGTCATTAATAAGTGAAATTAAGGTGACAAAAAGATACATGAATATTAGTAACCCTTTGTAAATTATAGTGCTGACGACTGAAAATTTAAAGAGAGGTGTCAGATGAGAATAGATATTTTCCTTTGCAGCGGAATACTGCGAGTGATATATTAGTGAAAATTCGAAGTACGGCAACCAATTCTTTTGATAGCATAATAGTGATCTTTCAGCACAGGTTACTGATTTGACCCAGATTTAATAAACATGGGAGTGACATTGACCTACAGTTTTGTAAATTAGCATTGAGGCCTATGGGGAAATATTTGATGGTGTCTGTCCATGTACATTTTCATCAAACAGATGTCCAAAGGAATTTGTTACCACATTTATCTTTAATTCAAATGAATGCTAAATCAGATTTTCAGACCCATCTGTATCAAGGGAAAACAAAATCTGAGCCGGATCTCCATGATGCTGCTGTATTGAGTACTCAACATTGTCTAACAATTTATGTAATTAGATGGTTTGTACATCTAAAACGTTAATGGAAATAAAATAAATCAACAGCAATTGTATAGATCACACCACAACTTCTTTTCTATTAACGTCATAGAATTATTTAAATGTAAATACATGTACAGTCAAACTTGCATTAAATGTCACCTCTGTATGAAAGTCATTCAAATACAAATGTACAACCTTAGCTAGCATTTTATAATGAATAAACTTCTTTGTAAAGGCCACCTGTCTATAACGGTTACTTCTGACTTTTCATTTGAGTGGTCTTTATAGACAAAATTTTACTGTATAGACGTGTCAAATGCACTTACACCATGGTTCTTCATGTCTTGTCCCAATGACTCTAGAAGTTTCTTTATTCTCTCCTCCTCCTCTTTGAACATATCACTCATTACCGTAACGTCAGCCATCACCATTGCTAGAATAAAAGAAAGCAGGTATTATAACTTCCGGTAGATCTATTAGGAAAGTAAAAATGAGACCTTATAATTACAAAAGAGGTTTTGCTGAAGATAGAGTCTATATGAAAAGAATTACTGTAAATCCGGTTTTATTCGAGTGAGTTTTATTTATGCGTAGTTTCGTAGGAGCTCTAATTCGCGAAAAAAAAGTTATTGCGTAATAAAGTATGATAATAGTTTAACTTAATGGGCATTCACGAATAGAACATGTGTTTCGCGACAATAAAGACCCGCGAAAATTTCCAGATTTAGAGTCTTTCAGTTCTAAAATATTTGCTAAAATTCCATTTTTACTTTATTCGGATCAGTAAACATAGGAAACAAGAAAGTCTGGATTAGATGGTATACCATTGCAATACATAGACATAAAACTACTACAGTGACCTGTGCGCCAACACTGTATTAAGCGGTGACAGTTCTTTGGTTTATTTGCTGTCCTCGAAATACTATATCAAATTTCCATGTATCTATGCGGAAAACATAGTTTTTAACATTTCTAACAAATGTCAGACAGACTGAACATCGCTTTCTATTATTGACATCTAACGTTATCGGTTTTTTGTTTTTTTTTTTTTTTGTCTATTTTCTACGATCAACTACAATCTCCAAAACTAGCACATTATATATCATTGTCATCGTTGTCAGTCCCTGATACAAATAGTTCAAACTGCTTAGTGTGGAAGGATGCTGGAATACCCCCCCCCCCCAAAAAAAAAAAAGAAAAGAAAAGAAAACGTGTTCGAGCTAACCACCGCAAATCCCATCATCCCACACACTCAGCTGTTCGATCTGAGCACCGAACAAGAGTTACATGGGTGTGAAGCGAGTGTGTTAACTACTGTGATACCCGAACAACCCTGTGGGTACCCTTAACACCAACATTGGAGTCAACAATAGTCATTTAACTTAATTAACCCTATATGTTACTCGTTGTAAAATGAATAAATGCATTCTTTAATAGTGTAAGGTGAAACGCTCAGTTAGGAAAACACTATGTTTACAAATAGTCCTGACATGATGTATCGAATTCTACAATATGTTGGTTCCCGGTACGTTAATTCGAATGACAGTCCTTTCTGTTAACTCAATTCTAACACCAGCCAATAAATAGAAATATATAAAAAATATCTATATAAAAATATATGTATATCGCAACTTGTGTACACTTAGAGGAAGGGTAATACAAGTGTTTTATCTAGCGAATCTCTAAAGCTTAGGATTGCATAGGTATATAGTAAAACACATAACCTGGCGGCGTGGAGTCATGTGAACTATTGCTTGACCTTGGTGAGTTTTAATCAAAGGTAATAAAACATAACGACATTAAAATCACAATGCAGTAATCATTCCTAATGATCACTATATATACGAGATTCTGTGAGGAATGAAATGTTTTCCTCATGAAGCTTGTCAAAACCGAAATGTGAGTAGAATCATCCGTATGATTATCAAAAGGTTACTCCGCCAATTTATCTGGACTGGACTATGTCAATACACGATAGATCTAGATTCTGGACAAATCTATCGAGAGAATTGATAAAATGTTATCTTCAAAAGAACAGTGAGTTACATTAGGTTTCAGTGGCAAAGAAATAGTATGTCCCTTTGTTTAGAAATAGCGTTTGATACGCAAGCAGAGGGTACCGATGTAACATGAAAAATTGACCCGCCGTAGAAAAGCTACCCGAATTGGCCACTTTTCTACGATAGAAATCTCACTTTGGGTCACATTTCTACGATTAAAATCTTACCCGGGTAGCCTTAGAAAAATGACCCGCTTCAACAATTCTGTTTTTCGTCCCGTGAAAAAGTTACACCCCCCTCCGTAGAAATGTCACCCCCTACACTTTAAGGAAAAGAAATACGGATATTATGCATATACTATACGACAATTATGACCTGGCCCATAGATGACCCGCTTGGGTCTCAAAGGTAAAACATAGACCAAAATTTGGTATACAGTTGAATATATTATTCTCATGAACCAGTGTCGTGAATCAAATGTCTTTCAGATTTTGTTTGCATGAATGTTTAAGCCACCATTTACAACGTTTGCAAATGAAAACAAATTAGGCAATTCCAATTTTTTTCCTTGTCTAGCGTCTGCGGATTGGTTTTGAGATTCTAAAACAGAGAAAAACCAAACCTCTAGGGGGAAATAAGAAATTTGTCTTAAATGACCAGTCATCAAGTGAACTTCTAGTTTCATCAAAGTGAAAACTATTATAATTCCTAAGGTTGTTTATAAGCATGGGCCAAAGATATGGTTTTATGAGTTTTAAAATGTGCTGTGTTTTGTTTTCCTGATAGAAAGATAGGTTTTTGGTTTGTACGTGGACACAAAACATAAAATCTTGGAATGCCCCCATTTCCTGGCAACTTTCTTACATTAGACGGAGAAAAATCTTATGACAATTTTAATTGCGAGATTCGATCTCATAACGAGGAGGCGAGAGGTTGTAATCATCAATCGAAGATCTGAATCACTTAATCAACACTGAAAAAACATTCATAATACCTTCATTGTGCACTTCTCTAAATCCGTATAAAAATCAACTCGGAACTCGGGTCATTTTTCAACAGGTATGGGTCAGTTTTCCTGAAGTGCCCGGGTATGATTTCTACGTAGAATCATAATCTCGGTTGGTTTTTCTATGCGGGTCACTTTTCTACAATACACCGGCTCCGAACACATCATTCTTAAAACATCAGAAAGAGCCATGAGTCTTTCAAATGGCGATGTTTTAAAGCGGCACAAATTGCGTTTCTCACAAACATTTTTATTTTTTTTCACGACTTAGATTGAAATATAACAAAAAGAAATATACACAGCTATAACAATTTTTAAATTCCTATATATTTTTAATTGTTCGGCAATAATTCGTTTGCATTTTACCAATTCGACCTTACTGTTTGTATTTCCATACGAAGCTGGGCTTTACCCTATTTTCACAAAATACATAGGACCATAAGTCGTTTAATGCCTGTGTATATATCTTTGTTATTTGTTATTGTAGCTTAGTAGTAAAAAACGAAATATTGTTTTTGTAAAACACAGCTAATGGCCCTTTAGAGAAAAGCAAACAATTATTATGATAATTATTATTAATATCGTTGTCGTTGTTACTATATTGTCATCATCGTTGTCGGTGATATTGATGGTGATGTTTAATAAGATTCACGGGAAATAAGACAAAGCATAAAACATGTATATCATACGCATGGATACATATTATAGTCACGTGATTCTATCATCGTCTACAAGCATAGGAATGTGCGATAGCGAGTCATTGTATTAAAACCACTGATGGATGAAGAATGGGAATGTTAAAACCACTGATGGATGAAGAATGGGAATGTTAAAACCACTGATGGATGAAGAATGGGAATGTTAAAACCACCGATGGAAGAAGAATGGGAATGTTAAAACCACTGATGGAAGAAGAATGGGAATGTTAAAACCACCGATGTTGGGAATGTTAAAACCACTGATGGATGAAGAATGGGAATGTTAAAACCACCGATGGATGAAGAATGGGAATGTTAAAACCACCGATGGATGAAGAATGGGAATGTTAATACTCCTATCCGTGTTACCTTTGTCGTAAATACAATCGGAAGATATTTCAAAGTCAGATTACTGAATACTTCAGAACTTGAATAGCAAATAATATTTAAAACACGGTAACAGGTGCCGATGTTCATTAATTACAATTTTTAATAGATACTTCCTGAGACAGCCTGTTATCTTCGCATAATTATTTATTACTGCGTGTGTGTGTGTTGACTAAACAGGGGTAGATATCGGTGTACAGAAAATTCTGCTTGGAATCTATTATCGTAAAACATATATTTGGCGCGAAATTGCACTACCCTTGTAACTGATGAGAGAGACTGAGAATAATGAATGTGATAGTATTATGTTGAAGTGCAGTTTCACGCGGTATGTACGAAAACAAAATGTAAATGTGCAATGATCAAGGGCAACTTAATCAATCGTTAAGGCGACACAACACAACTATCAGGAGGCACAGTGTAAAATAAGTAAATGTGTAGTCTGCACTTGTCCACTGTCAGGTTTCCAGAACAAAAGAGTTTCCCGGAGTAATTAACCATCCTTGTAGATTTCTATAGAGACAATTACTGTATCTGTGTAGCTGTTACTTTTATTATGTACACTTAGGGCGAATATATTGACAGAAAACTGGTTTAAGTTTCTGGTTTTAACATGTTTTGAAACTAGTTTTGTTATGTTTGAAGTAATGCAGTAAGTGACAGGTTTGCATTTTCAAAATAACTGATATATTGGAACTTGCTGTGTGTTCCTGCGTAAACTGGGTTTAGTGTATATTTTGTCGAGTTTTACTGTATCTTAAACATTATCTTTATTTTTAGTGAAGCGAAGTTTAAAAATTTATAAATAAAACATAATATGTCACAGAAAGTTATTCACTTGTTTCATTACTGTTGGGTCTTTGCATGTTTTGGACTGCATGGAAACCACATCAGATCTAGAGGTAGTTTGGTTGGTTTCCCGAACTAGTTTGAAACTGTTAGTGATATATATCAGAAAATGCAACTATGCAATTAAGAAAGCTTCATGAAATTCGTTGCTGTCTGCCTAAAATCTTATGATACTATTGTGCTACATTCGAGACCTGAGATGTATATCAATCATTTTCATGTTTAATTCAAACTCATGAATAAATATGTACGACCACACACACCTTTGGGTGTTAAAAAAATAATGTTTCCATTTAGATTCAACATCATGAATACGTACGTGACTGGACAACCGTATGATATTCAGGGGAGTGCACCATGATGACATGATCTGTCTTTTTGTAGACGTTCTTCATGTACCCTGGAATGTAGATTTCAACTGGTTTTACTTTTTACAATATAACTCTCTCAGTGTGTCTCAATAAACAGTCTGAATACAACGTGTTCACGTTTTCTATCATAACCTCATCATGATCGAATTACAAACAAATGTTATAAACATAACACCAAAGTTAGTTAGACGAATTTTTCTGTTAATTAGTCTTCATCAGTTGTGCTTCAATCTAAAATAGATTTTCTAAAGGGAAAGTGAAATCATACAAGACCAAATAATAAATCTAAATGCATCATCAAATCCGTCTAAAAGTAACCACTTTAAGTAGATGACGATCTTAGCGTTTGAAGAATTTAGAATTTAAATTGATTAAAATTAAATAGTTGCTGTGGTTTGCATTATTTTACATGAATGTGTCGTTTGATCCCATCTCTGGTCTGGATCTGCCCTATGTTCTCCAGATCTGTAAACTGTCTCTTGGACAGCGGTCAATATTTTGGTATTTCTGCTTTGCGTATCGAAAACTTTTCATTGACATCAAAAGTGAGCACAGTCATGACTGCTTGCAACAGAAATTTAGTAACTATCTATCCTAATAATGGAAATATCGTAATTAACTATGCAACAGAAATACATTTGTCAATTACTTATCGTAACAACGGAAATTTATGAGTAATTACAGGGGAACCTATATATAATGAACCCTGTTACATAAAATCCCGCTTAATTTGAAATGAACTGATCAAAAATCCCCGGCAGAATTTGTTATCAACATTTTAACCAGATTATTTTGAAAACCATGTTTATTTGAAATAAAAATTCATTCCCCTTCGGCTTTTCAATATATATCCGGGGTCTTTTGTACGCGTGAAGGAGTTAATGACCCAAAGTGCATTCGTATTAACTTTACACTATTTACACTATAAAGAATAATCATGTGATGATGAAAGTTCATAATCCAATTGTACACACGGAACAAACAAAATACAGATATTTGTAAACCTTACAGAGATGTCTGAAATATTTAGCAGTATTACAAACAGTTATCATTATATAAAAAGTTCATATAAACAACATGTTTAAATCATAATTAATGCGGCTACAGTTTAATACTGTATACTGTTCGTTGTCAAGGATCCTAGATTGCTAACTACTACACCTTTATATATTCTATTTATGTAACACATAATGTGTGTATATGAGTTTTTGTAAAGCAATGACGATTTAATATTTGTCATTTCTATATGAATCTAATAGCAAAATTAATGGTGGGTGTAAGAAAAACACAGATAATTAATCTGAATTTTGTACCAATTACAGCACGGCTTGGTTTTATGACAAATGTAGCCAACGTGCAGTACCACTATTGTCGCCATGCTGTACAAATAATATTTTATTTTATCGTGACATGGGTCTTGCGATGTAATCTTCTTGCTCTAAATTGGGCCAGTAAATATTTTCCTTGATTTAAACATAAATTTAGATTTATTCCTATGCAATGAATGCCCCATGCAAAATTTTAACCCCATAGGGTGGGGACTAAAATTACGAAACTCGACGATTTGTTTATTGTTGTTTAACGTTCCGCTCAAGAATCGAATCTAGACGAAACTGGATGACATTAATATGTGTACTAGAACATCATTTATCTAGCGTATAGCGTCATAAATAACCTTTGCATTCCTTTAATTCTATATAGACCTTGAGTGTATAGCACTATACATGACCCATTTTCCTACGTGTTGTAGATAAACAAAATTTATTGACAACTTCAGTTTTTGAGCAAACGACGATCATTTAACTACCCCCAATAATATAATATATATCTTAGGAAGAGAGTAAATTAAATGTTAATTGCATACGCCTAAATATTAGAACCATGTGCAAACAGTCTCGTGATCTGTCACTGTATCAATTAAATGTCCTGGCGGCTTGCCTCGTTCGTTTGTAAACTTCCGCAGATACATGCAATAACAGTGATATTTATTTCCTGAACTTACAGTCAAATGCCTCTTTTGAGCAATCACTACCGTCCATTCCAACAACAACAGTCCTGCCTTCTGCCATTATGCTTTCCTAGGGAGGATGAAAAAGATGTGACCACCAAGTACGTTGCGACAAGTCACAAGTGTATGCAAATAACCTATAAACTGTGTTAGGTCTAAGGTTAAAGTTGGGGCAATGTTACGGGAAATGACTTTGAAACGATAGTTTACAAACCGTATCCGATACTTTCCGGAAAAAGTTGAACACGTAAATATACAACATATATTCTGAAAAAAAAATTATATTGAGTGTAATTATATATACATGTATATATTTACACAATATTTGTATGAACAGAAGTTTGTAGGCTATATTCTTATCTACTTTTGATAACATGCATGAGGTTACACTTCAAATTTTAAATTTGACCTCGTTTTATATCTAATTCTGTGGATTCCATATTGAGGGTGATGAATATGTAAACGATTTTTAAAATCAATTCTGTATTATGTCTTCGAACAACCATCCTGATTTGATACAGTCATTGTTACATGATGTGATGTCAGTGACAATGGTAATAATAATTTGATAAATGTAGTTTCTCAAGATTGTTCAATTATTTATGTACCAACACACCCGTTGAATATATTTAACTCCACCAAGAAACGACAACCAGTTAAGTTCTTTGAAAAAAGATCATTTGATGAATAGCGTGTGGCTTTATGTAGAATCAATCTTTTTATTTTTTATTTTTTTTTTTTATTTTTTTTTTTGTAATTTAAAAATTACTATGATAATTGAAATTATTAGTTTTGCATCTGTATCAAGATTTTTTTTTCAATACTGACACCCAACACGTTTTGGTGAGTGACTGTTCTGATACGACAATCGTTATATATTATATTGATTTCTCGTTCTTCACACAGTCTATGCTTTGAACCAATTGACATACAGAATGTTGTTTAAATTTAGCGATGGTATTTTGTTCACACTAATGTTTTCTTGAAGTCATATCATCATTTAACTTTTGTTGAATAATCTATACTTGTGAATGTGCTGTATGTAATGTATCATCATCTGCATACATGTCTGTTCAATAAATTTTAACACATAATGGTAACTCGTTTATATAAAAAGATCCAAAGATATAGCATTAAGAAATACTAGATTTGACATTATCCCAATAAAAGAATATATTTTCACATTGTACTTTTTGCTTTCGATGTTCAAAATAGAAAGATATCCAAACTAAAGCTTGGCGAGACATATGGTACAATTCAAGTTTTTTAACAAGAATATCTTGGTTAACTAAGAATAAAGCTTTCCCAAAGTCCAGAAAGATAGCCACGGTATCTTGATGATTACCATCTTCAATTTGTTTTAACTATTTATCAATCATATTATATGTCAAAGCAGTTTGCCAGGAATGGTTTTCTCTAAACCCCGATTGTGATTTATAAAGTAATTTACTCGCGGACACGTAGCTGTAAGGTTGTTGTGATACATGTTTTTTTATAATTTTTGATAAAGTTGGAAGTACAGATATTGGTCTATAATTTCCTAGATCTCCTTTTTTGAACTTTTTTATATATTGGTGTAACTCTATCTTCTTTTAAGTGATCAGGGAATTTTCCTGTGTCTATACTCAGAATTATAATAAAAGTTAGAGATGGTACTAGAACAGTGTTACATATTTAAGTCATTTTGTACCTATTTCGTCAATACCAGTAACCTTTGTGAAATAAAAGTTGTCTGTGGTTACAGGTATTGTATGAAAGTTTGAAGTATGAGGTACTGCGGATATTGTCATAAATATCTTTTAATATGGTAAATTAAGTATTTTTGGTCAAACACATTTTTACTGATCATTTTCTTTTAAATATTAACGAAATGGTTATTCATACATTTTATTATGTCACTATTATCAGTTTGAAATGCCCCCAAAGATAAAATGATGCTTTATTCTTACCTAATGCATTTTTGAAGAATTTGTTTTAGCTATTTCAATCAGAACGATTATTTCTATTATTCCAAATTATTCCAATATTTTATATATATATATATATATATATATATATATATATATATATATATATATATATATATATATCAGTATATATATATATATATATATATATGTGTGTGTGTGTGTGTGTGTGTGTGTGTGTGTGTGTGTGTGTGTGTGTGTGTGTGTGTGTGTGTGTGTGTTTATTGTCTGATTATGTTTTGAAAAGGACGAAACCAAGTGTTTTGTGGCCCTAAACACTGACAATGGCTAAATACGATAGACGGCAATTTCCCATATGTCAAGGATCGGGAGAGATATATGTGTATATTTTTTTCTCGTTGTTGTTAGATATCCTTCAATTAGTTTCTATATGTAAAGAGTGCCGCAAAATGTTGACTTATGCACTGGGCAGCAGACAATGTATTGAAGTTCTAAAAATGCCACACTTACCATTATAGTGGTTATGATAATCACGTGAAAGATGCCTATAGATAGGGCTTAGCAAAGGAACAATCCCTACTTGGAACAGTCATTACCTGTTATTAAAATATCTAGGAATTTAACCCTGGGGCCTTTAATTTGCATGACAAATACTCCAGCAACTGGGCTTCTTCAAGCAGGCTGATATATACGCTTTATCTAGCAATGACCATAAGTAGTCGATCACCATCAGCATCTAGACAATATTTGCATATACAACAGTTGCTAAAATTATTCCACCCACAAGTATGAATGAACACAGTTTGCAACATGATGAATTTATTTACATCTAGTGTACAATACATGTTACTCTCTCTCTCTTACTCAATCTCTCTCTCTCTCTCTCTCTCTCTCTCTCTCTCTCTCTCTCTCTCTCTCTCTCTCTCTCTCTCTCTCTCTCTCTCTCTCTCCATGTAACCAAAGCAAAGAATCACAGAAATGACATGTGAATAATGTAACCATATAGCAATATATATCACAGATATATGATATGTATAATATATATATATATATATATATATATATATATATATATTTCAATTTTTGGAGTTATAAAACTTCCATGTAAGAAATGTACAAATGACCACAAACATGTCAATACTACAAATCTTGCCTTTCATCAACATTATAAACACGATATGTAATCAGTCTTTAGAATAGTTAAATCCATATAACCTGGGGAGTGGAGTCTCCGGAACCCTTTTTTGAGCTGTACGAATTCAAATTTTAGGTAATAAAGCAAAACGCCATTAGTATACACTGGCAAGAGTAGTCGCTCCTACGTGTCACCATATACACTAGTAAGATAATCGAAAGGTTACTCCGCCCAGCCAAGTGGATAAGTAAATCGGACATCGTCATGTTATTTATTTCAGTATTATGTTTAGATTTTTTTAAATGTCCTTATTTTTATATCACACAAACCATGTGACTTACATATATCTCTGATTTATACCTAAAGTGATAAAAAACATATGAAAAGCTCATGTATTAACATCTAAAAGTAAATTAATATCCCTTTAACTGTAGCTAATATTATGCAGTCTTTCCAAGCATCATCTTTGTAACTGTCACGAAGATCCATTAATTTTCCAATATCAGTATTGTAAAATGCATAAAATTAACTTTTCGCCAAAAAGTTTTCGAATGCCCAGATTTAATGCCCTTGGAAATATGTAGTTTATCAATTTAGCTTTCGTTTCTGAACACAAGCACCGTTTTCAAATAAATCCATTAATTTTCAACATCTCTATTTCCAAATCTATGGAGTTATCCTCTGACGGAGCAAGAAAGTTAATGGTTGGTTTACCATTGTTTCGTGATGTATTGGTCATATGAGACGTCACACATGTCTCGTGATTGGCTCTAAGATATTCGACGTCATCGGGCATAACTAATTTGTCACATACTGAGTAGTCAGACGTGTTCGAGAAACCAGAATCATAAAATTCGCTACGATTATGAATGTCCTCTCTGAAACGGAAATCCACACGATCGTGCACTGGACATAAATGATCCCCGGTGTTTGTCATAAGAGGAAGGCTACTTTCATCGCGTATAATTGTGTAACATTTGCTGGGTGGCACTGATGATGTCGGCGATTCATTTTCCTTATTAGACGTATGAGTTTCCACATTAGCATCGTTATCTGTAAAGTAAGTGGCATAACACAGCAAAATGATTGGGAATATAAAATCTTGAGAAAAGAAAGAAAAACCTGATGATTAAATGGTTTTGAAACAAACTTGTGAATATATATGAATATGAATATATTTATGAAGATTCAAATGCTAAAATGATAGTTCACAGGTATTCAAAATCAGGATACAATGCTTAAAATACAATTGGAGAACCCTACTCACAGAACACACAGTAATGAATCGAAGCTGACGAGAAATTTAATTAGTTCTAGCATATAACTGCTCAAAGTGATCTAGTGATAGGTAACACATAACCGCTGCTCACGGTTATTAAGTGAGACACAGCATAAAACTGCTCATGGTGATCTAGTGAGAGGCAACACATAAACACTTAATGTGATCTAGTGAGAGGCAACACATAAATACTTAATGTGATCTAGTGAGAGGCAACACATAAACACTTAATGTGATCTAGTGAGAGGCAACACATTAATGTGATCTAGTGAGAGACAACACATAAACACTTAATGTGATCTAGTGAGAGGCAACACATAAACACTTAATGTGATCTAGTGAGAGGTAACACATAACCGCTGCTCATGTTGACTAAGTGAGAGACAACACAAAACTGTTCATTGTGATCTAGTGAGAAGCAACACAGAAACGCTTAATGTGATCTAGTAAGAGGTAACACATACACGCTCACGTTGATCTGATGAGAAGCAACGCATAAACGCTTTTTTGTGATCTAGTAATAGGTTACACATAACCGCTTCTCACTCCGATTAAGTGAGAGACAACACAACTGCTCATGGTGATCTTGTGAGAGGTAACACATAAACACTGAATGGTGATCTAGTGAGAGGTAACACATAAACACTGAATGTGATCTAGTAAGAGGTAGCACATAACCGCTCACGTTGATCTGGTGACGAGCAACACAACTGCTCATGGTGATCTAGTAAGAGGTAACACATAAACACTTACTGGTGATCTAGTGAGATAACATAAACGCTCATGTTGATCTTGTGACGAACAACACATAACCACTCACATTGATCTAGTGAGAGGCAACGCATAACTGATCATGGAGATCTAATGAGAAGTATTGTAAACATAATACCAAAGTAAAAGTTTTGTAAAAACAGGTGGGGGCAAAACAAATGCTCAAGACGATCGTTTCTATAAATAAGATTTCATCTTAGATCTAGAATATGATATAGATAAAGAGTTCTGAAACAGAAAGTGGTATTATACAAGGCCAAAAAATAATCTAAATGTATTCCCAAATCCGCCAAAGATTAACCACGGTAAAATGATTTGATAGTGGAGGCATGGATAAATATTTATGTGTGTAGCAAATACTTCGTTACCTTTTTGTTCAGCTGTTGAATAAATGACGTCATCCGAAGACTTTTTTATAAAAGCTGAAATAGAAACAATAAGCCTGGATAGTAAACACGGATTTCATTTTGAGATTTTACTAGATTTTTATCTCTATAAAATTTCAATCATACACTTACTCAGTTACCGATGTACACATTTTTGACTATTGTTATGATTATAAATTAGTGGCATTAGTAATAGGTTAATTGAAAATTAATTGTTCTTTTAAAGCGATATAAGCAACCCCAATGATTATTTTTGTCCCCTGACATATAGTCGAGAATATGATAAAATGTGTGTTCAAATACATTATCAAACACGTAAAACGTTGTTAAACATCTTCTTTTTGAAGTCATTTGTCTTATTAGAATTTAAGTTTTCCTGTATCTTAAAAAATCTAGCTGTATTTCCGTATGCAATGACCTTTCGAATAAACTCTTTCGCCATATCAAAAAATGTACTTCGTAATTCGGTCAGAGGATCTCGGTCCTTTACGCGCTCGGACTATAGTCGGCCGATTTTGTGTTTTATATTTACTTTTAAAATAAAGGACGTGATTTTTATTGGAAAGTGCATGTATTATGTGAAATATATGCTTTTCAATGCAATTGTAAATACCTGAAGAAAATCGGATGAATTTTTTTCGATCTTTAATGTTACCCTGAATGCTGACGTTGACATTTTTCAAAATAATACAACTTTGAAAAGTACCTAATGTTTTACAATCGTGCCACCATGTCCGGTAGAGTTGGGCAGTTGATTATCATGTGTCAAGAATGATAAAGCCGAGAATGCGATGGGGCGAGTTAAAAATGGGTCGAGATCACCCGATATACCCGGCACGTGGACAATTTCAGAAAAGAATGTTTTGAAACGACGAAAAAGACAAACTTTGCTTGATTTAGGTATGAAATGATGATGTACGAAAATAAACGCAAAGGGTAATAAGAATAGAAGTAAAAAATTACCGAAAGTTAATTTGCAATGCTCAAAGTATGGCGGACAAAAAATAACTGATATTACGGGTTACGTTTGGCAAGATTGTTGCAATTTACACATACATTTGTTATACTAACCACCAGATGGTCTCTTTGGAATATATATGAGATAGAATATCACATAAAATGGGCATGTAAAATTTTTCACCTTCGACAGCTTCATTAAAACATTATACATTCGACACCGACAGAAAAATTTCAAGAAATATAAAACGAAGGAAGTATAAAACTCTGGTAATGTCACCTTTTATGCGAAAGAAAACGAAGATGGGTATTAAAACAAATGCAACCGATGCTACCACTATGCCAGCAATGCTTCCACCATTGAGTGATGACGTATCTTCGTCTTCCTGAGGTGCTTTGACATACGTGTCTAAGATATATATATATATATATATATATATATATATATATATATATATATATATATATATATATATATATATATATATATATTATAACTTTGGTAGTATGTTTTATAATATATATATATATATATATATATATATATATATATATATATATATATATATATATATATATTAGCACAGTTGGCATCTAACGTACATATAAGATACAAAAAGACAATGCTTATTGAAACAATGTGCTTGTGATGTGATTACAATATAAATGAAACCAATTTCTACCGTTTGTTTTGGATTATGGAAAAACTAGCTATTTTGTAAAAAAAAACATGAAAATATATTCAGAAAATACTTTAAAGTATTAAAATCAACACACTGCTACAACATCAGAGAATTCGTTTACAAAAAAATGAAGATGTCTACGGCTTTTGGTTACGGCTTTTAAATAACAGAAGGAATTGTAAGTTTAACAACAAATCTTTGATTTAAAATCTTTTATCTTTAAATCTTAGATCTACTTTTCAATATGTATTCATTATGTACATATTCATGTACTTACATTTTGGAATGAATACCGACATTTTTTTGGTTGAGAACTTTTCTTTGATCCGTGGATCAATAGATTTTGGAAGGCTCGTGACAAATATATCCAATGTGACGGGTTGAGAAAAACGGTTCCAGTGCTGACATGTTAGAGAATAGTTCAGTCGCTGTAAATTGAGGAAATTAAATATATTAAACCTCTTTTCTGTAACCCGTGTACAAAGAATAGTGTTAATAGTAGCAAAATCCATAAGACAATATACAAAGAAAGGGAATGCTCAATCTAGACGTGAGACAAGGTGTTACGGAGCATCCAATACCAAAGAACCCCTGTGAAAATGATCTATAATCCGAGCATTATAGACGACTGAACAACCAGTTCAGCAAGAGATCGCTTTTTCTGAATTTGAAGTTGAATTTGTTATATGGTGGCGGCCGGTTTTCAATGGTGGAGGAAATAACACGGTTACAAAATACACAGCCCCCGCTAGTAAACTGACAAACATTCTCACAAATTCATATTAGGTTCCAGCAGGGCTCGAACCTGCTCTGACAAAAAGTGAGAGACTTAATGGTTCACAGCGTGATGCTCTAAACACTAGCCACTTTATCTGATATATGCTGCCCCATTATTGTAGTATAGGCTACTAAAACAGACATACATTCAGACAGACAGACAGACAGACAGACAGACAGACAGACAGACAGACAGACAGACAGACAGATAGATAGATAGATAGATAGATAGATAGATAGATAGATAGATAGATAGATAGAAGATAAACAGATCATGGAAACTGTCAAACGTATAATGCAAGCAACAGAATTTTAAAGATTCATAAAGCTTACCATGCCTTCTGGTTTTCCAAAGATGTTCTCGTTACCTCTGAGATCAAATACATAATTATAAAACCTCTCGCCATCACCTATTTCGATTTGGAATCCTTGCAAGTCCTTATTGGAGGCTGAAAAACGACAGCAATTATTATTACGAAGTGGTTTTGTCAAGTACAAGACATGTTTCTGCTGTCGTTATTATTGTTAAACCTTTTGTAAATTCTAATATATTTTTTTATTTTTAACTATCATACGGCGATTCTGTCCAAGTTTTTCGATGTTTACAAACATTTCTCTGAATCTAGTAGCAAGAACCCAAAACGGAGTAGAATGCATACATTTGACTAATTATGTACGTTAACAATACTAAATCAATTTTGATGACTGTGATTAACTAAAATATTGGATTTTAAATTTCGCATGTTAAAAAAAACAATAATATATAACAATTATATGAAATATACATCAATTTCAAAATCTCAAAATACGTGACTCTAAACTAATTCAAAAGTTTCAGCTTCTAAATGCATTCTGCTATAAGGGGACACAATTGGTTCCCATTGGAATGCTGACAGTTTGTGGAGAAGAACCTGACCTAGAAACATTACATACATATTGTTTATTAGAAATTCAAGCATCTTTTTATACCCACATCAGTGTGTTTTTCCTGATATGTGTTGAAACAGAGTGGTGTTGGACAAGATAAGTAGTATGATAGCAAATGACTCGGTAATAAAATAGAAAAGTCTTATTTTGAC
This sequence comes from Atrina japonica, assembly GCA_030159075.1. Taxonomy (NCBI): domain Eukaryota; kingdom Metazoa; phylum Mollusca; class Bivalvia; order Pterioida; family Pinnidae; genus Atrina; species Atrina japonica. The sequence goes on from BROG01000666.1 coordinate 29,002, forward strand.
ATTATGAAATTTAGATTTGTGCGAAATTACATTTACTTCATATCATAAAATTACATATTGCTTAAGCTATAAGATGTGATATCATATCATACAATTGCAATTATATTGATCATACAATTACAAATCATTTTGCTTAAGTTATAAGATGTGAAGATTACATATCACAACATTGCAAATCATATTGCTTAGACTATAAGGTGTCAGGAAATCATATAAAATTACAAATGATATTGTTTAAGCTATAAAATGTTTAAAATTTGACCATGTTACTCACAGTCATCAGGGCCACTCCAGTGTATATATATCTTACTAATGTCGCCATTTCGGACAAAGCTGGCTGAAAGACCAGTTGGCTCTGAAGGGACAAATCCATCTTTCCATTGTAGAATAACTGTAAACAATAAAAAAAAATATATATTACAATACCCCAAATGAAAAATATCAACAACAACAACAGACCCAGTACATGTGGCGGGGCGGAGTCTCTTGAACCCCTTTTTACCAGGACGAGTTTAAATTTTAGGTAAAAAAGCATAATGAGATTAAAATTGATTGTACTGGCTAAAATAATATTTCCTGCTTGTTATCATACTTACGAGTATCCAGTTAGGAATAAAACTTTTTCCGTGAAACTTGTAATAATAAAGAAAGTAAAGTCATTTGTATGATAATCATACTCCGCCCCCATCTTATGTGAATCAGGCAATACAAATAAACACAGTAAGCACGTGAATGACACGTACAACGATCTTTGTAGATTTCAGTACACAAGGATATAGCTGGAAGCAAGTACAATCGGAACAAGAATAAGGGTCCATAGTAATCTAATATTTTTATGTTTAATATATAATTAAAGGTGAGCATAACTTGTCCAGTTACAAATTATGGCTTCAATTTTATTCTAACTTTCATTTTTGTAGTATATTACATTTGGGATTACCATAGCAACATGTTTAGTTCCAAGTAATCGTAATATTTGATACCCCCGTGTTGTGGATATTACTACATATTGTGTCATCAATACAAGTTGTACATTTCTGGCCAATGTGTTGTAAATAATTTATATGGGTAAGAATGATTACCATAGTTTGATTAAGTCCCGTAATAATATCATAGTATTGCAAATTAAATCTTAAATATGACCAGAAAATGAAAAAGAACTTTTGGTTACAATTCCTTCTTTTTAGTTTTATACATTTGCAGTTTACAAAATTTAAAAATTAAAATAAATGCCTGTGGTCATTGTTAACATGATCTTGTTAACAAAAGAAATCCAACAGTAACAAAGATGCACAAAGTTAGGAAGGCATGGCGATAAGTATGCAAAGGGTACAGAGGGTCAAGAACAGAACATTGTAGGGGGGCAAATTTAAGTCATTTTCTTAGCGTTTTAGTGTAAGAAATTTAAGAAAAGTCTAGTTAAAAATGGATCGAATATTGGCATCCGAATCACCGATGTGCCGCATATTTTTACGACATGGTTTAAAAATATACATTGTGGATCACTATTGAATGGTGATAATCTGGTTTTAGAAAGTTCAGTGAAATCATAAGCAAACATTTCGTTTTCGTAAAGTCAGAATGCTAAGATACATATGCAGTAATTCTTTTTCGTCAAAATAATATGAAGGCAACTGCCTAACGGAAGCTATGCTACGCTTCCATTATGACGCCATATGCCTCCATTACAAGTTTTATTCGGCATTCATTATGCCATGGTCATAATCACTTTTTATCTTATTTTTCTTACTTAATTCATCTCCAATGTCTTCTTCCTTGTTTATTGCACACAGCAACTGTACCTGAAACATGACATTTATATGTAGAATTTGTTAAATGTTATATATAGAACCAAAGCTACACATATATTGCTAACAAAATTATCACGGTTATAAAACAATATACTTGTATTATTTACTTTTCCCAGTTTCTTACGTATATATGATATTATAAGATAATAGTCCAAATTTACACTTTAGTAGCCAAGTCAAGCTGGTTACACATGTATACAATTCACTATGCCGAGGGTAAGTTCGGCAGCAAAAAGCTACATCAAAATAAATAATGAGTCAGTCTGGTTGCATATAAAATTTAGAGCCCGAGTAAAAACTCAGCAAAATTACGAAATATAGAATGCAGTCAGACTGGTTGCATATAAAATTTACGAACCCGGGGCGGATTCACCGAAATTACGTGGATATTGAATGCAGTCTGACTGGTTGAATGAAATTCACCAGCCTGAAAGCAAATTCATACAAATAAAACCAAATCGGTAGAAAGAATGCAGTCATGTTGGTTACATATATACTTGACCAGCATTGGGGCAAATTCAGTATGATAAAATGATATCAATTCGGTAAATAAAATGCAGTGAAGTTGATTGCACATAAACTTGACCAGCAAAAGAGGAAATTCACCGTGAGGGAACCAGATCGGTAAAAAGAATGCCGTCTGACCGGTTACACATAAAAATGAGCTGCAAGAGGGAAAATTCATCAGCATATTGCACAACGAAATAAAGAATTACGTTCTCTCTAACCAATAGTTATGTCATCCATAAGATAAAAATAAAGCAAAACAATATATGTAGAGGCGTTTGTCTTGTGACATTGTAATAACTAGTATCTTTAATTTGATAATACTGGTAGTTTGCATCATGTCTACGTTACCATAGTTTAAATCAGTCAGAAGGACATTCTAATACATTACGTCATATGTCTTGATTTATAGTCATTAATCTCATATAAATCGAGATGCCAAAATATTTAGTACATAAGGTATACAGTTTGCAAATTAAAATACTGAAGAATTGAATGCAACCTTTCTATTAAAAAATGTGTACACAAAAGCAAATGATTAAGTTGTTGATTTTTGGTATTTAATGTAGCGGTTGTTGAGTCGTCTGTTCCGGTTGTGACGAGGATTCATTCCTCATAGACTTATCTGAATTTGACTAATGGCGGGTGGGACCTGTCAACAGAGAAAGTTTAATCCTCCATGATACCTGTCCCCACCTCTAGATTTCCAAAGTTCCGTGTTTGTCCATTTTTTACCAGATTTGTATATATATGAGGCATTTTTAACGTGCCGACACCTACTGTGGCACGGGACCTCCAGTTTTTACTGTCTCATCCGAAAGACAGGAAACAAACCTGTCGCCGGCGGGACTCGAACTCACGACCTCACGATCCAGAGTCGAGCGCTACCGACTGAGCCAGGTCGGCTCCCCGTGTCGGTAAGAATAAACAAAATTGCAAAAAGACAAATTTACTATAAATACATATGTGGCGTCAGATGTCGAGTATTCTCATGCTAGGTACGTACCGCTGCTTTGTTTTCATGAATATGCAAATGAGATAAGGTTAAAATGGATAAATATCACAGACACTTTATAAGAACAATTGCCATGTCTACCTACAGGATATCCACCTACCTTATCGGTCGAGCAAGGTGCTGCTTGATAACATGACAAGTTAGACAAGTACCCGCTAACACTCTTGGATCCTAAAATAACAAGTGATCCACAAAGAAGACGACACGTCAAAATAGCGCTTGAACTTACAAATGCTTTCCAGATAGACATTGGTATGACACAGTTTGCGTTCTCTAACCGGGTTTGTTATCTTTACTTGATAAAGAGCAATGTTAAATAGCTTTTCAAGCAAAAGCCCACAAAATAACTTGTACGAATATGTTCAATCTGTTTTAAGGAACCTAGCCTGACATTTTGATCCCGATCTCGCTCGTCCGGTTTTGTTCTTTTCAGATATAACGTTTTGTAGAGCAATTCAAACATTTATTTAATTAAAACATTAAGAATCGTTAAAAGATCAATAGGATGTTGTATTCATTGTTTGAATTTCACGGGAGAGATGACAAACAGTGCTAAGATTACAAGACGTGTAACAATAATCTACATTTATTATGCAATGCAGATATCAAAGCTTTGACATGGAAAGCTTTTCAGAATTGGAACGACATCTGTCATTTCAATCATAAAGAAAAAAAATGGATGACAAGGCTGACACCCAAGTTCAATAGTTGTCTTCAAATAAACAACTGACCACGATCCGTAAGTCAAGATTCTGTTTCAATGTCGATTTTTGAGTCATTAACAGTTGAAGAGAATTGCAATAAATAAGAATATCAAATATTATTAATACACGTGCTCCAGTATACAAAACACAATAAAACCATAACACGGATAAAGTCAATCGATGATTATTTCAGCAATACTTTTATCCTTCTGTTGACTTAACACACAAATTATATTTGTTTCTCACTTTGTTATTTTATACCACTTTCAATACCTTTTTATCAAAGCGATATCAAGCGGATGGAGATACAAATAGTTTCCTGTGCAAAGAACGTACTTAAGTTTATTAGAATATATCATTTTGTACAGGTAAATCATGATTGTAGACCTCAGCTACACTGCATCATTGTAACCGGACATATCGCCAGAGGTGAAAGCCGGCCATAGCAATCGTCGAGTGGGGTAGAATGAACGCGTAAAGATAGTGTGGTCTCTGTATAACTATCATTTTCAGTACTTTTATTAGAATACGATGTCAGCACTAAACCAACACATTCTGACCTATGTCTTATAGTAATGTGTTAAAGTGTTCGTCTAGGGTCATATCAAAGACTTGGTTTGATTTTATTTGATTTTTTGTTTTACGCAATACAATAATCTTTCAGTCATATGATGGCGTCCAGTTTTTATTGGTGGAGGAGAAACCCCGGTTACCCGGGTCAAGACCACCGACCTTCCGCAAGAAAACTGGCAAACTTCCCCACTTAATTCGAAATGACCCTAGCGGGATTCGTACCAGAGGTGAGAGGCCTTGTGATTTAAAGCACAATGCTCTAACCACTCGGCCACGGAGCCCCCCTCAAAGACTTGGTAATTGGCTCTTTGATATGGTATGAAACATATATCATTGTTTATACAAACATTTGACATTCAGTGAGATTCAGTGAGGTGAGATCAGGAAGAGTAATTCAGATGTGGTATCAGGTGTCATGGAGGAGTAATTCAGAGGTGGAATCAGGTGTCACGGAGGGGTACTCCAGAGGTGGAATCAGGTGTCACAGAAGAGTAATTCAGAGGTGGAATCAGGTGTCTCGGAGGAGTAATTCAGAGGTGGAATCAGGTGTCACGAAGGAGTAATTCAAAGGTGGAATCAAGTGTAACGGAGGAGTATTCCAGAGATAGTATCAGGTGTCGTGGAGGAGTAATTCAGATATGGGACCCGGTGTCATGGAGGAGTAATCAAGATGTGGGACCAGGTATCATGGAGGGGTAATCCAGAAATGGTATCAGCAATCCAAAGGTGTGATCAGGGGCCACAAAACAGTAATCTAAAGGTGGGATCAGGTGTCACGGAGGAGTAATCTAGAGTTAGGATCAGGGGCAATACAGGAGTAATCAGGTGGGATCAGGTGTCATGGAGTAATCCAGAGAGAGTATCAGGTGTCAGGGAGGAGTTGGCGGACCATACAGTCTTAAATCTCGTTATAATATATACTTATTAAGTTTCATATGGAAATGTTATTACACGCTATATTTAAATGATATTTCACGTTACATTAAATTTTAATTATACATTTTATCAAAATGTTATTACATGCTGTCTCAAAATGTTATTGTTAACGCTATATTAAATGATATTTGAACGTTATTTTGAATTGTTATAACACGTTATATTAAATTATTGTTGTATGTTATATTAAAATGTCACTGCAAGTTTTTTATATTAGATTTTAACACAAAATTACATATTACATTAAAATGGATTTTGTTACCAACACACAACAGATTTTGAAGTTAAACCTTTTATTACAACACGTTATAACAAAATGTTATTGCATGCTGTATCAAATGTTATTGTTTACGCTATAATATTTTTCATTTTCTGTCATTGACACTATATAATCATTGTAAAATATTTGGTGTTTATCATCTCGTAAATGCTAACAGCTGTTCCAGTAAAAGTATGTACAATAACGTGTACACGGAAAATTTTAATTCCAATAAAAAAAAAATTAAAAAAGGAAAAGTGAGATAACATTAAAATAATATAAGCATTGAACTAATGCACTTCCTGGAATTTGGATTGGTCCAGTTGACATTCATAAGCCCATTAATGCCAACTGAAAGCAGTTGAATGCTCAATAAAATTGATTTTTAAAAAAGTTATATTAAATAGTTATTTTACGTTGTATTAAATTGTTTTATATGTTAAATTAAAATATCACTGCATGCATATAAAATTTCAGTACAATATTCAAATTCTATTAAAATGTATCTCGTTACCAACTAACTAAATCTACAACATGTATGAGAGAAGCAAAATTGCCAGTTTGTCAGCTACTTCATAGTTGATTTTATTCACAGGGTATTTAATTTCGCTATATCCATGGTCAAATAAAATACCAATAACAAAACTTAAATACCCGTGAATATATAACCTTGTACATATGATGTATCAGAAAATAATACTTATCAAATTAAATTATAAAAGTTATTACCAATCAAAATATATTCATATATAACCATTATTCATTAATGAATGGAAAACAAAAGAGATAACTCCTATCAGACTTCTGTTTTGGAAACTGTCTTGTGCGAAATTTAATACCCGTGAAGTTTCCTTTCAGTAAAATGCAAACTTTTCCCAGTGATATTAAACTATACAGCATTTAACAAGATATAGACGATGTACACTGGTGTTGAACAGTCATTAATCAGTTAATTTGAATCCATACCCCCTTTCTATAAATTTAGTTAATATTTTGTCCCTTTGAAAATAACAAAAACGTCAATTCTCAAAGTGTTTCAAATCATTTCTGATGAATGTTTTTCATATTTTGTGTATGGTATGCCATTGATTAAAGGGCTGTGTTTACCCCCCAAAATTGTTTCAATTATTTCTATCTTTACTACTTGTACTTGGTGTACAATAACAAATAAGAGCTAAACACAGGCATAAAAATCGTATATTCCTACATATATTGTAAAAATTGCAATTGAAAAAGTCTCAAACCTGTGTTTCTGAAGCAATTTTCACAAAATATATTGGAATTTAGGAATTTTTATGCCTGTGTATATCTCTTTTAGTTATTGTATATCAATATATATAGTAAAAAAGGAGAAATTTCTTTTTAATAAAACACAGCTTATGCCCTGTAATATATTTTATCAAATTGGTCAGAATGGCTAAAGTGATTAATTACAGAAACACTGAAATTGTCTTTTTCATACCGATGTACAAACATTTCACCTTAAATACTTTACAAGGAAAATATTTTATCTACCATATAAAAAACCTCAGATACCAAAGTATAAATCATTTGTATGTCCAGGATATAGGTAAAAATCTGGTAAAAAAAATGGACAAACACGTAACCTCTTGATGTGTTAAAAAGTTTGGGATAAAATCATTTGCATGTTGAATCTTTCTGAGATTACTTTCATATTCCATTGAAATGCTTTAAATGTAATCCAGTAAACAGTAAATAGTTTGATTTAAATCTCTTTCTAAAATTACCTACCACTTGAACTACTTAATACAGGTCTTCAAATCCATAGTTTTCAATTGTATTAAACATTATCATTACCAAATTAAGAGACCAAACTCTTTCACTACAACATTGTGTAATTTGATACATTGTATAAGAAATGTATTTCCAAGAAATTGTCTTATTTGCTCTTTTTAAGTTTTTGTCCGTCAATAATTCTTCGTATGGAGATATCACTGTTGTAACACAATTTAACCCCGCTTGCGATGGGAACGCTGAAACCTAGTTTTCGTATATTCCCATATATGTTTCGGTATATTAAATCTGGGTCAAAAACTACCTTATGCTAAAAGAACAATATATGTAGTCAAAAATATAGACTGCCGTTGCAATTCTACTTTAAATTTCACTTATTATTCACAACATGTAGTATTCCGCACCAATGTAAAATATCTATCATCATGTCCTCCTACCTTTGGAACCGTGTAATTTATAAAGAACATTTTTTGTACTACAACGATTCATGTGCTTTTTACCATCTTAATTTCACTTATCTATGGCAAACAATTTTTCATTAAATGACCAATCTGATCACCAGGCTCATTTCTCCCACCGCACAATAATAGATGTTCAAAATATCTGCGGTCATGTTGTAAACATTGTAGGTGTTTTTCTACACACTTAGTTATCTCAACACTAACAATACAAATTAAACAGATGGTATATGTTCACGGGCCGATGTACTTATTATCTAATCTGTCTATATATGGTATGCACCCATCCCATCAGCTAAGATCTTTTACAGAGGTTACACTCAGACGGAATAGAATACCATTAGGTTATTTTCTGGCCTTGTATGATACCAATTTTTTTTGTTTCCGAACTCTATATCTATCTTAAATTCCAGCTCTACTGATGAAGTCTTATTGACAGAAACAATCGTCTTGAGCATGTGTTTTTGGTCGTTTTATGTTTTTGTTTTTGTTTTTTATTTGGGGGGTGGGGGGTTGGGGGTTGGCAAAAATTCAATCTTGGTATTCTGTCTATAATTAAAACCACTTTACCCGCCAGCACTGTTTGAAAGTATTTATCAAGAACAAATCACTAACAAATTGTGAAAAAACATGTATAATAATGCTGCTATTGCTTTTTACAATCAAAGTCAACGTATTTGTTTTATTTTTAGATTACAGAGTAAATCGGTCAGATGAATACACCTTAAATATAACTCGAGATTACACTTGTGCACAAAACATTATTAAAGTGATTTTGACAAACACGAGGAAGCTCTATGAAGATAAACGTGATGATAGCTGGACAGAAAACGTGTGAGCTTAATTAAAGTCAACAATCATTAACGATATTACAGACATCAGTTTTTGAAGTATGCATAGCTTCCAATCCATTTTTGTATTTTGATGTTTACTTGTAATAGACAACACCGAAATATTCACTCATCGACAGCATCGGGTTGATCAGATTTCGTCATTATTTCATTCTTTCTATCCATGAGAATATAAGATATCTAAGGAGATATGAGTTATCTTCATGTTCAGACATTACTCACACTTGCATCTTAATCTTTAAAAGTTGTCATTTTTATAGAATATGTTACTTTCCACGAGTATAAAATATTATGCGTTATGGGACAGACATTTCCATGTTCAAACACTCCGTCCGTCTGCACTTTCATCATCGGAATTCATTGTCTTTATATCATTAGTTTCCGTATCACCGAATGATTGCATAGAGCTATTCGGAACTCTTGTGTCATCAGGAGTTCCAAAATGTGCTTCAATCAATGTTTGCGCAATACTATCACATGAACATGTTCTACCACCAAAATCTTGACTGTGTTTCCTCCATGTTATATCTCTTTTATCGCCATTGACTTTTTCTAAAATAAACAAGTAAAAGTTATTCTAATTAAACTTGAAATACAGTGAAAACTCGTTATGTCAAAATCGGATGAGTCGAAATTCCGGTTATGTCAAAGTTGCACGGCCGGTTCCGATTTTTTTTTTATATATTTATATATTTCGCTTATCTCAAAGTATTATTCTGGCCCGAAGTATCGAAATATTACAAAATTGTCACTTGTTGTCTCGAAGTATCCATCTGTCATTGACAGATTTTACATGTTGTAAACAGAAATAATTCTTAAAATTAGTTATTAACCTGCAAAACACAGGGCAGTCAACTTCTGTTAACGAGCCAAAATGAAAGTCTAATTAATAATTGCTTATATCCAATTTGAATTATTCAGTACCCTGAGTAGGTCTATTTGTTGTGCAATAAGAATAGAAAATATGTAAATTGAAAATTTTGGTTATATCGAATTTCGGATATCTCGAAGTAGAATTTCGAGATAGTGAATTTCGAAATAGCGAGATTCCACTGTATATTCTACATCGTAAAATTATGTAGAAATATATCGTGATTGGAAGTATGTTACACGAAAATTATAGCTTCTTTTTATATCTGCATGAAAATGACTAGATTATATAGATATGTTAGCATTCCCATGGGAACAAATTGCGCCCTTTCATTGGCTGACTTGTTCCTTTATTCATATGAAACATAATTCTTTCAGAAGCTTTTGGATCAAAAGAAGAAAAAGTTAGCAGTAGTGCACACAGCAGAATCAAACACACATGCTTCCTATTCGGACAATTTACGTACTATAAACACAAACGGGAGCTATACGACAAACAAGACGATTTCGGGTTCTAATCGTCGATTTTCCACATTTAAGAAGTAATGTTCCGCTATTGCCTGTTTATATCTCACAGATAATCCGATATGCTAAGACGTGTTCTACATATGCGCATTTCATAATACAGAAGATATCGATAATATATCGCTTGATTTTAAAATTCAGCAAATTTGACGGTCACTGTAATGAACTTGTTTGTAATTATTATGTTCACAAAATGACATATAGGGGTTGGGGTTGTTGAATCATCTATACCGTTTGTGAGGAGGACTTATTCCTCACGTTCGACTGTGTATTCACGGCGAGTTTGACTGGTCAACAGGGGATGCAGACACATCTATGGCATCTGATCCATCTTTAGATTTCTGGAAGTCCGTGTTTGTCCAATATTCACTAGATTTGTATATTGTAACCTGAAGATTAATACTTGGGTTTCTGCTATTTTTAAATACCAATATGTAGTAAAAGTCACAAAACTGTATAAAAAAAACAAAAACAAACATTCAATTACAGTTATCTCGTTGGAAACTGACTACGTACCATCTTTGCATATTCCCTGGCTTGTGGTCGAGCAACACACTATAGAGCCTTGGTTTAAAAGAGAAAGGTCACGTTTTAACTATTTTCAAACATTGATTCATTCATTTATTCTATTGTTTACTTAAATATTCATAAACAATTGAATATTATATGGTTAAATAAATATATCATTCTGTATTCATTTGTAGTGAATGGTGCAAATACGTAGTTAGCTAGATAAAAATATTTTATGACGTTTAAAACTGCAAAAACTTAAAAAGTAAATATATTATTCATTTATTACCTTGAATCATTTGAATGTAAAGGTAAATTCTTACCTTTATCCTTTAGATAAATTACGACTCCAATTAAAGAAAATACAATTATAAGAAGTACAGCCGTAATAATATATATCTGTACATAATTGTCTTCGCTTTCAGCTGTATTTTCTGGTGCGATATTTGTGACGACCGTTTGGTTTATTTGATCTATAATTGAAAAATATAATTTTACCTAAACGTATGGTATACCATTATGCAAAATCGGGATGTCTCAAAAGATCATAAATCATAAAATTTTATACTTGAAAAGAGTCGGTAGAACACTGAATACCTCAAAATACACTGAAACCGTCTAAAATGACGTCATTTACGTACATATTGATATTTCCTTCACATATGGCAGCGCTATGTTAACATATGTAGTAGTCAAAATTCATATACATTTGCGGGATGGGGTGGAGTCTCGTGAACCCTTTATGAGTCTCGTGAACCCTGGATGAGTTTACATTTTAGGCGATAAAGCATACCGACATTAAAATACTCTGGCAAGACTTATCGGTCCTACCTGTCACTATACATGTAAACGAGTGTACAGTTTGGAATAATGCGTTTTTCCTGTGAAGGTTGCCATAACCTAAAAGTAAGTAGAATCGTCCGTATGATAATCAAAAGATAACCCACCCCCGCCAAGTTATGTGGATTGGACTGTATCAACTGCCGCTACCCTATTTGAATATTGTTTTATTTTTTTTATTTCCTCAATCAATTACGATGAGAGTCCATATCTCAATTACTGGACAACTCAACTCATCTATTGACACCTTTATTACAAGGTATAATTTTGTGAATTTCAGAAATTTTAGAGTGAAATATAGTTAATATATAACATTTATTTTATAATGGTACTATAATGAAAGACAAGCTATAATAAATGTTTTACATTTCATTTGTATAATATACGGATATTTTGTATCTATTGATAAATCATTTCTACAGAACTAAAATAAAAAGTTTAAATTCTCAAAATATTAATTCATTTTTTATTATATTTGATAAAAACATTAAACACAAAATTGCAAAATTCTTTATTATTTACCAAAACAATCATTGAGATATAATTTGACTCTACAAATTTGACTCTGTAAATATACAGACACTGTAAAATCTATCAATCTGAAGCTCCTATCCACCGATATCTGCCCAGTTCAGGTTAGAGAAACGTTCACAATACCCTAATCCCGTCTTGACCTCATTTAGTACACAGACATATTCCCCTCATCGCAGACGACATTACGTTAACATTGTGAATAACTGCCGCTACCCTAATTGACTATTTGTTTCCGGATTAATCATGATAAGAGAACATATTTTAATTACTGGACAGTTTATTTCATCTACTCAAACCTTTAATTCACGGTATCATTTTAAAAATCGAAGAGTGAAATATAGTCTACATAGAATTTTTATTTAATTTTATAATGATACTAAATTGAACGACTAGAAATATTAAATGTTTAATACTATATATATATATATATATATATATATATATATATATATATATATATATATATATATATATATATATATATATATATATAAATCTATACCAAAGTATAAATCAGTAGGATGTCCAGGACATAGATACAAATCCGGTAAAAATGGACAAACACGGACCTCTGGAAACCAAGAGGTGGGATCAGGTGCCATGGAGGAGTGAGCATCCCCTGTACCGGTCACACCCGCCGTGAGTCCACAGTCAAGTCCAATGAAAACGTGAGGAGTGTATCCTCGTCACAATTGGTACAGACGTCTCAACAACCGCCAACGAAAAGGCAACTCAACATTTCACTTAGTGAAACAAAGTCGCAAACAAGACTATTATACCGACCATAAAATTTGCGGAACGTTGACATTAAACGCGGTTTTCGATAATTTGTCAATAATTTGTCAGTGAGTAGTTTACCTCTGTATATGAAAAATATGTTGTGCACGCCCTGGCATATCGGATCATTTGTGAAATATAAACTCCATATGCAGGTGACTGAGGGACTTAAATGTGGAAAATTTACGATGGGAAAGCCGAAATCGTCGCGTTTATCGTATAGCTTAGTTGCTAATTTCCCGTCTGTGTTTATTTAAGTAAAATGTCTAAGTATGAAGCGTTTGTACTTGATTCTGTTGTATCTTTAATTTCTAGTTCGCTGGGATATATCGCATGACATATGTATGAATATTGTCATTATTAATTGACAAAACGTCGTCGATATATCTAAATGTCAAAGGACACCCGCTAACTTTTTTCTTCTTTTGATTCAGCAGTTTCAGTGAAGTCTACTTCGTACACAGGTCGGCCAATAAAGGAGCACAATTGGTTCCCATAGGAATGCCGACAGTTTTCAGGTCTCCGAACATTACAAATATATTGTCTATTAGAAATTCCAGCATGTTTTTTATATCAACTTCAGTATACTTATGTGTAGAATCAGAGTGGTGTTTGACGAAATAAGTATCCTTAGCCAATCACTAGATATTTAAATTTTCGGGTACCACCTTTAGTGAAAAAGCAGTTGTCTATGATGCTAAAAAGTCTTTCTTTTAATTTTATATATTTAAAAAACCTTAAATTCCAAAACATAACTATTTACCAAAATAATAAAATGAACCAATGAAATATAATTTGACCCGGTGAAATATAAAAAAATATTAATATCTGAACAGTTGATCAAAAAATCAATAAATATTTGATTTGTATTCTGAAGTAATCTATGACATTGGATTTGAAATATCAAGGAAATTTCAGTAAAATTACACTCAATTTTTATTTCTTCTGACTCATTTAAAAATCATGATGTTTATTATTTATCAAATATATTTTAGAATGTAACTTATAAAAACAAACATTACGGAGAGAGAGAGAGAGAGAGAGAGAGAGAGAGAGAGAGAGAGAGAGAGAGAGAGAGAGAGAGAGAGAGAGAGAGAGAACCCGGTTAAACAACTGTATATGGAGAAAAACCAAAACATTAGCACAAATACATGAAATGTTCAGGCAAGTTTGGAATACAAGGATTGTCTATAAACTTAAGCTTATATATCATCAACCCCTGAAATCACATTTAGACCCATCCAGATCACTAAACAATTTGGTCTATTTTCATAATTCAGGAATGAACAATTTCATATTACATGTAAAATTGTTATGAAGTTTTTATTCTAAATCATATACCCATGAATTCTGACAGTGGACTCAACCATTATTTGAAATGGGCAGGTCCAAATTCGACTTCAGGGGTTGGCGAGATATATACATAAATGATAATACAAGACACGTTGTACCGCTTATTACTTTTGAAGATGTAGAAAAAGTGAGGTGATGTATTACATACCGTGCGAGGAAAATATTACTGTAGTTACACAATCGTTTACATTAGTTTTGTACTTGTTCCTAGGTGTTGGCAGACTTGAAATGTAGGCAACAGTAGCAGAATCCGCTCCATTATATCGACAAGGAAGAATGTATTCCACGTCCTGTATTCACACCGTAAATATGAACTAGTAAAGCTAAAAGTGGCATTCAATGCTGTCCCCTTTTTACGACTTAGATTGATACACAAAATTTAAAAAAGAACATAAAAAGAGATATATCATAAAAATTCTTAAATTCTTATTTATCTTGTGTAAATTACTTGAGAAACTCAGGTTTGGCACCTTTTCAATTACAATTGATTTACTCAACCTAAATATTTGTATATAAATACCACACTGGACCTGACCTTATATTCACCAAAGGAATGGAAATATAAGATTTTTATGCCTGAATATAGCTCTTATTTCTTATTGTATAGCAAGTACAAGTAGTAAAAGTAGAAAAAAAATTGAAATTTATTTTGTTTAGTAAACACAGCTAATGCCCATTTGGCATCAGTGGTTTATTTTGGAGAAAATGCAAATGACACATACTTTAAAAGTCACATCTAAAAAAAATTCATTTTTAAGACTGGACACTACGCGAAAAATCAGTCACACGTGTTTTATAGATGTCTCGTGTATGATAACTATGGAAGGTTTTTTGTGTTACAAACGTGATGAACGTACTTGAAAATACTTTATGGCAACTTGTATGCAAAATTACATTTTGCTGCATTTGACACGAAGAACATGCTTTTGTAAAATAAAATAGTCAGTTATTGCATAAATAAAGTATTTTTGCTTGCGAAAAGATATTTCAGCACGTTAGTCCCTGATTCGTTGTATCGTGTAGTGCTATATTCCCATCCCTTCATGCAAGAGGACATTTGATTGGCTGTTTATTCTGGGACATAATGCAATTGTGCATGTATGTGTTGATCAAGTCTTGCATGCCAATAATTTACAATATGAAGATAGTAAAAATTATTTTCAAATGTGTTGATGATTAAATCATTCTTGTATTAGGCTTATAAAACTAGTAAAACTGTTTCACACAAGCCAAATATATTCGTATTCATGTATTCTTATATATTTTTTGTTAAGAATGGAATATAACTTTACTTCGATATACAACATAATTGAAATATGTCTTAGCATTGAAGCAGTTATTGACCATAGTTAAACGTACCAATATTTCTATGTTATCTGATGAAAACACTATCTCATTTCCTCGTAAATCTATAACATATGATTTCCAGTGGCTGGCTGAATACAGCGAAAAAATCTCCACATAGAATCCTTGTAATTTTGCTATCCCAGCTGCAGATATAAAACATGTCAAAATGTTGATATATTCAGAACAATTTTGAAAGTTGAAAACATATTTGCAGAGAATTTATCACCTTGTCACAAAATCATATGTTAATTTTATACGTTAAAGTCAATTAATCGATTCAATTAAGCATTCGAATATGAAATCCCAGTTTTCAGGTCCAACCATACTTTTATCTTGTGGAAATCTATACTTTAAAAATAATTTGCAACACTCACAGTAATATAAAATTCCACACAAATAATGACCAGGGTTCGTACTGAAAATTTAACGAATAAACGCTTGTCAGAGTGCAGCTAGGGTGCATTGCATATTTATCTGTCACTCAAACGACATCCATATTCATAATAATTGCACCCTGACAAGCCTTCATTCGCTATATTTACATATCATAGATTTAAAATTGAAAAACAAAATATTGGAATCGAATATCCCGCCATTTACGTGACCAGTATCAGTATGATGGAAAAGCGACGTTCAAGGTAAAACAGTAATGTTTTTTCTGAATGATATATCTTGGTATATCTCATTATATGAATGAAGTCATGCCATTGACGTAATATGAGAAACTTCATTTATAGCTTATATAAACGCAGTCTAGATTAACACTGCATGTATTGGAAACTGTTGTAAATATTTACCTATGATTACGGGGCCAGAGGTTAATAAATTTATACAAAAGTTAGTTCAACTTCTGCTTTATAATTTTAATAATACAGATGTTTTCAAAATATTTGTATGTTACTTTTAGAAAAAAAACATATAGTAGTTTTTCATTTACATATAAAATTACGTACAGCATATGATAATTCCGTAAATTCAGCTTGAGATTTGAGTACATTTGAAGGCGTTATGTCCATATCCTACTAATGAATTTTAATGAAGAGGACAAGACAAGTGTTTGTCTATAAATAATATTAACAATGCCACAACACAGGTATAGTTTTTTTCAAAAAAGGCCAAAGCAATAATTATATAATAACAGATTTACATGTATATATAATTTCATATAACTTCTCACTGAGGGGACATGAAAACAGACAAATATTTAATCAAATTCTGAAACACTTACCATTTTGAGGTGACTTCCACTTGATACTAAAGCTGTAAGTTTGATTTCTTTTGATAACATCAGTATCTCCTAAGCACACTGGTGGTCCAGCCCAAGGTAACTGTGTGAGATATAGCAGGTGAAATGCATCTGAAAAACACAAAATGATTTCCATTGGATTTTGTCATATACGTCTATAAATTTATATAAAATTCGAGCTCAACTGATGAAGTCTTAGTGACAGAAACGATCGTCTAGAGTATCTGTTTTGGCTTTCTTTGTAAAACTATAACTTTGGTAATGTTAATAATATTCACATTTTACTTAACTCGATAGTATTCACATTCTAGTTAACTCGATTTAGCTTTATATTCCAATGAGATATATTTATAACTGGTCAAAATCTCTCTCTCTCTCTCTCTCTCTCTCTCTCTCTCTCTCTCTCTCTCTCTCTCTCTCTCTCTCTCTCTCTCTCTCTCTGTCTCTCTGTCTCTCTCTGTGTCTCTGTCTGTCTGTCTGTCTCTCTCTCTCTCTCTCTCTCTCTCTCTCTCTCTCTTAAAAGTGGATTCATTTAAATAAGTTGTTAGGGATCACCTCACAAGTCAACATGAATTATTAGGGACCATCTCACAAGTCAACATGAGTTGTTAGGGGTCATCTCACAAACCAACACGAGTTGTTAGGGATTATCTCACAAGTCAACATGTTAATGTTGTTTCATGTCCCGCCAATTACAGATTAACTGAGATACACATTTTTAACATAGTGAAGACTGCCTTTGAAGTAAAAAATGAAGAAGTACCAATGATTAATCGAAACTTTAAGTCCATTAGAATACGACAAACAAGAAGATTAACAAAACTCCACTTTTATAGAGAGCAAATGGAATTTACCTGCATCTACGTTTTGATTTTTAATCGTGTTATATCTCTGCCACATTTCAGTAACTAATACTAGCTATTTTTTTCTATCAGCATCTTATGCAATTACCTTTGGAATACGTTGAGGAAATTTCCACCATATCACATTCCAGAGAATAAGGTTCCTAAAGCAGATAAAATGAAAATAGATGACTTTTCAACACCATAGATAAATCAATATAGAGCTTAAATAGATGACATTTAATTATCATAGATATTTCTATATCATAGACTCATATTCATTGAAAACATATATTAACTACCAATGCAAAGCAGACAGAATCACAACTAAGATATGAATCCCAGCAATTGATGGCGTTGAAAAGAATACATATTCCCAAGGCTATTTTAAACATATTAAAGGCAATTCTAATCCAATAACATAGTCCATATTGTGTGATTTATTTGTACTTTGTGATAGTCATTTGCACATAGACAAACTATCAGTACCAGCATACAATACAAGTCAATGTCAATATTGCAAAAGTAAATAATACCTGGTTATTTAATGCATTGGCTGTAGATAACCTCTTTATCATGGATGATGGCAAAGTGTTATATATAGAGAGAGACATTAGAACCAACACTTCACTATATCCACAAATGTAGATACAGAAGTCAAGAAGTGAATAATTTACTCGACAAACAATCATGACGCTAGATAAATTAGTATTTATATCTTTTATCGCAGAGTATCTGACATCATTATAGATGTACTATCGTGTACAACTTCAAATCACAATCGACAAAAATTATAAATAATATGTCAAATTTGGTTTAAAACTGGCTTATAAGCCTGGTCATAGTAGAAAAATGTATCTCTCTATTTTATCTTATTCAAAAGTAACACCTGCTAATGACAGGATACATATTACTACTCACTATGGAGAGAAATGTTTTATGCAATAGATTAAAGTCCAGTATTATACATATCAAATGACATAATTCTACAATCAAACAAAACAAAGTGAGCGATAATTAGTAGGGTTGACCCACCTCTATATCTGTACTGGTTAAGAAAATCAAACAGAACAAAGTGAGCGATAATCAGTAAGTTTATACCCACCTCTATAACGGTACTGGTGAAGACAATCAAACAGAACAAAGTGAGCGATAATTAGTAAGTTTGTACCCACCTCTATAACTGTACTGGTTAAGACAATCAAACAGAACAAAGTGAGCGATAATTAGTAAGTTTATACCCACCTCTATAACGGTACTGGTGAAGACAATCAAAGAGAACAAAGTGAGCGATAATTAGTAAGTTTGTACCCACTCTATAACTGTACTGGTTAAGACAATCAAACAGAACAAATTGATGAGTAATTAGAAATTTTATACCCACCTCTATAACGGTACTGGTAAAGACAATCAAACAGAACAGAGTGATCAATAATTATTAAGTTTATACCCACCTCTATAACGGAACTGGTTAAGCCAATCAAACAATACAAAGTGATCAATAATTAGTAAGTTTATACCCACCTCTACAACGGCACTGGTTAAGATAATCAAACAGAACAGAGTGATCAATAATTAGTAAGTTTATACCTACCTCCATAACGGTACTAGTTAAGATAATCAAACAGAACAGAGTGATCAATAATTAGTAGGTTTATACCAAATTCTATAACGGCACTGGTTAAGATAATCAAACAGAACAGGGTGATCAATAATTAGTAGGTTTATACCCACCTCTATAACGGTACTAGTTAAGATAATCAAACAGAACAGACTGATCAATAATTAGTAGTTTTATACCCACCTCTATAACGGTACTAGTTAAGATAATCAAACAGAACAGGGTGATCAGTAATTAGTAGGTTTATACCCACCTCTATAACGGTACTAGTTAAGATAATCAAACAGAACAGACTGATCAATAATTAGTAGGTTTATACCCACCTCTATAACGGTACTGGTTAAGATAATCAAACAGAACAGGGTGATCAATAATTAGTAGGTTTATACCCACCTCTATAACGGTAGATAATCAAACAGAACAGACTGATCAATAATTAGTAGGTTTATACCCACCTCTATAACGGCACTGGTTAAGCCAATCAAACAATACAAAGTAAGCAATAATTAGTAGTTTATACCCACCTCTTATAGTACTAGAACAATCAAACATTACAAGTAATTAGTGATGGAAGTTGTACCCAGCTCTCTTTACATGTACTGGTTAAGACAATCAAACAACAAAATTAAGCTTTAATTAGATCAGTTTATACCCACACTCTTTACGAGTACTAGTTAAGACAATCAAACATTACAACGTAAGCGGTGACTAGGAAGTTTGTACCAGCTCTATAACGTGTACTGTATAAGACAATCAAACAGAACAAAATTATCGATAATTAGTCAGTTTGTATCTTACACGCACGCGTACTGGTTAAGGCAATCAAACAAAACAACGTGATCAATAATTATTAAGTTTATATCCACCTCTATAACGGTACTGGTTAAGATAATCAAACAGAACAGAGTGATCAATAATTAGTAAGTTTATAGCCAATCAAACAATACAAAGTGATCAATAATTAGTAAGTTTATACCCACCTCTATAACGGCACTGGTTAAGATAATCAAACAGAACAGAGTGATCAATAATTAGTAAGTTTGTACCCATCTCTATAACGGAACTGTTTAAGCCAATCAAACAATACAAAGTGATCAATAATTAGTAGGTTTATACCAAACTCTATAACGGAACTGGTTAAGATAATCAAACAGAACAGAGTGATCAGTAATTAGTAGATTTATACCCACGTCTATAACGGCACTGGTTAAGCCAATCAAACAATACAAAGTGATCAATAATTAGTAAGTTTATACCAAACTCTATAACGGCACTGGTTAAGATAATCAAACAGAACAGAGTGATCAGTAATTAGTAGGTTTATACCCACGTCTATAACGGAACTGGTTAAGCCAATCAAACAATACAAAGTGATCAATAATTAGTAAGTTTGTACCCACCTATATAACGGAACTGGTTAAGCCAATCAAACAATACAAAGTGATCAATAATTAGTAAGTTTATACCCACCTCTATAACGGCACTGGTTAGGATAATCAAACAGAACAGAGTGATCAATAATTAGTAAGTTTGTACCCACCTCTATAACGGAACTGGTTAAGCCAATCAAACAATACAAAGTGATCAATAATTAGTAGGTTTATACCAAACTCTATAACGGCACTGGTTAAGATAATCAAACAGAACAGAGTGATCAGTAATTAGTAGATTTATACCCACCTCTATAACGGAACTGGTTAAGCCAATCGAACAATACAAAGTGATCAATAATTAGTAAGTTTATACCAAACTCTATAACGGCACTGGTTAAGATAATCAAACAGAACAGAGTGATCAGTAATTAGTAGGTTTATACCCACCTCTATAACGGCACTGGTTAAGCCAATCAAACAATACAAAGTGATCAATAATTAGTAAGTTTATACCCACCTCTATAACGGTACTAGTTAAGATAATCAAACAGAACAGAGTGATCAATAATTAGTAGGTTTATACCAAATTCTATAACGGCACTGGTTAAGATAATCAAACAGAACAGAGTGATCAATAATTAGTAGGTTTATACCCACCTCTATAACGGTACTAGTTAAGATAATCAAACAGAACAGACTGATCAATAATTAGTAGTTTTATACCCACCTCTATAACGATACTAGTTAAGATAATCAAACAGAACAGGGTGATCAGTAATTAGTAGGTTTATACCCACCTCTATAACGGTACTAGTTAAGATAATCAAACAGAACAGACTGATCAATAATTAGTAGGTTTATACCCACCTCTATAACGGCACTGGTTAAGCCAATCAAACAATACAAAGTGATCAATAATTAGTAGGTTTATACCCACCTCTATAACAGAACAAAGTGATCAATAATTAGTATGTTTGTACCCATCTCTTTACATGTACTGGTTAAGACAATCAAACAACAAAGTAAGCTTTAATTAGATAGTTTATACCCAGCTCTTTACGAGTACTAGTTAAGACAATCAAACATTACCAAGTAAGCGGTGACTAGGAAGTTTGTACCCAGCTCTCATGTGTACTGTCTAAGACAATCAAACAGAACAAAATTATCGATAATTAGTCAGTTTGTATCTTACACGCACGCGTTCTGGTTAAGGCAATCAAACAAAACAACGTGAGAGATAATTAGTAAGTTTGTACCCACCTCTTTACGGGTACTGGTTAAGTCTGCATCATCTCTTTATCTGAAGTCTGACCATTGCAATGATATTGGCGTACGAGATATATTATTCATGACATCAGTCATCAGACAAATTTGGCCTGTATATTGTGATTTCGCGGCGTCGATTTCCATTTGCTTCAGGAACCGTTTAATGAACCAATCAGAATGCGTCTAACCATCACGCATCGAGCACATGATAGAGGGAGGAAGTACGTAGACACAGAATAATCGCGACGTTCAGGCTATGCCTCGAGTCTTTTCATTGCCTAAAGTCAGAGGTCATTGTCGGGTCAATCTAAGAGAAATATTTAGATCGGCGGTAGATGTCGCCACCAGTGACCACCAAATATGAAATATAATCTCTCAATGTGTTTGAGGAACGACATGGATCAGAAAACATTGATTTGGGAAGGTGGACATCAGTAACACTTTATGTAGTCATACACTTAAAAAATAAATCAAGTGAATAACTCGACACTACGCGATATCGCGACGACACACTATTAATTGGGGGGAATATGAATATGTAGAGACATTTGCGCCGAGCATACCGCTTTAAACCATAGTCTCTCATTTCTTCTCAGCCCGCGGACACCTAAGTTGGTACAGTAAGTAGTTTGCCAGTTTACTTGCACTTGCGGAAGGCTGGGGGTCTTTTCTTGGGTACATTGTAACCGGTTTCTTTCCTCCACAATTAAAAACTGACGGGCAACACACTAAATCAAAACAAGTCTATGGACAAACTTTTTGACTCACTTTGAGTGTATGTTCCATTTAAAATTGTCTCTTGAAGTATGATAATCAATGATATCAAAAAGGTAAACCTTTGGCTGAGAAGAAGTATGATATCAATGATATCAAAAAGGTAATGTGATCATCTCTATGTCATATCTTTCAGCTATGACATTTATTTATCTTACACAGTACACGGGGAAATACCAGTGGCCTTCCGCTAGTAATCTGGCAAACTTTCTACAAATCAGCTTGGTTTCCAATGGGACCCGGACCCGCAATGACTAGAGATTTACTATATGATGTAGGGCGTGATTCTCTAGCCACTCGGTAACGTAATCCCTGTATGATATAGCAAAGTAACGGAAATAATCTTTACTATATTTAAATTATTTACCTTCTCATTTATTAAATTGTTTAGAACCAATCAACGACTCGTATCATAATAACTTAATGAACTTGTTATCAAAATGCTACTTGACTTGGTTGCTCATGATAGCTAGATTGGTATTTTATGCTACACGAGTTTTCAATTATATGGTGGCGATACGCTATCTCACAAAACCCGGTTAGGTTCCAGCGGGGTTCGAAAACCACAGTGACTAGAGGTGAGAGACTAAATAGCTTTAAGTATGTTGATAAAACCACCATTCGGACTATAATGACCCTGTTCACTAATATAAAATTCTGCATATACAAAGTGGAGTATTCCCGTAATCGACTGTCAGCTAGATAATAAACTGGCCCAAGTGGTAACATTTGTTTGTGTACCATTGTTTGCTAGGTAATAAAGTTATAACGTTTGATAGTGAGTGTACAATTTGCTAGGTAATAAAGTGATATCATTTGAAAGTATTTGCTAGGTAATAAAGTGATAACGTTTGATAGTGAGTGTACAATTTGCTAGGTAATAAAGTGATAACGTTTGATAGTGAGTGTACAATTTGCTAGGTAATAAAGTGATAACGTTTGATAGTGAGTGTACAATTTGCTAGGTAATAAAGTGATAACATTTAAAATGAGTGTACAATTTGCTAGGTAATAAAGTGATATCATTTAAAATGTGTGTACAATTTGCTAGGTAATAAAGTGATTACGTTTGATAGTGAGTGTACAATTTGCTAGGTAATAAAGTGATAACGTTTGATAGTGAGTGTACAATTTGCTAGGTAATAAAGTGATATCATTTAAAAGTGTGTGTACAATTTGCTAGGTAATAAAGTGATAACATTTGATAGTGAGTGTATAATTTGTTAGGTAATTAAGTGATATCATTGAAAAGTGTGTGTACAATTTGCTAGGTAATAAAATGATAACGTTTGATAGTGAGTGTACAATTTGCTAGGTAATAAAGTGATAACATTTAAAAGTGTGTGTACAATTTGCTAGGTAATAAAGTGATAACATTTGATAGTGAGTGTACAATTTGCTAGGTAAAAAAATGATAACGTTTGATAGTGAGTGTACAATTTGCTAGGTAATAAAGTGATATCATTTGAAAGTGGGTGTACAATTGTTTGTGTACCATTGTTTGCTAGGTAATAAAGTGATAACATTTGATAGTGGGTGTACAATTTGCTAGGTAATGAAGTGATATCATTTGATAGTGGGTGTACAATTGTTTCCTAGGTTATAATGTAATTACGTTTGTTAGTGAGTGTACAATTGTTTGCTAGGTACTAGAGTGATACCGTTTGATAGTGAGTGTACAATTTGCTAGGTAATAAAGTGATAACATTTGATAGTGAGTATACAATTTGCTAGGTAATAAAGTGATATAATTTGATAGTGGGTGTACAATTGTTTGCTAGGTAATAAAGTCATAACGCTTATCAGCGAGTGTACAATTGTTTGCTAGATAATAAAGTGATAACATTTGTTAGTGAGTGTACAATTTTTTCCTAGGTAATAATGTAATTACGTTTGTTAGTGAGTGTACAATTGTTTGCTAAATACTAGAGTGATAACGTTTGATAGTGGGTGTACAATTGTTAGTCAGGTAATAAAGTGATAACATTTAATAGTGTGTGTACAATTTGCTAGGTAGTAAAGTGTTATCATTTGAAAGTGAGTGTACAATTGTTTGCTAGGTAATAAAGTTATAACGTTTAATAGTGAGGGTACAATTTGCTAGGTAATAAACGTATAATGTTTGATAGTGGGTGTACAATTGTTTGCTAGGTAATAAAGTGATAACGTTTGTTAGTCGTTGTACAATTGTTTGTGAGGTAATGAGTGATAACGTTTGTTAGAGAGTGTACAATTGTTTGATAGGTAATAAGGTAATAAAGTTTTAACGCGAATATATCAACCATACGAAATATATTTAATAACTCATAACACCATTAAAACACTCATCTATATCTATTAATTAAACATGTTACTGTAGTCATTATTATATTTATTTTACATAAACATACAAAACAGTTAAACACTTTTCATAAATGCTTTAGTAGTACATATATGTATGAAATTCAGTTCATTTGTTATACGTTAGTTAAAGTCGCTTTTAACAAATTTTCATAATTTTTTCTGTTGATTGTTAATTTTATTAAATATATCTATGATCTGAGAAAAAATCAGTTTACATTGGAACCTGTCTTGAGAGACCACTCTTGGTTGAGATCACCTGTCAGTGAACCACTCTGTAAAAATCCTTTATAATATAAAACCTCTTTTGATGGACATATGTCTTGTGACCACATTTAAATGCCAAATGGGATGGGTTATCAAGAAAGATTCCATTGTATAACATTTTTAAAAATTCACATCCCTATTTAAGACGCATAGATTGACAAATATGAACATTTTGGGTTCGTTTTCCAGAAAAGGCCTTGCAGAAAAATGCTGACATATTGCTTTTTAGTTATCTAAATGTTTTAAATTGATGTACAGTAGTAGGACATAAAAAATTCCAAACAATTATTTTCACCATATATAATTTGTAAATTCGTGTTGCTTTTTTAATAACTTCTCTAGAATTCACCCTTTCTCCTATTTTAACAAAACTTTATTCACTGAAACTTCAGGTTTTGGTTCTCATATGCTAGAAATTCCATTGCAACCTATTTGTTACTTCAGAAGAAATACATCATTCTTCATAAGAGTAAAATTCTAGTGACGCCATTTCCATGTTTATTACAAAGATCACGAATTTATTCATGACGTAATTCATAAAAACCAAAATAAAACCAATGATACCAAAGTTAGTTTATGGATGTAAACTAACGAAAATATTATCAAAATTGGGTCCAGATTTCTAGGGTTAAACGTGTCATTTTTCATTTATTTTGGATGTCTACTAAATTCAGAGGACAAAATAAAACAAATGAAGAATTACTAAGAATGTATAGTGAAATACATATTTGTGATATTGCATGTCTTACTACTGTATTATGTAGAACCCATATCAAGTGTGGAAATCATATTTTCTCCTTATAACCTTTAACGTTTTCCATTACGATCGAAGAACAAAGATAAACATAAATGCCGGTATTATAGTATTGCAAAATAAAGGTAAAAACAAATGTTTATGACGATCGTTTCTGTAAATAACACTGACCTGACAGTTGAGCTGGAATCTAAAGATTATAATACAATGGATCATTTTCGAGTTCTTACGTAGTCCGTTTTTGGATCCGGATTTTTCATGCACCGATTCATCTTTGTTAAGCTTAGGTATTTCCGTTATGTGTTGTAAGGGTCAAATTGCTGTTGTCGTAAAATTTGTGTATACACCGGTTTTGGTTTCTGGTACATGTAGGTCAAAGTAGGTGGCGTTGTAACGCACGTGCGGCAGCCTTGATGGTTTTGAAAGTAAAGCGATGCCGATAGCTGTCATTGTATGCATAAAGTGATGCTGTTGTTATATTTACATAAAGAGAAACACGGCATAGTTCAGCAAACTAACAAGATAGGGCACGATGAAGGTCTATAATACGGTAAATACAAGCACAATATTGTTCTAGTGATTAATTCAGCATCTTTGTTGTCATGTTGATATACATGTACAGTACAGCGCTAAGATATGGGTCACCTCGGCTTGGGTTCTCAAATGATAATAGGTGTCAGATGATAATTTCTTTGCATATGATATATAACTATATAAGTAAATACATGCATAACATGTACACGATTCTTGTGGTTGTAATGTTTTTGATAAAGTAAATACGTGACGGTACACGTAGTTTATTACGGTGATTTTATTCGGACTTACCTGATTATGGCTGATACACGTGTAGTATGCACGTTTTATACCGTATGAGTAATTGTGTTTATTTGTTTACGTTTTCAGTCAATCTGCATTTATATGATTAAAGAATTGACGTAACCTTGAAGTTGGAGTTGTCTATAAAGCGAGAAAGTCTATATTATTGACGTATTGATCATTACTACAGTTGAGTCTGAAGATGAAGAGAGAGAATTAGGATATTTTCAGAGAAGGGTCAGGTATATGATTATGAAAAATTAAGTGTTCTATTTGATAAACTACAGAGACAAAGTGATTATTTGCGAAAGCTGATAGGAGAAAAATCATCATTTGAAGTAATCAAATCCAGTTACACTTCATGGATGAGTGACTATGAACTTTATCTTGAGAATCATAATACTCACTTGCAAAAGACTCCCTAGAGAATGTAAAGAACAATATTTATTGACTTTCGAAGAGAGAGAAAAGTATATTACATCATTTAAGCGATCTGTTGAGGATTATTTCACTACCTTTAAAACCCCCAAGTGAACACCAGAGTGAAAGTGCAAAAGGTGCTAAGTGCAAAGGTGCAAAAACTAGTAGTAGTAATAAATCGTCATCTGTACTCAGTAACATTTCGTCAAAACGTTTGAAAAGAAGAACAGAAAAAAGTAGAAATTGAAACGAAGTTGTCAGCACTTAAGAGAAAAAGAGAGAATTAGAAATGGCAAAGTTAAGGCTAAAGCAAGAGGAAGAAGAGCTAGAATTGTCGACAGACCTTGCTGTCGTAGATGCAAAATCCAAAGTATTGGATAAATTTGAAACATCTAAGTATGAGTCAAACAGAATATCAGTATTATATGCCGCCAACATTAAACGTGTCATTTTTTGAGTGATTGCAAAGATGTCATGACTATGCAATTACAAAAGCGTTGTGAACTTGTCAGAAAAAATGGTCTGTGCTTTGGATGTCTCAGGAAGGGTCACATTTATTTTGGATGTCTACTAAATTCAGAGGACAAAAGATAAAACAAATGAAGAAAAGGACAATATTGAGAGATATGTACGTCGATGATTGTTTAAACGTACTAAGAATGTATAGTGTTGTGTCAAGTGAACTTCATTGTTTTGGTGATGCCAGCAATACTGGAACCTACATATTAGTGATATTGCATGTCTTACTACTGTATTATGTAGAAGCCAAACATATCAAGTGTGGAAATCATCAAAGGTATTTGGCAAATCTTCCAGAAGAAAGACTTGCAGTAGATGAACTCCTTATAACCTTTAACGTTTTCCATTACGATCGAAGAACAAAGATAAATTTCTAACATAAATGCCGGTATTATATTAAAGTATTGCAAAAACTAAAGTAAAGTGTAAAAACAAATGTTTATGACGATCGTTTCTGTTGAAATAACACTGACCTGACAGTTGAGCTGGAATCTAAAGATTATAATACAATGGATCATTTTCGAGTTCTTACGTAGTCCGTTTTTGGATCCGGATTTTTCATGCACCGATTCATCTTTGTTAAGCTTAGGTATTTCCGTTATGTGTCTTTGCGTCGATCAAGAAATAAAACGCAGTAATTTATACCTGAAGGCCAGACCATTTATGTCAAAAACAAATTAAGGTTAACGTCTGAACTCTACACCAGAAATGAAATATTGTGACATTTTGATGTATTGTAAAAAAATCAAGCATTTTATTTCTTGAACGACACAAAGACACAAACCGGAAGTATCTAAGCATAACAAAGTTGAAGCGGTGCAAGAAAAATACGGATCCAAAACCGGATTACATAAGAACTCGAAAATTATCTATTTCGAAAGAGAAAGCAGAAGTCAAAACTAAACCAGGATGTATTGCTAATACGTCTAAAATTAACCACTGTAAACAAATGACAATATTTGCTACTGAAGTTTTTAAGATTCAAACAGTGTTATCCATACGGTATAGTACCTTAGTATAACATAATAATGACTGTAATATTTAGATACTGTTCGATTCACATATATTGGTGTAACATTTTGATAATTATACGGATGATTCTGATCTGTTTCCGGTTAAGAGTGGCATCATGTGTTTTATTCCACACTGAATACCCGTAGGAAGAACTACTCTTGCCAGTGTAACTTTAATTTCAAAATGCTGCATTACCAAAACTTTAAACCCGATGAAATCAATAATGGATTCCGGAGACTTCATCAGACAGGTAATATACATTGGATTCTATTTTATGAAAAATCTTTACCGTAAAAAATGCTGCATTACCTAAAATTTAAACCAGATGAAATCAATAATGGATTCCGGAGACTTCATCAGACAGGTAATATAAATTGGATTCTATTTTATGAAAAATCTTAACCGTAAAGAAGTATTGAAGAAAATGTACAAATATGATTGAGTTATTGAACAAATAACATTAAAATATCTGTGACGTCATCCGTCATGTGATAATTTGATTAAACCTTTATACTCCACAAGTATCAGACTCCGAAGTTTATTTTTCCAAATTCACGCATTAGCTCCATGGAATCTATCGATCCAGCTGTGATGTCAATTGGATGCACAAATTCTGTATCTTCATCACTGCAATCTGAAAATTGTAATACATCCGGGTGCAATATGTGATACCGAACATTTTCGTCTGCACAGAATGGAGTGTGTAAAAGGTGACACTGGTGATTTGGAGATATTCCTTCACTAGTCATTGATGACGGACAGGAATGTGGGTGATTCAAAGGTAAAGATTTCACTCTGCAAGTGCTACATACATTCGCTGAAAAAGATCTACTGATATATGTTTGATCTTTATCATTGTGCTCTGTTAACCGTTTAGAAGAAACCCGTAAATTTTGGGATTTTAAATTGTCGGCGTAAATATCTGTATTATTATTTTCACTAGATCGTACTACAGACCTATCAAAGCTTGCACTATCTTTTGAGGAACCGACATCCTCTTCCTCTGTTATGTCGGCTAGCTGGTAAACTCGACCATTGTTGGCAAAATTTTGATTACTTTCTTTCAGTCCAAGTGTATTATGTCCCTTTCTTTTTTCCTTTTCTGTAAGACAAAAAAGTTTATTTAGTAATGGTTCATTTAAATCCTCCGTTTTTGAAGCACAAAAACTGCAAAACCTGCAAAAACTGCAAATCTACCACGTGTATAAGCGAGTAGTCTCTAATCTGAAATTGGAAATTGTTTAAAGATATGTCATACTATTGTGTTGATGGGGATGAATACTGAAACCGTATTTTCGAATAACAAGAAAATATGATGGTCAGGTATATAGCATGGATGATTAGAAAGAGGTTAAACTGAATTACAAACGACTAAAAACAAATACATTGAATTGTTTTATCTTCAAAACACCTTCGTGACAAATATTTACATTTTAACTAGTTTTGAAACCGATGTATAAAGACCAATGTATAAAGACCGATGTATAAAGACCGATGTATAAAGACCAATGTATAAAGACCAATGTATAAAGACCAGGATGTACAATTAATAATAGCAATGAAAATTATTTTCATATCTTGGAATCTTAGCTTACACTTGATTGAAATAGTCTTCAACGATTTAGTTATTGTGTTTAGATAAATAGATAGACAGAGAGAGAGAGAAAGAGAGAGACAGACAGACAGACAGACAGACAGACAGATAGATAGATAGATAGATAGATAGATAGATAGATAGACTGACAGATAGATAGATAGATAGATAGATAGATAGATAGATAGATAGATAGATAGATAGAGATAGATAGATAGATAGACAGACAGACAGACAGACAGACAGACAGACACACAAACAGACACACAGACAGACAGATAGATAGATAGATAGATAGATAGATAGATAGATAGATAGATAGATAGATCACTACAATGCAAACAATGCACATTTTCGTATTTTACGGTTAATTCCTCCAGATACATAGAAATCTTTTTAAATCTTACCTTATAGAGATGAAATTTTGAAAACTTTGCAATGAATGCAAAATTTCAATTAATTTTACATGAAAAATATAAAAAAAACCATAATATTATAAAATATTCCGTCATATATCGTATTTAATACTGAGGTAAGTTGAAAATTAATGTCAAGACTCACTTTGTTTGCTTTCCATATTTCTTCTGCATTTACGAATATCTAAATGAATTAAAAAGATAATATGAATACCGAATATACGTGAAATCTATAATTTCACCATCAAAATAATTTTCTTATGCATTTTACAAAGATAACCGGGATAATATAACTCGACGTATATCTCTACAATGGACGACTCTTTTAAATAATTTGTAATTTCATATTTTAAAAAATGCCTTCCACATACAGTGGACCCTCACCTTAAGCTACTTCTCATTTAAGATATTTAGTCTCATGGAAATTATTAGATGGAACTAGATTCTCATTTTAAGAGACCACCTAGCTAACGATTGATATTTGATCTATTTGTTAAGCAAATAAAAATAAAAGCATGCCACACAACACCTAACACTGAAGAGCAGATAAATATTGCACATATGAAAATATTCGCTTCCATTCAATTTTCGGCATTTTTGTCCTTAGATGAAAGGAAGAATTTAACATGAAAGCGAGTATTTTCAAGCGAAATTGTTGAAGCGCGAACATATATGTTAACCATGAGGCTATGGTGATTAAGGGCATATTTAAGACGAAGTGAATTTGTATTCTGCCATTAAAGGTCAAAATTAAACAGGGACAAAAATGTCCAGGTATACAGTAACTTGGCGGGGTGGCGTAATCTTTTGACCTTTTTCACTTTTACGTTATGAGATGCTTCACGAGAAATTCGTGTTAATACCAACTAGATAATCGAATGTATGATGTTAGATTATTGTATATTGTTTAATGTCACGGGGGAGAATATTTCGCGTTTTCTGAAAGGTATTACATTTTGCGCAATATTAGTTACGAATTGTCTTTTGGTACTTTATAAGTGCAAGGTTTTATAGTCATGGGTATCTAATTTTGCGGTATTTTAATTGACCGCGAATATAGTGAAATTAAATCCCCCGCGAATAAAAGCAAATATACAGTACTTTTGCAAGTGTAATTTGATAACCGAATGTATTGATGACAAGTAGGAACGATTACTCTTGCTACTGCAATTTGATAACCGAATGTATGATGACAAGTAGGAACGATTACTCTTGCTACTGTAATTTGATAACCGAATGTATGATGACAAGTAGGAACGATTACTCTTGCTACTGTAATTTGATAACCGAATGTATGATGACAAGTAGGAACGATTATTCTTGCCCGTGTTTTTGTATTACCTATAAC
Source organism: Atrina japonica (assembly GCA_030159075.1). NCBI lineage: Eukaryota > Metazoa > Mollusca > Bivalvia > Pterioida > Pinnidae > Atrina > Atrina japonica. The sequence goes on from BROG01000666.1 coordinate 61,237, forward strand.
TATAACGTCCAGTTCAAGAAAGGATTCATCCCGCCAGGTTATATGAATTTTAATATAGAGCATTACAGTAAAGGCTTTACCTTTTCTTCTGTAGAACAAAAGAATCGACACAAAGATGGATACACCAAGGAGACACATTATCGCTGAGATACTAATGACAGACAAGTCGACCTGATCTTTCCTATCTTCATTCCAATCCGGTTTAATCGTAGTATTGCGTGACTTTTCTTATGAAAGAAAAAGAAAAGAAAAGAAAGTATTATCTTTTATGCAAAGCACCTAAATAATTTCATTTGTGGAATTTTAGATCGACCAAAGAACAAAGATTAAAAAGGATATATCTTTGACTGGAAAATAAAGGCGTTATTTCTTATTTACAGAACACTTTCCTCATCAATTTGTAACAAAGCTACACACACACACACACACACACACACATATATATATATATATATATATATATATATATATATATATATATATATATATATATATATATATATATATATATATATATATATATATATACACTTCGAGATTTCCGGAATTCGAGATAACCAAAAGTTTAATCGACATATTATCATATCTATAAAAATCGGGTCCAGACATATCCGGGATTTGGACTCAACCGATTTCAACATAACGAGATTATATATATATATATATATATATATATATATATATATATATATATATATATATATATATATATATATATATATATATATATATATATATATATATATATATATATATATATATATATATATATATACTTACCATTGTTTTTTAGATATACCTTGGTCGTCAAATCGTTCCGATTTAATTCTGGTGAGCATGAAACTGGTAAGCTAGTTACTACAACATCAAGGTGTTTAGACTGCCCATCGTATTTGCAATGCAAAAAATGCTTCAAAGCCTTCAAAACAAAACAGAAGATACAGATTCTGCTCTGCAGACGTTTTTTAAATGATAAAAATACGGGATCACAAATTATGTATATCGTCAATTAATGGAAGGTGTTTTGCTGTTCAAAACTATTGTTCTTACAAGATACATTGACATATGTCTATAAACAAAAACAAAATGAGTGTAAATCATAGCAGGTGCGACAAGTAAATTGTCGATACCAAACATGATAGAGCTACAGTAATGCATTGAAACAACAAGGCGAGATTAATAGAATGTAGCGCCACTTTGAGTTCCAGATAGAAAAATATTAGTTACTGATATTTTTCTATCTGGAATTCAAATGTGATGCTTGATTATTTTTCTCGCACATGGAAAGCTTGAAATCCCATTTGTTGACATACATGTATTTATCAATTTATTAACCGCGTCACTCGCCCTGTTTTCATCCACCGTCCGAAAATAAATACAAAACCGCCTTATATACCTATATATTTATTTCCTTTCAAACAAATTTGGCCAGATTTATGTGTAACTGATAACGAATTTTAACAATGTAAACTATCACGAAAATATCCTTGACTCCCCATGATTACAAACACTCTAGACAACATGTGTAGGGATACAAAGTGTTCTGGATCAGCAGTTCCGGATAGAATTTTACAGGTTCATGACCATATACCTGATAGTCTTTGTACTTTTGCATTCTTATGAAAAAATCAAAAATATTTAATATAATTTATTAGAATCTTACAAGTGCATAGAGACGTACGTACCAAAACTTCTCCGAAAAGCGACTTATTTGTGAAGACTTGTTCATTCCCGCTTAAATCTATGTAATATGACTTGAAAAGAGTCATGACATCCGGATCGCCGATATCAATTGTGTATCCTAGAATAGATGACTTGGAATCTGAAAAAAATAAAAATGATAAATGGATTTTATACAGTTTTTATCAAATCATTGTAGTTTCCCCTTCGAGTGACTATGGAGAGTAAGATTGATGGTATTGCTACATTTAAATATGGAGAGGTAAGCAGCGTAAATATCAATAAGTCTGACTTAGATATCGCCACCCCATCTCACTTAAACTTCAGTTCGAGAACTGAACCCAGGTTGCATAGGTGAAAAGCGAGCGCGCCTACTACTACGCTACTCAGATACCATCTGTATCGACTATGGTAATGATACATCTTCTTTATATATTACACCCCTCATCCATAATGGATGTGATCAGTCAGCAGGTGATGTTCACAACTCCGTTACCCTGTACTCACCCTGGAATTTCAAGAGCTCTGTTTTTGCCAAATATTTTTTGTATTTACTTATTTACATGCATATATTTCAATAATTTTGACAATTTAGTAGTTATCTGTAATATCATTTTTAGATTTATTTAAAAGTTCTGGACTGCAAAAGGCCTAAAAATTCTTAATATTAGCACCGATGTTGACAGGGATGTTTTAAACTATTTAATGAATGGGTCTTGAAATGTATATCTAAAACATCTTTTCGCGTAAAACTGTGGCTTTCTCACCCATGCACATGGCTTTACGATTTTAAAAACGGTATAATGAATGGCATTTACAGTCAATAGAAAAAGATTAGGATAAAAATATAACGGATCGAATTTTACGGAATTATGTGAAAGCATATGTTCGGTGGACCGTTTGAGTACCCGAAAGTATACATAAACACAGTACCTGATATTTCAGTACCAGCTAATTATTTTATACTGAAGTAGAATTCTAAATTGATAGCACCGTTTAAATTCTAAACTCCTCCAAAGGCAAGATAGTAATCATTTCACATTGGTTACTCATAGACAGGTTTTGGCAACACATGTAGGTTTATTATTTTACCTTCAAGTATTATGCCACTTTCAGTTTCGGAGCTCAAAATCTATATTAGCTTACGCTAAACTAATGAAGTCTTTATGACAGAAATGATCGTCGTAAGAATTTGTTTTCCCCCCTTTTAGAAAAACTTAAACTTATTATTATGTTTTTGATATCTTAAATACCACATGCTTTCCTTATTCAGTATCAGGTAACAAAATTGTAGTTTACCATCATTTGGACCCTGCCATTGAAATGTCATCACATACTCTGTCTTATTTCCATGTTTTTTTATTGTTTTGTTGCTGTGGAAATGAAGAGGTGATCCCGGTCTGCTATTACAGCTTAATGCCAAAGCAACTGCAAAGAAAAACTATTGAATATTATCTATATAAACGTCTTGAACGTACTATTCCTATATCTTTCCCATTCTTATATCATCACTGGATATGTTACATGTTTTCATGTCATTATTTACTCATTACCACGACATGATATGTTAATATCTATAACCATTGGGTCGTTGCCACGACTGGTGAGTCCACAGGGTATATATAAACCCAGTGCCTGGTATTTCGGTTTCAGCCGACTATTTCATAAGAAAGTCACATTTATTTCGCTCAGATAACACTGTTTTTAAAATTCTAAACTTCTAAAGCTTATATAATCATTTTAACAGTGAATACTCATAGACGGATTTGGCAATACATTCAGATTTATTACTTTACCTCGTATGACACCACCTTCGGAAATATACATTTTTACATTAAATCTTATCTTAACTGATTAAGTTTCATGGACAGAAACGATCGTACTGTGTATTTGAGGATAGGTCTGTTTTAATATTGATAATCTAGAATCTTATAAGATCTACAACAAAATCTTTTTCAAAGTGCTATACTATCCTCATTTTTATTTAGGGTCCCTAACAATTAAAAGACAAATGTAATATAAAAAAAAATACTCCCGAAATACAAATAGCATATTTCACATAAAGGTATTTATGTGTTAAGGGTGTCCTAACTTTATCAATGTAACTAAAGACAGATAAAGTAATGACTGATGTGAAGGCACAATAAAGTAACATGATACTTGTGTGTTACAGATAAGATATAATCGTGCTGCGCCTTTAAACATTTTTATGTTAGATATGAGACTGTTACCCCACTGTTTGCCCATGTGTTTGATATGTTAAGTAGATTTTGCAATTCGAAAAATGAAATGTTAAACAATAAATATGTTATCTATGATTGTCAACTCTGTACCCGTGTGTATTGTACTGCATTAGTAAACTAATCAGCGTGTGATTGTTCGGTGTGTAAAGGTCAATACTAGTATGTATCTAAAGTGTACGGCAGTACCAACGGATAACTGAATACGACAAACTATATATAACAACGGTATCAACACAAAAACCAAATGCAAATCCAAAACGGGGTGGATCTGGTATCCGGAAGGAGACAGCGCCCCCTGTTAGTATGCCAAACCCGTGTTCCATGTTCCATGCAAACCTTTCGAATTTAAAAACATTTTTCTCTATTTGTAGATAATGAATCCAATTGAATAGAAAATAAATAAAACCTTTTTGATGATGCCAAAACTGCATATTCCAATTTATTATCATGGGTAGGAATTTATCCCTGTAAAATTCAGATTGCTCCTTGCAGAACCAGTTTTATATAGTTATCGAAAGTGAATAGCATGGACTCTATTTGAGACCATTATCATAAAGATATTAATCAAATTAAGATAGAAAAAGTGTATTGAATAAATGAATCTTGTCCTTCTATATACACTGTTAAAAAACTAACATTTTGAGTGGATGTATTAGTTATTTTCATTATCCAGAGTTACCAACGCTCGTAGCAGGTATCAATTGTGACGTCATATGTCTGTGTGAAAATGACGTTGTTTTTTCATGTCACAATCGATACCTACTGACATGGGAGATAACTCTGACTAACGAAAAGACAGAATGTAAAATGCCGATACACCACTAAAGTCACAATAAATACAATGCTATCATACATTATCTGAAACTAGAAATGTATATACTTTCAAAAATAATAATGGGAATTATTCACCCAAGATGGTACAGTTACCCAAAAAATCCAGGATCTGGCTCATGGACTAACAAACATTGTCCAGAGATCCATTACACGTTGTCAGCACAAAATCAAATGGTGTCACAGTTATTTGCAAAAAGGAGGTAATGCACACACTTTTATGTCATATTTTTATTCTACACTAGTCTATATAAACTTTTGGCACTTGACATTCCTTACATGGATTATTATGTCAGGTGAGTTAAATGGACGCTCGTTAGACGCACACATGGATGTGTGTTAGGAGAAGGACAGCGAAAATCATTGCCTCTAACGCTAAATATTGCATCAGAGAAACTGGAAGACAGAGAGCATGATGTACAATAACAATGAAGAGCTATACACGGGTTTAAAAATCTTATTCCTATAAATTTTGTGAAAATAAGATCAGGTGTAGTCAGGTATAAGTCTACTCTAGGTTGCATATATAAATTGTAAAGTTGAATTAATTAAATTCAAGTGAATAATTGCCAAACTGGGTTTCTCTTGCAATTTTCACAAAATATTTAGGAATTTAAGAATTTTACGTATGTGTATATATCTTTTTTGTATATCAGTCTAAGCAGTATAAAAGGAAAGACATTTTTAAGAAAAAAAACACAGCTAGTGTCCCTTGAAATAATATATTTGTATGTATTTACCGTTACGTTTCCAGTAGGTGATTTCGTTTCTTGTTCGTTTAAAAAGACAGCGGCGGAAGTCAAGGCACGGCAAATCGTACACAGATCACTGAGATAAAATACACTACACAAGTATTTAGCATTCATTTGTAAGAAACGAGGGAAATATTTCAAAATTTTGACGGACAAAATTAACGAATTAAATTATATTTAATTACAAAGACAGAAAATGCCATAAACTTTAAGAATGGTGTTAAATTGAGGAATTTAGTATTTTGTTAAACATCTTCAAGTGAACACGTTGGGAGTGCCACAACTTTCTGTTTGCTTGAATTTAGCCGGAATATACAAATGTATAAAACATAAATGAAATAAATCTTTTTTGGGTTGTTCCGTCATGGTTCGTCATTATAGTATGCAGTTTCATAGCAAAAGGAATGGTGAATTACATCACTTTCGGTTAAATGGATTATCGTATTTATATATGATCTGAAAATGGATATCACGAAGTGTGCCAAATTTGAAAAAAAAATCTGCTTACAGAAAAGTAATGACAATTGTCATCGCTTCAAGAGAGAACAATTATCTAAACTTAATACGTCAAAGATGAACTGAAAAAAAGATCACTGTATGTCGTCAATGGACATTTTACATAACCGGAAAGTACCACGTCCGACTTCAGCTGAATTCACGTGATCTGAGTACTAACTATTCCGACGAATTTAAAAGGTTTGGAACAATTCGAAAATGGCCTATTGCAAAATAAAACGATAACACCGCTTCCTGGGACTTAAAAGAAAAATAACATTTTGAAACATGACTGCATTGAAGTTACTGATTATTTATTTAAATTCATTTGTTTCAAAATTCAGATTCCATTTATTTATCAAAATGTTCAAAAGACTTACTTGGTATTTTCCCCTGTCCTACTCGACATTGTACATAAGGCTATAATTAGAAAGAAAATAACATACAAACAATGCCTTGTTGATGTAATAATTTTATTTATCTTTTCTTTAATATTTCCAAATATTCTTTGTGATTGTTAAATCTTTTAAATCTTTTTTTAATTCAAGTTCAAACCAGTGCCATCTTTACTGAATGTTTTTGTTACGGTTCTTTTATGCTATACTCAATATTTATTGTGTTATACATTGTTGTAATGTACCATATGTCTTCCTCAAGTAAACTGGCAAACTTTATCACGAAATCAACTTAGGTATCAGTCGGACTCGAACCAACACTGACTAAATGTGAGACTTGATCAAGGCCAATGCTCTAACAACCTGACAACGGATGTCCAGTATCAAATATATATATATATATATATATATATATATATATATATATATATATATATATATATATATATATATATATATATATATATATATATATATATATATATATTATGATATTTGTGTTCATCATTTAGTAAAGACTGACCTTCGAGGAACGAACAAAGTCCAGTTGGACTCGAACCAATGCTGATTAGATCTGAGTTTGTTTGTTTGTTTGTTTTTGTTGTTTAACGTCCCACTCAAGAATATTTCACTCATATGGAGAAGTCACCAAGTGCCGGTCAAGGCTTCAAATTTTGGCCTATGGCAAATACGACCATTGAGCAGTGAGGGTTCTTTAACGTGCCGACACCTACTGTGACACGTGACCTCGAGTTTTACTTTCATATCCGAAGGACAGGAAACTAACCTGCGCCGGCGGAAATCGAACTCACGACCCCACGATCCAGAGTCGAGAGAGCTACCGACTGAACCAGGCCGGCTCTTAGGTCTGAGATACTTCATAAAGGTCAATGCTCTAACCACCTGACCACGGACGCCCAGTATCATCATTTATCCTGTACATCCTAAACATTTATGCTTTGGTATCTGAGATTCTTTTTATTAGTAAAGAGTAACCTTCGAGGAACGATTACAACATGACTTTAATATCGTTTATCAGTGTTGACAAAAATTTAACAAACATTGTGAGTGCATCATGATAAAAGTCCATTTGATACACAAACCTATTTGATAATTTACTTACAATCCATGTGATTTTAACAATGATAATATGTTCCAGAATTACTTAAGTCTTAACCATTTTACCCAACTTTGGCTACTACTACTACTACTACTACTACTACTACTACTACTACTTCTACTACTACTGCTACTACTACTACTACTACTACTACTACTACTACTACTACTACTACTACTACTACTACTACTTCTACTACTACTGCTACTGCTCTACTACTACTACTACTACTACTACTACTACTACTACTACTACTACTTCTACTACTACTACTACTACTACTACTACTACTGCTACTACTGCTGCTACTACTGCTACTACTACTACTACTTCTACTACTACTACTACTACTGCTACTGCTACTACTACTACTACTACTACTTTAAATCGACAAATCTCTTTGTTATCAAAAATTCATTTCAATGATACTTCATCAAATCGTTAAATGTAATATGAATTATGAAAAATGGACACGACGTTTTACTTATCAAGAAAAGCAATGCATTATCATTTAACGAGCGATTTTCTACTAAAAGAATTTCGTGCAGGCCAACTTTATTTCACCACAAACTAAATAATCATAATGAATTTGTTTGGCAAAAAGTACAAACACATGTACAAATAGTTAATTGATTAGATCATTACCAAAACTTAGATAAGCCAGCTTGTTAAAGGACTGATTTATAAAACATTTCATTTATTGTACAGTGGAACCTCGCCTAAAGGCCACCTCGCTTAAGATACCACCACGGTAATAAGACCACTTTGAGTTAGTCAGTTAGGTGGTCTTAGTAACGAGGTTCCACTGTAACACCTCACTGATAAGACGAATTTGAGTCAGTAAGTTAGGTGGTCTTAATAGTGAGGTTCCACTGAAACACCACTAATCAGACCACTGTGAAGTCAGTCAGTTTGTTTGGTCTTAATAGCGAGGTTCCACTGAAACACCTCATAAATCAAACGACTTTGAGACGGTCAGTTAGGTGGTATTAATAGTGAGGTCCCACTGTAACACCACTAATCAGACCACTGTGAAGTCATTCAGTTAGGTGGTCTTAATAGTGAGGTTCCACTAAAACACCACTAATAAGACCAATATGAAGTCAGTCATTTAGGTGGTCTTAATAGTGAGGTCCCACTGTAACACCACTAATCAGACCACTATGAAGTCAGTCAGTTAGGTGATCTTAATAGTGAGGTTCCACTAAAACACCACTAATCAGACCACTATGAAGTCAGTCAGTTAGGTGATCTTAATAGTGAGGTCCCACTGTAACACCACTAATCAGACCACTATGAAGTCAGTCAGTTAGGTGGTCTTAATAGTGAGGTTCCACTGTAACACCACTAATCAGACCACTATGAAGTCAGTCAGTTAGGTGATCTTAATAGTGAGGTCCCACTGTAACACCACTAATCAGACCACTATGAAGTCAGTCAGTTAGGTGATCTTAATAGTGAGGTTCCACTAAAACACCACTAATCAGACCACTATGAAGTCAGTCAGTTAGGTGATCTTAATAGTGAGGTCCCACTGAAACACCACTAATCAGACCACTTTGAAGTCAGTCAGTTAGGTGGTCTTAATAGTGAGGTTCCACTAAAACACCACTAATCAGATCACTTTGAAGTCAGTCAGTTTGTTTGGTCTTAGTAGAGAGGTTCCAGTGAAACACCACTAATTAGACCACTTTGAGTCGGTCAGTAAGGTGGTCTTAATAGCGAGGTTCCACTGAAACACCTCATTAATCAAACGACCTAGAGACAGTCAGTTAGGTGGTCTTAATAGCGAGGTACCACTGTAACACCAAACTAATCAGACCACTTTGAGTCAGTCAGTTAGGTGGTCTTAATAGTGAGGTTCCACTGTAACACTTCACTTATCAGACCACTTTGAGTCAGTCAGTTAAGTGGTTTTAATAGCAAGGTTCCATTGTAACATCTCACTAATTAATAATCAGACCACTTCGAGACAGTCAGTTAGGCGGTCTTATTAACGAAGTTCCAAATTAAGATGCATAGATTTGAAAGGGAGCTATACCGTCGGATTATGGGTTTTTATTATTTTTAGGTTAATGAAGACATGTTTAACTCAACTAATTAAAAATTACAGGTATCAAAGTACATGTACTTATCTTCAGGAAGTCCAGGATATATGTATAAATATAAGATGTACATATATATAAATCTGGTGAATATTGGACAAAGACGGACCTCTGGAAATCCAGAGGTTAGACAAGGTACCATGGAGGAGTAAGCATCCTCAGTTGACCGGTCACAGCCGTATGGAGTCCACCATCACATTAAATTGAAATGAGTGATGAATAAATCCTCGTCACAACCGGTGTTGAAGTAAACAAACTATGAAAAAGCGTCTTATAGACAGGTTATATATCAATTAGGGAATAACTTAATAATTAGATATAAAATATCTCGAGAAAGCAAAAGGTACACCAAATTCTATGAAATGAATATTTATATAGTAAAATGTTTTGTACTTAGTATATTGATAGCTGTTAGAAGACTAAGGTTGTTGTCACCCCACTACTTATGTAAACAACAACAGTGATATTGATTTACCTGACTGACACATGGCTGTGTTACATCGCACCATATCCTCGCAGTGATTTGTTCAAGTCCCTGTAACAAGGTCAAAAGAAAAAACAAGATGTGTATCCACATGTTTTTTTTCCTTATACCCTACACTCTCTTCCTTGTTACTCCAGTAATGTAACGGTGGTTGGTCCATCTACAAGTAGGAAGTAAGAATCATACGGTTATATCTAAGGTGATAAGATATCTTACAATGTCATATAATAGATAAATATACCCCAAATCATAATGCTTTAGTCATCATCCTGTCCGTGTGTTACTGAGGAAAACTACATCATAATGCACCGCGTGCGGTGCTCTAGTGGTAGGGTGTTTGACTCGCAAGTGGAAGGTCCCGTGTTGGATTTCCAAACCGGGTCATACCAAAGACTTATAGAAAGACAGTGGCTGTTTCTTCGCCAATCGCTCGGCTTAGGAAGGGGATTACACGGATCTTTTGGATGAGACTGAAAACCGAGATCCCGTGGAACGTAAAAGAACTCTCACTGCATTGGCGTCAGTCAACTGCACAGGTCAAAATTTGTAGCACTTCACCTAAAGCTGGTGATATATCCATATAGATGAAAAATCCTGGACGGAGTGTAAAACAACGATCAATGACTCAATCTTCGTCCTACCAATGAGGACCCCTTCACCATAACACACTGGTGATTGTCCAGTTCATTTATTACTGAGGGACCCTACATCATGATACATCAGTCTAAGCCCTACCAATGAGGACCCCTTCACCATAACACACTGATGATTGTCCAGTTCATTTATTACTGAGGGACCCTACATCATGATACATCAGTCTAAGCCCTACCAATGAGGACCCCTCCACCATAACACACTGGTGATTGTCCAGTTCATTTATTACTGAGGGACCCTACATCATGATACATCAGTCTAAGTCCTACCAATGAGGACCACTCCACCATAACACACTGGTGATTGTCCAGTTCATTTATTACTGAGGGACCCTACATCATGATACATCAGTCTAAGCCCTACCAATGAGGACCTCTCCACCATAACACAATGGTTATTATCCAGTTCATTTATTAACGAGGGACCCTACATCATGATATATCAATCTACGTTCGCTAAGTGAGGGATCTTTTATCATGATACATCATTCATTTTCCTATCGATATGTTACTACTAGACCTTATAACTCGCTAACCACTGTCAACCTTTCATCATATTTCATTACTAATTGTTCCATCTATGTGTTTCCGGAGTATTCTTCATCATATTACACATGTGAATATCGTTTCGATATGTTACTGATTGGACCGTCGTCATACTAATCAATGTTCTAATCACTTGTTACTGAGGGATTATAACTTTGGTATTATGTTTATAATATTTATCATAAATTAATACACCAGTCAAATCTATATCATACTTAAGGACACTTCATCAAGTTACAAAACTGTTCCATCGATCTTTTATTGATTGACTCTTCATCAAAACAAACCAGTCGTCATGGTTTCTTTCTAATATTTCCGTGTATATTCTCACTTCAATGACTTTAGTTCTGAGCATGACTTTTGTGTTTCGAATTTCAATTATTGTAGGCGACCACAACTATGGAGTTATGCCGAATTTCTTTCAAGGTACCATAATCACCACAGCCAGGTATGATGAAAGTTATATATAACTTATATATAACTATATTAAATTACTTCATGCACCAGGATAAATGAATATGAAATGATATCTGTGTAGACTATAAAGCATGCACAAAATCTGTTTTATGTAGTTATTCAAATATGAATTAAAAAGAATTTTATTTAAAATAATGATTGTTTATCATTTAAGTAAATGTTTATATGAATAACTACAAATATCGATGTGCAAATTATATCTACACAATTACTTTCACATTGAAAATGCTTATTTAACGCGATATTATTATTATTGCGAAAATGAATATTCAACGTGATATATTTATGAAAATTATAGACATAATACCAAAGTTATAATGCTCAAGACGATATTGTTTCTATCAATTAGACTTCATCAGTTGAGCTCCAATTTGAAAAGTATGTGTTTTTTTCTAAAGATAAAGTGGTGTCATACAAGGCCAAATAATATATCTAAAAGTATAGCCTAAATACGTCTAAGAGTAACCACTGTAAAAGAAAAAAATGACTATCATAGCTTTAGAAAATTTTCGAATTTAAATGGTGTTAACAGTGCCACTGAAAATGATTATTCAATACGATATCGTATTTCTGATAATGGTTATTAAGTTCGATATCACGATAATGAGAATGGTTATTCAACGCGACATCATATTCATGAAAACGGTTATTCACCGCTATATCAAAATTATCGAATTGTTCAACGCCAAATTATTTCTGAAAATTGTTATTCAATGCGATACCATATTTATAACAATTGTTATTCAAAACGATTTCATATTTATGAAAATGATAATTCAAATCAATATCATATTTATGAAAATGATTAATCAATGCGGTGCCATGTTCCTGAAAATTGTTATTCGATGTGATATCATAATTCTAAGAATGATTATGAAAATGGTTATAAGACGCAATAACATATCTGAAAAATTGGGGACAATGGTTATTTCATGCTATTTTATAAAGGGAAAACAGGTATTTATACTTTAAACAAGTTTCGCGTTCTAATGAATATTTTCAAAAATCTAGGCCATTTATGTGTGTTGCAAAATGCTAGCCCCCCTCTGATTTGAGCACCACACTCGTGAATCTAATAAAAAGTGGAGTGTGTGCATTGAAAGAAATCATAACTTCATGTATCAGCAAAACCTGCAATATATAAGATAAAAGCATAATCAGTATCAGGATCGGTAAAGTGTTTCTTTTCATAAAAAGTCAAGTAGGGCCACATGTCATCACTGGCAAACATACAAAACAATTGAGTTCTTCTCTTAAGAACTCTTTTAATTCAGTAACATACGAAATATTTATCTGCGTCAATCCCAAACAATTCGACACAGTTCTGTTATCTTTAGGATACAAAAGTCAATCTAAAACGATAGACAGCTTCACGGTTTGAACCATTGAAAAGGAATGACTGCATTTAATTTTTTTAATTTTTAAATTTTCTGTTCCATGTAATAAAGCAGACTTTCGAGATAGAAAGGATTTCTACTAGCAGATCACTACTTTATAAGATATAATAAAAATATCATATACTAAAGTATAAATCTTCAGGATATCCGGGGTACGTGTACAAATCTGGTGAATATTGCACAAACACGGACCTCTGAAAATCCAGAGGTGGGATCAGGTGCAATGGGGAAGTAAGCATCCTCTGTTGTCTGACAAAACCAGCCGTGATTCCACAGTTAAGTTCAAATGGAATAAGTGAGGAACAAATCCTTGTCACAGTTGGTAAGAGAGGACTCAGCAACCAAACAGATGACTAATTTAATTTAGTGAAACGGCAAAATCGCAAACAAGATGTTTTGATTAATTTTTGTCGTCTTGTTTTATACCACACAACATTTCATATATGATGGTGGTCATTTTTAAATTGTTAGAGCATCGCGCTTTAAACTGTGAAGTAGCCCATCTCTAGTTAGTATGTATTTAAGTCCTGCTAGCACCAAAACTGACTTTGTAATTAAGTTTGCCAATTTACTTGCGGAAGGTCGCTTGTATCCTCCAGAGTACATAATAGCTGGGTTATCTACTCCACCATAAAAAAAACACCACCATACTACTGACAAATTGTTGAGTTAGGTTTAGATACCATTTAAAGAAAAATAATAAATGAATGGCGGAGGAGAAAAGCCACATACAATGTATCCGGGGAAGGATATTTCCCTTGTCCATTGACAAACTTAATCATCCTCGGTTCCAGATGGCCGCGAATCGGCACTGATTATACATGAGAGACAGATTGATTTAAAGCGCGGTGCTATAACTGTCATGTTTTATTTTTTGAATTTACTAGGTGGGAGGTAAATTCAAAAATTAAAACATGACATAAAAACTCAGTTGTGGAGAGACGTTTAAGTGGGTGACATGACGTCAGTAAATAAACACAGACGGGAAATTAGCAACTAAGCTATACGATAAACGCGACGATTTCGGCTTTCCCATCGTAAATTTTCCACATATAAGTAGTAATATCCCTCAGTCACCCGCATATGGAGTTGATCAGATATGCCAGGGCGTGCACAACATATGAAGATTTCATATACAGAGGTAAACTACTCACTGACAAATTATTCACACAGGGATATCGAAAACCGCGTTTAATGTCAACGTTCCGCAAATTTTACGGTCGGTATAATAGTCTTGTTTGCGACTACTCTGTTTCAGTAAGTGAAATGTTGAGTTGCCTTTTCGTTGGCGGTTGTTGAGACGTCTGTACCAATTGTGACGAGGATACACTCCTCACTTGTTTCATTGGACTTGACCGTGGACTCACCGGATTTTACCGGATTTGTATCTATGTCCTGGACATTCTATTGATTTATACTTTGATATCTGAAATTTTTATATTATGCACAATCAAATATTGTTTGATAATGTTTAAACTCATAAAACATATATTTTCGGAAGACCCAACTCGCTCCTACATTTTGCATCATTGTTTAAAACAATATGAAAGTGCTAAAAAAGCTACAATTTTAAATTGATTTTCCATCCATTTTGTCATTTATTGACTAAGAAATATTATTCGATTTTAAAATATTGATATATATTGTCCAAAAGGAATTCCTTACAAAAATCAATAGAATCGACGTGACAAAAATCAGATTCAATATGTTTTCCGACAATCGGAACTCTTTTACCAAATAAGATCATGTGGCCATAGACCAATTCATTTGCAGAATAATCATGGATAAAAAACCGATTATATATTCAAATATAATGGATTGAAAGTAATTAGTTGAAGACACTTTATATAATCTTTTGTTTTAACATTAGTTGCTAAAATTTGAATGTATTCTGAATATATCGGTGAACGTCTCGGTTTATAGTTAACGAACTTTAAATGAAAACCGCTATTATGACGTCATGTGTGTACATGGTAGATACTATTTTAAACATTAAATGTCTGTTTCACGGATGATTTGTTTTCTTTCTATTTTGTTTTTATCACAGGTAGAACTACAAAGCGACAATTGTAACGGTTTTGTATTCTCAGTAAATTCTCAATATCTATATATACGGCCAGTATCACTATTTAATGATCCATACTTAATTCCTAGTGTTGTATGATATATAAACACAACCTGCGTTTGATTTGGTACGCCAAATATAGAGTATGTTTATATCAAATATAACAATATAGGCTCTGCCTGGACTTTACATATTAATCTTCAACCATGATAAGATAGTTTCCGACGAGTGATCACATTTTTGTTGGTCAATGAGGTTTGAAGACAGAATATATAGTGTTAATTATTGACACGCCAATACAGTCCACCAATTAGTGACATAATGACTTCAGATATGGGTGCAAATACTGCAGTATTAAAATAGGAATTTACTTTTTCACATACAAACAAGGGTAAGTATTTTCATGTAGTTTGGTACCACAAGTGTCACGTGTGATGTTTCTTTGTTAAGTATTTATCAATTTGTGTAAAGGGATGCAAAGTAATGTTTGTCGAATCAAGTTCTAGAGGATACACAAATTATATTGAAGGAATGTCAACCGATTGCTTATAACAGAGTAATGCATCTTAACTTGATTTTATTCAAGAAATGATGAAAAGTCTTTTATATCTAAATTTAGAATCTGTAAAATAACATTATATCATAAATACTTTATTGTCAAAATACAGCTTACTTCACGTACTAATCAGAGCAGAATTCCAAGATTTTTATCACAAATTGTTATCTAGCATTTGTTGATGTTTATGAAGTAGAAATAATATTTCCAGTTTATGAACTTCAGAATTTTCCGTCATTACATGAGAAACATGTGACTACATCATTGCGACGGAACAATTCTACGTAAGTCAGTCTCTCTCTCTCTCTCTCTCTCTCTCTCTCTCTCTCTCTCTCTCTCTCTCTCTCTCTCTCTCTCTCTCTCTCTCTCTCTCTCTCTCTCTCATATATTTGACCCTAGATGTACTGTTATGTTCATATATCTTGACTATTGAAATAATATTATCTTACTTTATAAAAGAGAATAATCTTCGGAAACATTTTATGCATAATTATTTCTACTACAAAATGATATGCTAAAAATAGAAAAGAAGTGAAAGACGTTCACGTCACAGTGTTAAAAAAAAGTTTCGTTCTTCACTTGGTAGTCGTGCTGAAGTTAAATTTTCTATTGTAAGCAGTATTTTATGAATAGAAAGACCATTCAAAAGATTGGTATATATTTCCTTATAGTGTGTGATTTTACTACAGATATCTTACAACACGTTTTTAATAAACATTTACACAAACATAAATGCACTGGCGTGTAGACGCTATTTAAAAGCTAGTCATTTTGAAGTTCAGTGAAGACATTGGAAGATAATATTTGTGTCGTCTTTCTGTTAAAGTTCATCGTATTAACTTTAAAAATCTTTCAGAATTAAAATATAACAAAACTATAACTTATTTGATTTACAATGATATATTTTGATGCGCAGATAACTTTACACGTGTTCTATCTTTTAATTGATATGCTACCTGGACAAAAGTGTATGCAAGTTGTAAATTAACTAGATGCATTTATACATTTGTAATTTTCCCGTTTGTAAACACAAATAAAGTCACAGAACACACACACACACACGTACACACACACACACACACACACACACACACACACACATATATATATATATATATATATATATATATACAGGTAACCATCTAAAAAGTTAGATAGATAGATAGATAGATAGATAGATAGATAGATAGATAGATCGATCGATCGATCGATCGACAGGTAGACTAATTGATTGTATCGTTCCGTTATCAGGAGTAATAAAATGGCATTAAATCAGGAAAGCACAAAAGTGGCGAGTTCAGAAGCAATGTCAGCAAACACGGAAACCGCCACCGGTTTATCGACTAAGAAAGACGGAGATCAGAACAAACCACAAATATCCACCAAAAGAGAACCCGACAATTCTGCAACACTCTCATCCTCCAAGAAAAGAGATTTATCTCCAGGAAAATCGGATTTAACTTCTAAACAGAAACCCTCACAAAAGGCGGAGTCAAAGTCCCTCAGTCAGAAAACTACAACGGACAAAAAAGACTTGGAACAATCTAAACTTCAAAATGCATCCCAAACAGCAAAGCCATCGAAAGCCAAAACCATACAAAACAAGAGTAAGACTAAACCATCGGGTGGTAATCAGTAAGTAAAGTAACTCTCAGTAAGGCTCTCTCTCTCTCTCTCTCTCTCTCTCTCTCTCTCTCTCTCTCTCTCTCTCTCTCTCTCTCTCTCTCTCTCTCTCTCTCTCTCTCTCTCTCTCTCTCTCTCTCTCTCTCTCTCATATATTTGACATACATTATACATTAAACGTCTCAGTTAGACAACAGTATGATAAATGTCAGAACACGCTCTCAACACCCTTTTCAAGCGTTCTTACAATTGTTTTACCGGTCTTATATATATATATATTTATGGTATTGATAATTCAAATCGTCGTGTTCTGTAAGAAGTATTCGAGTAGTTGTTTGTAAATCAAACAAAGGTGACAATGACCACAAACTTAATGTTGACATTTTGTATTATGTCCTTACTTTAAACAAAATACGTCCACAATATTTTCACTACATAATCACTAGCTTGTCAATACATGCAGTTAGTAAATTCTCAAATATTTTGATAGACAAAATGCAACTATAGAACAGAATGATTTGGTCAGAAGTGTATGATGATATAGTAAATTACGTATAATCTGGCGGGGCGGAGTCTTGTGAAATATTTTTCTTACCTGGACGAATTTAGATTTTAGGTACCGGGTAATGCATTAAAAGTACACTTGCAAGAGTAATCGTTCCTACCTGATATCCTACGTACGGTTATACAGTTTGTAAAATAATGTTTCCAGTGAAACTTTTTTCAACCGAAAAGTGAGTAGAACCGAACTATGGTAATCAAAGGCAAATCAGTATGTAAAAATAAATATAAAATGCAACACAACTATAACACAAGTTAACACAACGTCTCACACGCGCGCACGTGTGCGTACACATAGGATACTAGGTGAAATATATCGACCTGAAGCTGGAAAATCTCTGGAGTTCTGAATTTTGTAATTCGATATATCCCAGCGAACTAGAAATTAAAGATTCAACAGAATCAAGCACACACGCTTCATACTTAGACATTCTACTTCCTATAGATACAGACGGGAAATGAACAACTCTGCTATACGACAAATATTCGTCTTTCCAATTGTAAATTTTCCATGTTTAAGTTGTATCATCCCACAATCACCCGTATATGTTTATATTTCACGAATGATCCGATATGCTAGGACGTATATGCAACATATGAACATTTCATATACAGGGATAAACTACTCACTGACAAATTATTGACACAGGAACATAGAAAACCGCGGTTAATGTCAACGTTCTGCAAATTTTACGGTCAGTATAATAGTCTTGTTTGCGATTACTCTGTTTCACTATGTGAAATGTTGAGTTGCCTGTTCGTTGACGTTTGTTGAGACGTCTGTGCCAATTGTGACGAGGATTCGTTCCTCACATATTTCAATTGGATTTGACTGTGGACTCACGGCGAGTGTGACCGGTCGACAGGGGATGCTTACTCCTCCATGGCAGCTAATCCCACGTCTTGATTTTCAGAGGTCTATGGTTGTCCATTTTTTATCAGATTTGTATCTATATCCTGGGCATCCTAAAGATTTATATTTTGGTATCAGAGATTTATATATGATACTACTGTTATTGATCAGTACGGTTTTGTGTTGATACGAAAATCTTGTTCAACAATAAGGAAGCCCCCTCGCAAGAATGTTGGAGAGCACGGTCATAAACACTCTCTTTCGCCAATCAGATCTAAAACTAACTGATGACCTTTTCACCGAACTCGAAATGTTTCTATGGAATATTTGCAATGGATATGACATGACATGCTAACAGGGGGATATGATTCCTGTCGGACACCTGGTCCCATCCTTTTTATTTTTCTTCATTTTGAGGCCGTTATTATATCCGATTTGTCGCATTCTAATAGAGTTGGATTTTCGAATATCTATTGGTACCTCTACATTTTTACGTCATAGATCTATTACAAGTCAAAACTTGTGTCACTTCATGTATTAATGTTACACCTCTACATGCCTGAAAATATTAGCGGATCTGAAAACAATGATAAAACACAAAAAATATATCTATCTATTTTAAATTATTGGTAGAATATATCATATCTTATGGTTATGTATAACTTTTTCAGAAGCAAGAAAAGACATGAATCACCGACCCCATCAGAGGGTTCTGTACTATCAACGCCATCAGAACAAAGCATTCATATTGACAGGTTTGTACTTTGACTGTTCGTGCAAGTATATGACTGAGCCAGTGACTGGGAAAGGGGACCTTAGTACAATATTTTGTGAAATTGTGATTTTTATATTTTCAGAAACTTGAGCAATTGCAGATTTATACTTATTATATTATAAACATAATACCAAAGTTATAATGCCCAAGACTGTCGTTTCTGTCAGTTAGACTTCATCAATTGAGATCCAGTTTGAAATAGATTTTCTAAAAGGACAGTGGTATCATACAAGGCCAAATAACAAATCTAAATATATAGCCAAATCCGTCTAAGAGTAACCACTGTAAAAAGATCTTATCTAAAATATAGGATTTAGAATTTAAATGGTGTTATCAGTGCGAAATATTACTATAGTATAAGATTGTCAGCTGGTACCGAAATGAGAATGGGTACAGGCTAGAAAAATCACTTTTTTTCAAGCGTGAAAAATCTACAACGTTAGACTGTATGCTTAAGAATCCTTTTCTCTGCCGTTGACCCATGTATAACGAAACATGTCATAACAAAAGTTTGAATCAAATATCATTATATACTATTGTGAGTGAAGTGATGGATCGTAATCTAACGATATCGGTGTGTGAGAGCTCTGTTAACAGTATACTTTGTTTTCAGTCACAAAATGTTGTTGTTGGTGTTGGTGTTTAACGTCCCACTCAAGAATCTTTCATTCATATGGAGACGTCACCAAATGCCGGTGAAGGGCTTCAAATTTTGGCCTATGCTCGGCACTTACGGCCATTGAGCAGTGATGGGTCTTTAACGTGCCGACATCTACAGTGACAGGGGACCTCTGTTTTAACTGTCTCATCCGAAAGACACGAAAAGCCAGTCGCCTCTGCCGAGGCTCGAACCCGCGACTCTCCGGTTGCGAATTGAGCATATATATAGGCCTATATATCGCTGAAATCAACATATACGGTGTGATAAGGTTTTAAACTTTAAAGTCACATTCCGGGGAATAATGTCCATAAATAAACTTTTCTGTACTCTCTTAATGCGTATTCGCATGAACTTTTGTCATATAAGTCCTGTTACAACTAATTAGTTAATTAATCGTGGGAAACACCGAACGCAACTGGTAAGGCGTTGTCGGTCACGTGATGACGCTCTACTGAGTGAGCGTTATCGTTTCACTGTCCAGGACAACTCAGACAAGTGGAACGCCAATCAAATGCCCTGGAGCACTGTTATTTAACCATAAACGTACTTGAATTATGTAAATTTTAACATCTTTGAAATAACTACTTCCTGCCCTGCATGGTGCATTCGATTGCAACATGTGCTGAGACTGTGCCGGAATAGTACTCTCGTGGTGAATCAAATACACCCTTTATACCACCCATACACCAAGGTAGATTTAAGAATTCCTATGGAATCCCCTTATTAACATATCGAATATTTTTTAAATCTTTTTTCATTTTCGTCGGTTAGGAGTCGTTTTCACATGAAAATATCAAAAATTACAATATATGTCCAGAAAATTACAATGTCCCGGAATGTTACTTTAAATAACTCCAACATATTTAATACCACATACAAGTACAAGTGAACTCTGAGTTAGTAACAAAAATAACAATATGAAATAGACGAAGATTTATCATAACTCTGATGTAATCAAAAATCTGTTAACGTAATTTAAACTCGTAAGTCATTAAGCTCAGCGTATTAGGCTTAAAGGGTTAAGATCTAAGTCTTGTATATTCACTAAGTCAGTTTGTTTTCATAATTCATTTGTTACTGCTGGATTTGTCAGGGCAGGATCATCTGCATCAGTATCAACATTTGGAGACGGGGGGTTATCCAGGCTTCCATCAATGCAAGGTTCCGAAATGTCGATTCAGTCACCAATAGATCTGGAAATTGAAACTCCGAGACCAGAAGACTTGGTCGATATGGGCCAAAGGAGTGAAGGCATACGTAAAGAGGTGAGTCAAAGAATTTCTTTTAAGTGTAAATGGAGAGCATGTGCAGAGATTTTAAACTTCCTTTTTTTGCGTGATATTAAATAAATAGAAATATATAAAATGCAATATTATTGGAACTGCATTCTTTCAACAAAATAAGAATTACACTTTTAACATATCAACAGGTCTATATGATATTATCTTGGTTATCAGATATTGCTAATATAGCACCAGGAGTATGTGATATGATCTTAGTTATCAGACACCTCTAATATAGCACCAGGTGTATATGATATGATCTTAGGTATCAGAAACTTTTAATTTAGCACCAGGTGTATATGATATGATCTTAGTTACTTTTAATATAGCAACAGGTGTATATGATATGATCTTAGTTATCAAACACTTCTAATATAGCACCAGGTGTATATGATATTATCTGAGTTATCAGACACTTCTAATATAGCATCAGGTGTATATGATATGATTTTAGTTATCAGCCACTTCTAATATGGCACCAGGTGTATATGATATGATCTTAGTTATCAAACACTTCTAATATAGCACCAGGTGTATATGATATTATCTGAGTTATCTGACACTTCTAATATAGCACCAGGTGAATATGATATGATTTTAGTTATCAGCCACTTCTAATATAGGACCAGGTGTATATGATATGGTTTTGTTATCAGACACTTATAACATAGCACCAGGTGCATATGATATGATCTTAGTTATCAGATACGTTTAGCATGGCACAAGGTGTACAGGATATGATCGTAGACTAGTGATTAGACACTTCTAACATGGCGCCAGCTGAATAAGGTTGGTACTAATAATCAGACACCTCTAACCTGACATAAGGTTATAGATTATGATTTTAGTTATCAGACACATCTAATATTGCCATCAGGTATATATGATATAATCCTAGTGACAATATACTTCTACAATTGGCACCAGCCGTATAGAAATTTTTTAGGTGTCATATACTTCTACAATTGGCAACAATTGGTATATAGGATTTTACCCCAGTTATCTAACACTTCTATCATGGCACTGGGTTTATGGGATATAGGTCTAGCTATTAGAAACTTCTAACATGTTACCGGGTGTAAAGAACGTTATCTGAGTTATTCGTCACTTCTAACATGGCACCGAGTGTACATAATATGACCCCAGTTATCGGACACTTCTAACATGGTACCGGGTGTACAGAATTTGACCCCAGTTATCAGACATTTCTTACATGACACCGGGTGTACAGAATGTTATCCAGAGTATCAGACACTTCTAACATGGTACCGGGTGTACAGAATATGACAAAGTCATCAAACACTTCTAACATGACACCGGGTGTATAGAATGTGACCTCAATTATCAGACACTTATAATATGACACCGAGTGTATAGAATATGACCCCAGTTTTCAGACACTTCTAACATGACACCGGGTGTTTAGAATGTGACCCCAGTTATCAGACACTTATAACATGACACCGGGTATAGAATGTGACCTCAATTATCAGACACTTATAACATGACACCGGGTGTTTAGAATGTGACCCAAGTTATCAGACACTTCTAACATGACACCGGGTGTTTAGAATGTGACCCCAGTTATCAGACACTTCTAACATGACACCGGGTGTTTAGAATGTGACCCAAGTTATCAGACACTTCTAACATGACACCGGGTCTTTAGAATGTGACCCCATGTTATCAGACACTTCTAACATGACACCGGGTGTTTAGAATGTGACCCAAGTTATCAGACACTTCTAACATGACACCGGGTCTTTAGAATGTGACCCCAGTTATCAGACACTTCTAACAAAGACACCGGGTGTTTAGAATGTGACCCAAGTTATCAGACACTTCTAACATGACACCGGGTCTTTAGAATGTGACCCCAGTTATCAGACACTTCTAACATGACACCGGGTGTTTAGAATGTGACCCAAGTTATCAGACACTTCTAACATGACACCGGGTCTTTAGAATGTGACCCCAGTTATCAGACACTTCTAACATGACACCGGGTCTTTAGAATGTGACCCCAGTTATCAGACACTTCTAACAAAGACACCGGGTGTTTAGAATGTGACCCAAGTTATCAGACACTTCTAACATGACACCGGGTGTATAGAATATAACCCCAGTTATCAGACACTTATAACCTGATGCCGGGTGTATAGAATGTGACTTAGTTATCAGACACTTATAACATAGTACTGGGAGTATAGAATACTACCCTAGTTATCAGATACTTTTAACATAACACCGGGTGTATAGAATATGATTTCTGTTATTATACACTTAAGTGATCCGTATCAATATTTCTCATACGTATTTTTCTCTAAACTTTCCAATGTTTATATATCTTTTCGATGTTTCTACGGAAGAATTCTGAAATTCGACTTTCTGTAAGTTTTTCTAATGTGTTTGACATCACCATGGTCGTTATCAATTTCTCGTAATAAGGATATCTATTTTTCCGCCGTGACACTGATTACTTTACTCGACAGTTGTTCCAGGCTGCTCGAAAATGTGACTTTGACACTATGTCCAGAATTCTAGATGAATGGAGGGCATTAGATCTGAGTTTTGTTGATGAGGTAAGGTTTTCTAGTGTTTTGTGACCTCTAATGAAATGTTTTGAATTATACTTAAAGCGTATATGTATTAAAATGCATGCTTATAAATTAAGATATTAATTAATACCTGATAACGGAATCCTACCCGTAGGGAGGGAATTATCATGGATCTCACCCAAACACTAACGAAAATGAGTGATTAAAAGCAAATTCATGTTACAAAAACGCAATTATAGTAAAACACATCTGCTTAATATGCACTGTAATTCTAAGCGTTAATATTAGTTCTGTTTTATCGTTAATTATAAAAAATCCATAGAACCTGGTGGAGTGGAGTCTCATGATCTCTTTCTTGACCTTAAAGAGTTGTCGTCAGTTGTCATCAAATGTACGGTTATCCACTTGGTAATGACAAGCATTTTCCGTAAGACCTGTCATGACGGAAAAAATTGGTAGAATCGACCATATGATAATGAGAAGGTTACTCCACCCCACCATGTTATACATCTCCATGTTATATTAATCGGACAATACCATACATTGGATGCATATCTATATTTTATAGCTTTGAGATTGTTTGTTCATATATCTTTCCTATCATTTGTTGCCCTCTAAATTTTCCTTCAAATTCAGGCACAGATCCAAAAGGTCAGTGCGATGTAATTGCATGTACCAATCATGAAAAATTTTGTATTTATGCTACTCCGTTCTAGTGTTACAGTCACAGACAGGTATTCGCGTTAGTTCAGTAGTTTGAGCATTCTCCTGACATGCAGAAGGCTCCGGATTCATTACCGTTCCCGATATAGGGTCATACCAGAAACTTGGTTGAAACAAGTTTTTTTTGTTTCATTGCTGTTTTACATCCTGTCAAGAATCTTTTACTTATATGGAGATGTCATCAGCTTTAGGTGAGAAGCTACAAATTTTGGCCTGTGCTATGGGCTGACACCAATGCAGTGAGAGTTCTTGTACGTGTCACGCCTTCCGCGACACGGAACCTCGGTTTTAAGTCCCATCCGAAAGACCCATGACTGTTTAAGTCTTTGGTATGACCTGGTCGGGGAATCGAACCCAGGACCTGCCGTTTGCGAGTGGAACGTTCTACCCTAAGACCACCGCAAGCGGTCGTTAAAACAGTTGTTGACTATTTCTTTGCCAAGCATGCCGCATAATACCGGTAATTGAAATTGACAAGTTTTAGTGATACTGTGGTAAGT
The DNA here is from genome assembly GCA_030159075.1 of Atrina japonica. Taxonomy (NCBI): domain Eukaryota; kingdom Metazoa; phylum Mollusca; class Bivalvia; order Pterioida; family Pinnidae; genus Atrina; species Atrina japonica. The sequence goes on from BROG01000666.1 coordinate 86,573, forward strand.
TTGTTGTGGCATCATCTCTATCATGGTATACATTCGTAGCATCAGTACAGAGTTAATGGACCTCCAACGTATAGCCTTAGGATTATATTTCTCTATAAGTAAACAGTTCTGGCTGGAGCCTAAAATAAACAAAAACAACAGCAAACCATTTATCTTCTCTCTTATGAGCATTTAAATATATGTATAACTTGATGTTTTACAGAGTGGAAAAACTTTGCTCCACCTCTGTTGTAACGCTGGAGACAGAAAGAATGTGGAATTTTTACTTAAAAGAGGAGCCCCGGTCAACAAAGTCGACAAGGTAAAATGATGCTGTTCTTTATTATAAATGTAATGAACGTATCTTTTGTCACATATTTTGATTCTACTTGGATTCTTGCTTATACGGATAGGGAGTTAATGCTTTTGTTTTCATTTTTAAAGCCTGGATGTAACTCATTGGTCCATATGGTGCTGTTATTTGTGTGTTACATTGTATATACCAATATTTGTATCAAATATATGTATTTCTGTATCATTTAAACCATTTTTATTTGATATATCTGAATATCCCATATAATTCCTTGCATCCTTCCTACATGCCAAGTCTCCCGCTTTCCTCAGGAGTCTACCGATTTTGCCCCCTGATCATTATTTTAAAAAAACAATTCTCCCGAAAATGATAAATGTCCCCTATGACACGTAAGATTTCCACCCTGCAAAACAATACACTGAGTTTAACAAAACATTTTAACCAATCAGAGTCTCGTCATTACTCCTCATCGTTGTTTTATTGGCTTTAGCAAAATGAAGTGCGAATGACTAAATGCTGCCTTAAAGTACCAAGGATAGTAACGAAGCTTCATATGGGCAAATTAGTTACCAAAAATTAATTTCCGGAATTTACATAAACTTTAATAGTAAAATATATTTACAGTATATTGATTAATTTCTTCTGAAAATGCTTGACTTCAAGGGAGGTTCTGCCGTTTCCCCACCATGTTTTATTACGTTTATATAACGACCCCGCAAAGCGTCTTAACACTCTAAGACCTAGTATATTTTCTTCATTTAAAAATGTATCATATATGATACACTGGATATACAGGGTTAAGACCTTATATCGCCCTTTACTCCCATGCGTCTTGATTGGAAATGCAATGACATGTCACCAGTTATAGTTTGATATTTTACAGAAATGTTTTACAATGAAAACACTAAATTGTATGAAATTCTTCCAAAGAGCACCTATGATAAAGAATTCATGTATCAGATATATAACATGTTTTAGAGGAATTGATAAGTTACACTTCATTATCACAGGCCGGGATGACTCCTTTACATTACGCTGCTCGGAAAGACTATGTGGATATTATCGAACTTCTGTCTGTGCATGGAGCAGCTTTGGACTTTCCCGAAGGCGTAAGTAAAGCAAAAAGCAAACATTAACGATACAGGATTTTTTCACGTCTATGAATTAAGTGGAGATAACTCGTGAAATTGTTTAATGTTTTCTTATATGTGTGTGTAACTTTTAATATGATCAGATTATATTCAAAATGAAGTTGTACAATACGCCAACATTTGTTTAGATTACACGTCGTAATTCTGAGGCAAAATTTGGTGTAGCATGATGAGGGTTGAAATTCTTATTTTAGATTTTTATCACGATTCAGACCCGTAGGAAGCAGGGTGGGATAGAGGGACCCTACCCCCAAATATTTGTACAGTAGCCTACATGGTTCAAATTGAACACACGAGCAAGTCGTCTGTAGTAGGACAATAAAAACCTCTCCTTTTATGTAGCCCCCCCCCCTCAAATGAATTCCGTTCCGACGGGCCTGCGATTGTTATGAAGCATAGTAGTGCAAGTAACGTACTGCAGTTCCCTATAGTATGTAGGGTCTCCGAGTGGTAGGGTATACTTCATATCACTTCCTTACTGCTTGTGAAATACCCGTAATCGTAGATACCCGTAAATGTGGGATACCCGTCATAGTGAAATTTATACAATGAATGATCAGAACCGATATAAATCAGGATCAGTCTCACTAATGTAATTAGTATCAATTCGTGCAAATTAGTAAGGGGAAGGGTTTCAATGGAAATATAAATGAGAAGTTAAATTCTGAATATTTTTGTACAAATTGTGTATAGTATTAATTGTACATAATATCATATACAGTAGTAAGCTAAACAATTTTTGAGTGTCTTCTGTGTAGTTTAGCAATATTTTTTCACAGAAAACTGGGCTGTCAGCATTGCATTATGCGGTCACGAAGAATTTTTTGCCAAGTGCTCAGATTCTCCTGTTCAGTGGTGCGGATGTAAATTTCAAAGACAAGGTAGATATTATATTAATTATACACTTGCAAATTGAAAACAAAGACAGATGTACAATTTATCATAATGAATACATACTGATAAACATCTCTTTCTCTCTCTCTCTCTCTCTCTCTCTCTCTCTCTCTCTCTCTCTCTCTCTCTCTCTCTCTCTGTTACAGAGACAGAGTGCGTATATGTTTAGATGTGTTTAAGTTGGCACGCAATACTCTTGTACGTGCTATTAGTATCGACCTTTTCGGCCTTTAACCTATTATATTTAAACACTGTAGAGGTAGTAGGTTAATAATTTTTCACTTGAATTATAAAGAGTATTTTAAACTTATATTTAAATGTAATCAGAATTCCTTGTCAACATAACAATTATTTATTGGGATTAACTATGGTAGAACCTTCTTCTGACCGGCTTCTCTCTAGACTTTCAAGGCTATGTACGTGTTCGTCGGGACAATGTAATGACCCTGTCATGGAAAAGAAAATAATCTTTTAAATATAGTTGTCAATGTGTTATTGTGGCGTTTAGATTCCACTCCGGAATACACCTGTAAATCTAACAACGAGATATGTATTCATTATCCAAGTGTCATAAGGTGTTGCCTGTGTTCATCGGATGCGTAAACAAAATTATGGTGTCATTTTGACAGTGAATCAGAGTGTACATAAAGAGATTTAACAGAATTTATTTGTTTTTGAGGAAATGCCAATATTTGCATTTATTGCACAGGAAAGTCACCGTATTAACTTGCTTTCTATATTTTTTCTGTGTTATAAGACTATTGGCTGGTTCCACGCTATGGGGAAATTTGGTCATATTTCTGTTGTAATTTAATTCCAATTTACAGTATTGTGAATTAATTAAGATATAACAATGAGTTACGAAACTGTGGAAACTCTTTATGTGCCTCAGTTTTTCGGCAATGCACCACTCCAGGTCATCAGTGAAAATTGTCTTGATGATGACGTATTTGTTGATCATTCTGATCATGGCTCTTCTACGTCATCTACATCATCTACGTCATCTAGTTCTTCCAAACCATCCGGGTCCTCCATACCATCGGTAAGTGACGTCATATTTATCCAATTGGGTCTTACTTGTGATACGAGTGTATTTATTTTATATCTAATCCCTATTTTACAAATAATATTTCAATATCTCTTCAGAACCTGGTAACGTTTCGTGAATATTGTTATTGCTATTTTCTTACTGATTTGCATATTTGAGGCTATTGAAACACGACTGTTTAAAAACTAATTTATAATCACCAATTGCGTTTAAATATTTATATGATTTTATAATTATTATGTTTGTTGTGAAATATATTCAGTAGTTATAAGTACTTAACTAGTTGATTAATCTGCTATTTTATTACATCGCGGAACAAAAGTAACTAATCTAAGTCGGTCTGTTCCTTCTTAAATCTTGTGTGACCAAGATTAAATGTGCACTCAATCATAGCTATACATCGTAAAATAAACTGTAAAAGTTTTGATAAACACACAACGCCATTGTAACACTAGTGTTATAGTATAGTCAAAGCTGTATGGTACAAAGATCAAAACAATATACAAATATCAACCGTAACTTCAGCACTATAAGGTTTTTATATACCGATAGCCGTAACAGTGATATATCAAATGTTATTAGAAGCAGTTAAAAGTTTGCGTCTCCAGCATTGTCTTATACAGTGAGGTTGATGTGTACACAAAAAGTACTTTTGGTGGCAACAAAAAACGGTCTTTGTGACCATGTTGTCGCTAATGCAGGATTTACTATAAATATATAGTATATGCAATTACTCAGACCTAATATTATACATATCGATATTACAGCACTGGGTTCGAGGTCATGAAACAATCTTATACCGAAATGATATTTGTGACCTTTAATAGAATGTTAAATTACTAATTACTCGCAGTATGTGAAAAAAAATTATTTATAGAGCACCTGCTATTAAAACACTTTGTCATTGTAAATTGGAGTAGAAAAAGTTTACTAAAATTTGTAACTGTTCCAGTAAAAAACAAATATATCATCAACTTCAGAAAAAAAGATTACCTAATCATAATGAATACAACAATATACGCCAATGATATGTTTGAGATACACCTCTTTATATTAAGTGTTACTTTCTGAAGATGTATTGAAAATTTATTGAGGTATCCATTGTACATATGAGTATGTAGAATTTGATAATTTCAGGGGGAAATTTCATCGAAATATTACAAAATTAGTTTCTTTAGATGAAATCCTTATATTTGATATAAATGGAACCCAATAAACAATTACAACAATAATGTTTTACAACTGCCATAAAGATTGACTCGGAGACTAGCGTTTTGACAAAAAATTGTCAATTTTGGTGTGCAAGATTTGTCCCCTTTGACATTGATTTTGTCCCTAAAACTTTATATTTGTGCATTGGTCATACCTATCTGTCATGATATATAATCACCATAATACCATACCACGCATTAAAAGTTTGGCATTTTATATAATTGATACCTTAAAACCACTTGTACACCCATTAAAATGTTCAAAATAAATCAGTGTCGAATTATCACTATATAAATGTATAAAATGTGTTACTTAAATGTCTGGTATTATACTATTATACTGATTATATTTTATGATCGATAGGTATGCTCCATGCACATATATAAGCTTTTTAGTGAATTAATACATGTGTACAATAAAAAGTTCATTAATTGAATTTCAATAATTTTTAGTATGGATATACGAAATCGCGAATATATTATCTCACGAATAAATTTCATAACTTGTGTATGACGAAAATAAAGTCCCGCGTATTTTATTTTGAGATTTACAGCATATAGTATATATGTATTGATTAGCGTCTATGAATTAGTATTATTCAACTCTTTACATTAAAGAAGATATAATGTTTAAAAGAAACTTGTTGTCAGGCTACATCATACCGGATATTTATTACAATATATCCACTGCATGATAATATACGCATATCTCAGTACGAACAACACCTCTTTTATAGCAAGGAAGACCAGTGATGATGTTTTGTAGATCGAAGGAAATGCGTAAACTTCTTGCCATGAACTCTGGGACACATAGCGCATTAGGGTATGTGTTTTTATTATGCCGTGAAATTTGTATAACCCCCATGTCATGTTGTCAAGTTTGAATTTACCCTTGGTTGTAAATACAACTTTACAACATATTCAAAATTTACATGACACTAGTAATATGGTTGATAGTTCAAAAATTGATATTTGTCATTGATATTTCACTTCTGTTTTACACTGTATAAAACTAAAAGTACACATACGTCTACCAGTATTTGGTGACGATCTCTCGGTGGTGTAATTGGTGAGACCGGGCACCTTGGAAGGGGATTCGCTGGGTCATACATGATACTTTAAAACAGATATTACAACGCAACGTGTCTAGCATATGATATGAAAGGCATGTCTTTCGGGTGGGATATCGTGTCACAGTGGGCGTGACACTTTGATGAACTCAAATTGCATTGATATTAGTCCTAATAACTGGTCAACATTTGTGGCAATTCATCTACAGTTGGGTATGTCTCCGTTAAAGTGAAAACATTTGGTGAGACATAAAACAACAAGAGAATGAGCATTAACAACCATTATTAAGTGTACATGGGGCCATTCATTTTCACTATGGAAGAAACATTTGAAATGACCAATAAATAATATCTATTGCATTGCACTAGAATTTATTGACATTTGTTTTAATACTTTTTTTGGACAATTGTGATATATGATTACGTTAGAGTAAATTTTCATTTGGTATGTATTGGGAATATATTGGTATGCATACGACCCAATAGCGGATTGCCTTAGATCTTCTACGCGACATATCAAAAAACAGGAGCGATGAGAGATCAGTTTTTAATTACATTGAGTGTTATCAGGCTTAAATTGGGCCTCCGTGGCCAAGTCTCTCGCCTCTAGTCAGCGCAGGTTCGATCTCAATTGAAACCTAAACTTGTGTCGTTCGTCAGTTTGTCAGTTTATTTGTGTAACAACTGGTGGCCACTAAACATAGAATATATTTTAATGTTCCTTAGATAGAAAGTAATCATTTACCTATGTCTTTCAGGCAAATTTGTTTACAAACAGTAGAAATTAAAGGTGGTGCCAAAGTCTACAGTGAAAGATTAGATGTCGCATTTGATTATACGAACGGTCCGGCGGATGACAAGTTCTCCTTGATGTGTCGAAAACTCCCAGTGGAATATTGTGATGCCAAATTCCATCTGCATGATGTGGAGGAAATGTTTAGTGACGTCATAACATATCGACTCACTCGGAAAGGTAAAGCTACGGTAGTAAGAATGAAGATACCGATTTTTGCTCTACCAGATGAAACTAAGGTGGAACTCGTTCTTACAAGTAACCATGGTCAATGTGTCGTAACAGAAAAGAATTTTAAAGAAAAGGGTGTAAGTTCAGTTTTATTAATTTCGTGACACTGATTTTGTCTACAATAAGTAATTTGTGTAAGTAACTGTCATCGCATATTACGAAAGACTATTTTATGCTGAACATTTCTTGAATCCCATCAAAATGCTTAAAGCGTACCTCTTTGGTTTATTATTGTTCAGAAATCAGTTTTATAACAAAACATTTGATTTTCTTAGAATAACTTACAATAAACTAATAATGCAGTATTTTACGTGACTTTTTAGAGACAAAATATATAGAAACGAATTTTAAATGTCGATAAAATACCTTAACTCGTCGACCCCTAAAGTCACATTTGGACTAATCCATTTCAAAGAATAGTCTTCTTGTAAAACTACAAGATTCTTGTCAGAATTCAGGGGTGCATTATTTAGAATCAACATTTTACAATAACTCTACATACAATATGAACTTTTTTTAATCCCGAATTTTCACGGTTGACAATACTATTCATTGATCTGGGTGAGTCTAAGTGATCACGGGGGTCAACGAGTTAAAATAAAAAGATCCAACGTCCACTTGTTAATGTCACTTGCAAAACACAGGAATACCTAATATAACTACTAGAGCAAAAGCAAACTTTTTTTGTGTTTCATCCACTCTTATGAAGAAATCAATTTTACCATTATTACCTTATTAATTATCTCATGGCGTCATTTTCGTTAAAGGTGTACTACTGCGTTGTCACAGCAGATATATCCAAATTTGACGCATTTGTCATAGTATCTCGACCTCTACGGGAAGTATTTGATATAACAGAAAAGGGCGTCACGGTTACATCTAAAGTCAATGACAAAATACAGCTGGTGTTTGATAGGGATACATTTGATGGTCCAATCAAAATCTCACTGGAGGTAGGTTACTTTACATGACCACATTATGATACGGTGCCTACATTCCACCATTCCTATTGGATTTATACAGCTACTTAACATTCGCAGATTATCCTGTGATTTTTTCAGACAACAATACAACATGTACGAATGTTATGAAATCTACCTGGAAATTATCGCCCCCCCCCCTTTTTTTCCCTTTCACGATAGAAAAACATATTCACCCGGTCTTACATTCGCCCTAAATCACCATAGTATCCTGGATAACATGTATGTCCGTAAAAAAATGTGTATAGCTTGTAAATTTCGCTTTTATTTTATATTCGCCCTCTTTTCCAAGGGCGAACATTATAAGGGAGAGAAATCTTTCAGGTATATAGTAAATAGTAAATCAACTTAATAACTGAAGATTAGAAGACATGAGGACTCAACACATAATTTCATATACCATCAGTCATCAACAAAGTAATGATTAAAAATTAATTAATTAATTAATGCACATATCATTTTCTCATGATCTTCTTATTAATTTCCTTAGATAACAAATACTCCTGATTCGGAAATCCTGGAGGACAAAAAATTAAAAGACATATATTCAGTAACACCATTCTGTAGTATCCATACAGAAAACAATGCCGGGCCGAAAAAAGAAGTTGAATTTCGACTTCCGCTTCCGGAAGAATATGGAGTTGGTGGAACACTGAGAGTATTTACTTCCAATGTGTATGAAATAGATGACGTGAATGAGAATAGCTGGAGTGTTCTGGACACAAGAGCTAACATTACCGGTGATATTATCTCATTTGGTGTTCGGGCATTTTCCGTGTAAGTAATACTGTATTTTTACATCTTCATACACTTCACCTGTATTTCTTAATCAAGTAACCTTACACTCACTTGATAGCATGTGTAACTATGATGCTTACTGTATTATTCAACAATTTGTCAGTTATATACGATGCTCTAATCATTCTCTTGACAATAATTCAGTACCATAATAACACCGTATATCATTATTGTACGTAGGTGTCAGTCCTATGCCGTTCATAAACATTGAACATATAAATTTAAAATATTCTTGCAAACCACTATACCAATTTCTTTAGCTGTGGTTTTTGTCATGCCTACCCTGTCCCATGTCTCTATCAAAACACCCACACGGCTAAGGGATTCATTCCCGTTGTAGAGACACAGTGTAAGACAGACACCACCAGATATTTTCCCATAGGTCTCAATGCTATTTTACAAAACTTCAGGTCACTGTCACTCCCATGTTTATTAAATCTGGGTCAAATCAGTACCCTGTGCTGAACTATCAATGTTTTTGGTAACAAAATATCCAATCAAAACTATAGATTACCGTTGCATATCTACTTTAAATTTTCACTTGTTTACAACTCGTAGTATTCCGCACCAAAGGAAAATATCTATTCTCATCTGACCCCTCCCTTTCAATTTTCAACCGTCAACCCTATAATTTGCAAAGTACTACGGACATTCATGTATCTTTTTTATCACCTTAATTTCACTTATTAATGGCAAAATTAATTTTATCATTTAATGACCAATCATATCGCTGGGCTCATTTTACCCTCCGCACAACTTTGGATATCCAAAATGTCTGCACCCATGTAGTAAACAAATCAGCTGTTTTTTCCTGTAGTAGAGCTGTAAGCGAGATATCTTAAGCAGGGCGTCTGAAGAAACAGTGGATCAATTTTAACCAAATTTGCATTGAATTATCACCATGTGAACTCGCATAAAGTTTTTGAACAAAAAGGAACTATTGTCCATAGGAGCTTTATGATTAAATGTTTCAATTAATGAAAGGCACCATTTGTTGCATTGTTTTACAACGGCATTCCAAATTAACTTCACCCTTGAAGACACATTTGGATTAGCCTAAATTGCTGATTTACAGATGAGTAAAAATTCTTTTTTTTTTCATGGGTTGGTAAGTCATTACACGGGGGAAGCTGTACCTATGATGCTTCGTGGGTTACTTACATCAACTGTAAAATTCCCATGAAGGAAAATGCAGAATTACATTACAGGCTTCTTCCATTCTTTATTTTTTCAAAGTACATAAAGTCATTTATGCCAAACCATACTCTAAAGAGGAAATAAAAAAATGTGACCCTGCTCAAAGCAGTCTGTGAAAGGGAACCTTTAATGTTGAAACATATGTCATATTATGTCTGTACATTTACATTTTATCCATTGTGTGTTACACTCAAGACAGCTTTTAGTTGCTTTAGGGTAGTAGATGTGAATTAATATTTTGATTTGAATAAAAACTGCTAAATATAATAATCATAAACACCAAAGTATTAACAGCCAGGAAGTTCAGGAAATTTGGTAAACATTTGTAAACTGATTTTATATCAATCTGCATTTTATCTTCCATTGCCTCTAGGCCATGTTTCATAAACATTGTTTCTTGTGAGGTAAGCATCTGTACTAAACTATCACAGTTATAGTATTGGTATACAGTGAAACTTGTATATAAAGACTCCCTTAGGGACAGAAGAAAAACCGGTCTGTATAGGGAGGTGGTCAAAAAGCAGATTTAACTTAATCATAGAATGACTGTACATGATACCATATTGTTTTATTTAAAGGAAAGTTGCGGTGGAAACCAAGCGGGACGTTGACTTGAATAAACTGAAAACGCAGGTTCATTACTTATTCCAAAAAGCAAGACTGAAAGAGTATTCGGTAGATTTTTTTGCAATGATTAAACGAGAGGATGATAACACGGTGAAAATGATTGTTGAGTGTGCACTTGTGAATGACGTAGATGACAGGAAACGCTTCTGGACTGACAAAAAATTCGAGGAACATGGAACGAGTAGGCCTGCATTCATCGCTGTGAATTCTAGACAAACATTTCACCTTGCTGTCAGTAAAAACTTTAAGGTTGAGGAAGATCCCGATGATATATTATTGCAATTCCATCATAAAAGAAAGAATTTCTTGTGTTTGACTCTTGATACCTCTGACCAAGTGCGGACGGCGATGTGTAATATACAAGTAACCGAATACCAACCACGAACCCGAGAAAGTACAAATATGGACGCAGAAAATAGACCAAAACTTAAAGTTCTCAGTACAATTTCGGTTGAGTTATATAAAGAGGAAGTGATCGTTGTCAAGAGATTACCTATAAAGAAGAAAAACAAGGAACAGGAAGATAACAACATTGAAGAGGATGAACAAAGCATGGAAGGGATGGGGACGGAAAATATCCACAACCTTTCAAATGAACCAGTCAAAAAGGCCAAGTGGTCGGAAAAAGAATTGGACAAGGTCGCAAAAGGGGATAAGTCATTTAAAGGTAATCAGTTGTACAAAAAGTAGGTTGCTTCGTTAAGCTAAGCTTGATGCAGTTTTTAATGATTGGTGATAGACCACCGGCCTTACACAAGTAAACTGGCAAACTTTCTTACAAAAATCAACTTAGGTACTAGCGGGGTTCATACCTGCGCTGACCAGAAGTGAGAGACTTCATGGTTCAAAGCGCGATGCTTTAACCAGTCTGCCACGGAGACCCCTTAAACGAAGTATATACAAACATGCATTAGAGTACCAACCCTCTTAGTAACAGTTTGTCACATGGCTAAGCTTTTTAAGGAGTTTTAAAAATATGTTCTAATCTGAAAAATATCCGGTATGCATTCTATAAATATGATATTTTGTATTCTCTCTGCAATTTTACAGCCCACATTAACTGACTTATTTTTATTCATTAATCTATTTATTCATTCATTCTAAATAGAGTTGAATTTTCTTAAAGCACTTCTGTAATTGACTGTCATTCATAAAAAGGTTTCACCAACGATGCGTTCCTGAGAGAGATTGTTCTTCAATTGGATGACGAATGGTACAAGGTGGTTATATTAATGGGTTTGACACATGATGACATAGAAAGGAGACTTCAAAATCCGAAAGGTTCCGAATTGGAGAAAATGTGGCATGTAAGTACATGTAATTAGTTACTAAGTTAGATTTTTTTCCATAAGTAAGAATGCCTATGAGAGCTCAGTACATCTATACACTTTTCTATATCAACCAAGCCACTGGGGACATTTCCTTGTTATTCAAAGTGCATGGCCGGGTCATGCGTTCACTTTAGAACATTTTCAAAACAAACAAATCAAAACATGTATCCAGTTTGCTGCATACGTAGAATAAGGATGGCAAATTACATAACACCTAGGCTGAAGATTTTGAATATGAAATATCTGGATAAGGCATGCAATCTGAAAGTCTCTTTCAACATTTGATATATCATCTACTAGAAAATCTTATCTTCCGTTACCGTAAATTCATTGTAGCATATCATTGTGATTTTTTTATCTCTGAAATACAAAATATAAAAAGTGAAACAAACTGAATGTGATCAATTAAATCAACATGTGTTAGATATAGACTACTCACTGTATAATGATTTAAAACTGTAGGTAGATGACATTCGTGGATACTTGATCCTACGTTGCACTCAAAGCTTGAACCTTAAACCATCTGGATATCGGTCGATATATGACCTGTGAAGTGATCTCATTCAAAATAACGAAATCTGGCTATAATGAAGTTTAAATCCATCTGCCTTTTGGCTATAATGAAGTTTAAATCTATCTACCTTTCCACATCGTTAAAGGTAGAGTTGTCTGCACTTTTGTATTTTCAACAAAAGAACAGAATTTACATTACAGGTACACTAAGGGTATTTTAACTGAAACAGAAGAAAATCGTTATTATGGCTAGAATTACATAATTTGCAGTATTTTTCAGCAGCATTCGGCAGATAAGTTGGAGCTAAATATTTTTACCAATACCAAAGTTAAAGTTTTACAAGAAGCCAATACGATCGTTTCTGTCAGTAAGACTCCATCAGTTGAGCTCGAACTAGATATAAATATATATTTTTCTACAGAAATATGTGTATCAAACAAGGTCAAATAATAAATCTAAATCCGTTGCCAAATCTGTCTTGGAGTACACTATGCATAATTGAATACCCTAGATTTTTCAGAAGTATAAAATTTAAATGGTGGTATTTGAGCAAAACATTACTTTATTATTAAATAGTCGGCTTGTATCTTTCTTCATAGAAACATTAGTCCTAAACATAAATCTCCATTCAGTGGTATATCATTAAAATAATTATTATAATTACATTCATCAACTTATTTTGACTTTTACAGTATTTTGTCACGTGGCGGGATAAAAACCGTGGATACGAAAACCTCGGAATGCCGATATTAGTGACAGCATTTTCTAAAGGTGGTAGAAGGGATTTGTGTACCTCAGTGCAGCTGATGATGAGAGAATGGTACGAAGCATTTCTTCTCGAATACGCTGTATAGTTACATGAACTTCCTATAGCTGAAAAGGGGAATATTTGAATCAATGATGATCTCTATAAGTTGTTTAGTTCTACAAAACATAACATGGGTTATAAGATTTTTGAAAATACTTATACAGTGAAACTTGTATATAAAGACCCTATTATGGCCAAAGCAAAACCAGTCTTTATAGGGGATGGTCTTTCTAGAGGTTGATTTGTACACAACCGATCCTGTTGGGGACTTCAAAATACAGTCTTTATGACCAGGTGGTCTTTAAAGCAAATTTTACTGTAACACTATCAAGCATTGTCTTATATATTATTTTGGCTTTACTTGTTTGTTTTGTTGTTGTTGTTGTTGTTTTGTTTGTATGTATTTGTGTTTGTATTTAGTGTCGTTTTTTTTTTTTTGGGGGGGGGGGGGGGTTGGATTTTTTTATTGCATGGGGGTGCTGTATGAAAACATATGTCAAAGTCTAAATTTCTCATTCCAGTATTGTAGTGAAGTGATGTATTTGTACGTCGCACCTGCCAGTAATTGTACATAATAGTTAGAGAAGATATAACTCCATTTAAATATTTGTCACGTATGGTACAATAATTATGTCGAAGGATCTAAGTATTTTATTAAAAATATTTTAAAATGTTTGTACATTTCGGAAATACTACATAAATAGTTGAATTAATACTTTATTACAGGAGTGCTGATGAATCGAACCATAAGAGTAAATTCTACCGATGGTTGACAAAAGCAACGATTGATTCCGACTTAATGAACCCTGGAGGTAACGTATGCTTTTTCATGTGCTTTTATCACGTCTATGCTATTCTTCATAAATGCTTATTGCCGCTGGAAAGATTTTCATCTGCAGAGATCTTGTGAAATTGTCTTGTAATACTGCCAAAATGACACTTAGAAAAGAGCATTTTTTGTACATTCAGATTATCCATACCCTTGCACGGATCAATTTCTCCTGCTATTAGTTGAAATGATCGGAGCCAAATTTGAGCTGGCGGAACCTCTAGATATACCCAAAACAGAGGTTGATAGAATAATAGAGGATGAGACAATATTTAAGATCCATGAACATAAAATGCTAAAGGTATGGACAAATTAAAAATGTGTGTTTAATATAGACTCTATATGTAGTTTAAATATATAGATGTAGAATGAAATGAGAAGTCGGATTTACATCCGGATCAAATTAAATGTGCATATATACATGATTATAATTTATTTCAAACAGAGATTTTAAAAGTGAAACCTTTGAAAAAAATTATTTTGTTCCTTTCCATGTTTTTAAATACCATATTGCACTGTTGTAGATCATCCTTATGGCACGTGACAAATACCCCAACAAGATTCAGTTTTTGAAAGTTCTTATTTCTGCTATGGAGAAAACCAAAGTGATCACTGGTAAACGATGGATTGTAATGGCGTGTTCTCAATGGTAAGAAACAATGGTAAAACGAGAGAGAGAGAGAGAGAGAGAGAGAGAGAGAGAGAGAGAGAGAGAGAGAGAGAGAGAGAGAGAGAGAGAGAGAGAGATCCTGTGGCGGAAGTCAGGTAATAGTTGTGTAAATTTTATTATAAAGTATCGGGGGAAGGTTCCTTTAGTAAACTGACAAACTTTTCAACAATAGCAGATGACCTGTTCATATTTATGCAAGCTAATCAAAACCAGCTTACATGTAGATAAGGATGTATCTTATGGGAAGATAGTGATTTTAAATTCTTACAGTTAAGTTTAAACAGTGCTATCATTGTACAAGTACCATGTTTGTTGCAGGTTGGAAAACAGCAAGACAAAAGACAGTACTTTCAAAGAAGAATTGGAAGCCTTTCTTAAAACTGTCAAACCATAAAAAGTTTCCTTGCACGCATCTACACAAAGACAGATTGTACTCATGCTTGGAGTTGAAATACAACACAACACTTGATTTCGTCAGAACACATCCATTCTACGTCATTTGGTCACCATGACATTATGTCATTCGCATTATGATACATTATCAAATACGGTTTTGTTTTTTGTTTTTAAACAAAAAGGTTGCGAAGTAAAGAACCATTTCCTGAACAACTAAACCTGCAAATGTCTAAATTCAAATGCTGAAATTACAAAAGTTATGTGCATCGATTTTTGAAGAGAATGCAAATAGGTTCTCTGGATTTATTTCAATAAGCGCTTAATGAAGAGTTTTTGTATATTTAATCTATTCACCCTTAAAGGTACATGTGGACTGAGCCATGTAAATGATTTTAGTGAAGGCAAATAGTGTTTCAGGGATAGATAAGCAAATAAAGAATATAAAGATTATTATTTTCTCCACTTAGATACTTGTCAAATAAGTAAACATCAAGTGTAAGTGCACTTTTGTCAAATCAAACGATAAAACAAATGGTTTGAAACCTGTTCCGATTACCTTACATGTTTCATTTTTTTATTATTGTTATTGATTTTTTAAATTTAATTTTCATATCTATTTTTGATTGGTTTTTTTTCTTTTAATACAAAACCATTTATGTGTAATACCACTAGATATTTTGCAGAATCAGAACCATGTCTACATCGTCATTTTCAACGCGTTCATATATATGTTGAGTTGTCATTTCCAGTTTGTAGGGTCACAGCTGGTTTTCGCTAAAAGTGTGTGTGTGTGTGTGTGTGTTTGTGTGTTTACATGTTGTAAAACTAATAAATATACGCAAACACCTTAATCCATTCCATGTGGTTTCACTTTGCAATTATGATTGAAGCGAGACTACTAGTATCTAGTATCATCCGATATCGATTTCTAAATATATATATATATATATATATATATATATATATATATATATATATATATATATATATATATATATATATATATATTATATATGTGATATAAAACGTGGTAGGTAACTGATTTATGTTGTATGTGTTGAATGGAACACAAAGTGTATAAGGCTAAATATTCTCTTACAAATAATACCATTTCATTATGAAAACACATGTCCATTAATACACAAATTCGTTAGTATCATATATTAAAATCAACAGCAGATTCCCAAGGTATAGTACGCGACACAATAATCGATTACTTACTTGCCTGTGTACTGAGATTAACGTTCACGTCATACACAAACACTGTATAGCTACCTACTGAGATTAATGTTCACGTCATACCAAAACTATGTATACCTACCTGCTGAGATTAACGTTCACGTCATTCCCAAACTATGTATACCTACCAACTCAGATTAATGTTCACGTCATTCCCAAACTATGTATACCTACCAACTCAGATTAACGTTCACATCATACCCAAACTATGTGTACCTACCTGCTGAGATTAACGTTCACGTCATTCCCAAACTATGTATACCTACCTGCTGAGATTAACGTCCATGTCATTCCCAAACTATGTATACCTACCAACTCAGATTAACGTTCACGTCATTCCCAAACTATGTATACCTACCTAATGAGATTAATGTTCACGTCATACCCAAACGATGTATACCTACCTGCTGAGATTAACGCCCACGTCATATTCAAACTCTGTATACCTACCTGCTGAGATTAACGTTCACGTCATACCCAAACTATGTATACCTACCTGCTGAGATTAACGTTCACGTCATACCCAAACTATGTATACCTACCTGCTGAGATTAACGCCCACGTCATATTCAAACTCTGTATACCTACGTACTGAGATTAACGTTCACAGTATACCCAAACTATGTTTACCTTCTACTGAGATTAACGTTGACGTCATACCCAAACTCTGTATACCTACCTACTGAGATTAACGTCCACGTCATATTCAAACTCTGTATACCTACCTCTCAGATTATTGCTTACCTTATTCCCTTATACTAGCCTAGTATCAAGCTTCTGAAATTAACGTTCACGTCACACTCTGACTCCGTGTACTTGCCCACTAGGATCACCGCATTACGAAAGGTACAATTGTAGCAACACTAGCCATGTGAGTGAAATAACACAATAAAATTTGAACATTAAGTGTACTATGGCCAATAATAAAAAACGACATCAAAATGTGATAGCAATAAATACATTAAAAGGGTTATCGGTTAAAAGTGTTTTAAAAGTGGAGTCTTAATCCTTTTTTTGTGTTGACTTGTGTTTTTGGATTAAATCATTTTATTTTATATGGTATACTGTACACTGGATAGGCTCCACTTCATCGTGTTCATGCCAGCATATTTGTCGGGGATGTTATTTCTAAAACAATTAAAATTGAAATTATAAACATTGTATGATGAACGATGAAAATAAGACAAGTGCGCAGTGATACACGGCAATATTGTGTCCTAAGTGAGACTGACTTAGATGCAAACTCGAAAGGAAAGAAAAATTTAAAAAGCACAAACGCGTGATTAGAGATATTGCACTGTGCTTATATAGGATTATATGGTCACAACTACTGAAGAGAGAGCACCAAACATTTTTATTTGTTATGTGTTTTCTTACACGTGATATTTACTGCAAAGTCAACTTCCAAAATGTTAAGAACAGTCGCAGTTCAAGAGCTTACTCTGCACCCGGCACCATAAAACTTGAGAATTTACTCAAGTCTGAGAACATTCTCAAATTGGCCTACTCAGCCAATCAGATTTCAGGATTTGCCACACCTGAGTAAAATTTCTAGACTTAAGTAACTTTAAGTTTTATGGTGCTGGGCCCATATCTTCAATGTTTAAGTACTATTTAGGTTTGTTACTAACCGTCCACGGGAATATGTCGGGTTGACATGGAAATCGGCGCGAAACATAATCTCGTGGACGGTTAGTAATAAACCTAATTAATCGTTTATTTTGTCGAGGACATGTTCTGATTTAGGAAATTGTCCCATAGAACCATGGACGGCACTCACGTGACCTTTTATACCCAATGAAATCGCGAAAATTCACTCCGAGGCAAAACAAAAACCAATAGGTATGTATAAGCTAAAGATGCAACTGTTATAGAATCTGGGGACTGTGTCAAGTCATTAAAAGTCGTAATGAACTTGGGAAAAATAAATCTGAAGTTCAAGGATTCTTCAGTCATGATTGGAAAAATAGGTAAATTTAATAATATCATCAGAGTATTCTCTAAAGTAAATCCAACTACATTTCATGGTGGCGATACGTAGGCCCGGCGCCATGAAACTCAAGAATTAAGGCTAAAAATTTACTCAACTTTGGTTTAACCTTAAATCTGCTTGACTGAGCACGCCGGGTTGGGAATATTCTCAGACATGGGCAAATTCTCAAGTTTTATGAACTTCGGAACCTTGATTTGGAACTACATATACGTTGTTGCAATATTAAACAAATCTAAATTTGACAACTAAAAGCCAAAAGTTTAACTCCTAAGAACACTGTATGTATCATTAAAGATAGGAAGATATGTTTATTGTGTTCTTACTGTGTACCTTCGTCATATATATTTTGCACCGCTTGTTGAAAATTTTGTGGAATGGATTTTGAAAAGTTTTGTTTTGTAAACACGTAATTGTAATTTTATTTATTTTGTAAATAAATGAATTGAATGTGCATTGATTTGTATGTTTTCTATTACGTATTCTTATCAAAAATCTGATACGCTCGCTGGCATGGGTAAAGCAGTCAAAACATTTGATATACCATTAAAAGGAAAACACGTGATACTTTTCAGATTATTAGCCAATCATAACTGAAACATAGGAGGGTGTTCCATATATGGAATGTCACAGCTCTTACCGAAGTAAATTTAAAGCTTTAAGAACTCTATTAATGTGACGATATTTTAAATATTATTTTCATTTCCTTCTGTTAGGAATGGTTTTCTAAAGAAAATGTAAAATATTACAATAACTTCCTCGGAATGTGACTTTAATACTGATAACAAGTTTCCGATGCAAGGAAGATCAATCAGCATTCAGTTAGAATATCAATTAAAAGACTAGACTAACACCAAAGTAACCCGACATTGCACTAGACAATAGCTATAGCGAGTTAGACTATCGATAGTATCAATAGCGATAATATGCTGCATAAACGTTTATTTAAATATTAAATAAAGTCGTTAGGAATTTTTGAAACAATCGAATAATACAAAACTAAAATATTTCTACTTATTACTAAAATTACAAGCGTTTTTTGACCCAAAAGCATTATATATTTTCCCCATGTTACAAAACGCCAACTTGTGTCCTTTTAAGTCAAAATTGTAGCTGTCCATTACTATAATTGTAATAATATCGCAAACTATCGCTATGTGTATTCAAATTATCGAAATAATATCGAAATAATCTGTCAATATCGCAATACTATCGCCATATTTATTCAGACTCGAAATAATATCGAAATAGTTTGTAAATAATATCGCCATATTTATTCACTGTCGAAATAATATCGCAATAGTTTGTGAGTCTCGCAATACTATCGCCATATTTATTCAGACTATCGTAATAATATCGCAATTACAGTTTGTCAGTATCGCATTATCATTGCCATATTTATTCAGACTTTCAAAATATGTCAATAATTCCTCAGTATTGCAATATTATCGCCATATTTATTCAGACTTTCATAATATCTCAATAATGCCTCAGTATTGCAGTGTTATCTACATATTTATTCAAACTATTAAAATTCTATCGCAACCTGGTGCGGAATTTTTGCTCAATGGTTGCCCCTACTCAATAACCCGCTATCACCATTGTTTAATACGGGTGTATGTGACTATCTATTTTGTGTTACAATTCCAGAGACAACATAATAATGAATTTCTAAAAATGTATTGTATTGAAAATGTTGGAAATTTGAAACTCCGACCGATGTAGTATAAAAGGTTATGGAATCGTGAATAATATCTTATCCATATTTCAGTATATTATGTTTATATTATTTAAAATGTCTATGGTTCGGACAGAAAATTTGCGAAAACTTTTATTTTAGCATAGTTAACGGATTATGCGGCAAACGGAGAATATTATTTCTTCTTTTGATTAAAATGTGGTTTAAATGTTTCAACGATAGAATGAATCAAAATAATTCAGTTCTCGGATTATTTTTGTCGATATACGGCGAGTTGGACAAAAATCTAATAGTTTGTCCAAAAGTACAATATATGCCGATCCTGCAAGTTTGGCTTCTTGTTGTGACAATAGCACTGTTATTGGTCTGTTATGGTGCTCAGTGTATTTCTTTGCAGGCGAACCTTCTCCAAATGGTAATCGTTTGGTGAGTACAAAGAATAGCACAACACCGATACCCCAGACGTCTATAAGAGTAGGGTCATAATCAGGCGGCAAATATCTGGATCCCCGGAACACGAGCTCTGGTGGAAAATACTCCAGAACACATTTCATCATTACCACATTGTCTTTCTTCTCCGCGGATCCAAAATCCGCTAATATTATCATGAAATGGTGATTCAAAAGAATGTTTTCGCATTTTATGTCACCATGAACGATATTCTTGTTGTGCAGATAATCTACAGCACAAACAAGCTCTACTTTCCAACGCTTCCGCCAGTGTCGGGCTATTGGACCACGTGATCGTTTAACATAAGTGAGCAGGTCGCCTCTAGCTTTCTCCATTATCATGATAGTGCTTTCGTCAGCAACGGAAAAACGGATGCCAAATACCTTGATAATGTTTCGATGCCTAATACTCCTAAGAAGTTTGTATTCGCTGAGAATTAAATCACTTTTATCATTGTCTGCAATCTTGAATGCCACCTTGCGGTATTCGATGTCATTTGTATTAAATCCAGTGTGAATTCGGGCTGTGGAACCATCAGCCATTTTCTCATCCAAAGCCAGAGTGTTTTTACGACAGTGTCCATCACGTACCTCCAGAAGTGTTTTATCCGTCTGCGAGAAGAAAGCATATATATATATGTTTAACTATGTTTCTAAGATTAATATCAGTAATGCTAAAATTGTAAATATGCAAATATGCTAGATAAGAATAAGAAACACACGTCATGCGTAATAACTCATGTACACTACCAAGATATATATTAGCGAGTACTGTGCATCAACAATAAAATTATGGAATGCTCAAAGGTTTTAAATGTTCGTTAAAAAGTCAAAATGATATATTTTAGTACCTGACTATTTCCTTGTTGGTGAAAGGCGTTCAAATATTCTTTTAACCAGAATTCGTAATTTCAGAAGTAGTCTGAATTGTGACTTATTTAGAGTAAATCTTGTCGATTCACCAAATTGCTTTTGTGGAAATCCTTTTGAAGATGCGTTTCATTATTTTTTTTTCAATGCTCAAAATTTAGAATCAAAGGGAATATTTCTTTAACAAACTACGATGTTATGAACCTTTAAGCATCGCTAAATTATTATTTGGAGACAACAATCTAAACGAAAATGATAATGAAATAATTATGCTCTCAGTTCAGGATTTCATTAAAACTACCAAAAGATCAACTGAATTCTCTCAATGTAGGGATCTTCATCGTCATTATCATCATCATCATCTTCTTCTTCTATATCATATGAATTACTAAATTTTTTTCAACCACCTCTCTCTCTCTCTCTCTCTCTCTCTCTCTCAATTTTGTACTTGTCATTTTGTTGTTGTTGTTGTTTTTTTAATTATAATGTTTGTGTATTAAATGTTGCCATCTTTTGACAATCATTGCATAGGCGTCGGAACCGGGGGGGGGGCTAGGGGGGGGGGCTTAGCCCCCCCTTTTTTTTGCAAAGATAGACATATGTGTTGAAAATTGGGGCTTAGCCCCTGGGCGTTTCTGGCGTGTGTGTGTTTTTTAAGTTGGTTTAGCCCCCCCACTTTCAATTTGCTTCCGACGCCTATGCATTGTATGTAGATTTTGTTAGGGAGCGGGCTTTGAATAATGTTGTTAAATATTGTTGCCCAATCCCTTTTCAATTAATTGAAATAAAATAAGTTTAAACTAACTCATGTAGATTATATAGTCATACTGGGTCGAAATAGTTCTCCATTCCAAATGCGATTACAATGCATTTTTTTTCACAATTTGCAGTTGAAATTTACCAACTTCAATAGAATGTGGTTAAAATTCCCAAAAGAGTGTGGAAATAATCTTACCTACATGTCTGAATAAAATTTTATTTCAATAACCCAATGATGTGCAGACTTCTAATAATCCCTCAGTTTAATAATATCCAGGTCGAATGCACAGTTTACGTATCTAAGCGCATGATAAATTTTGTTTAACTATCTGTCGTTTCCAATCTAGAGAAAATTATCTTAATTATTTAACAATGTGACAGATATTCAAAGATTTCGGCGAGATATTCTGATACTCACCAGATTCGGTTCAGGAATGCGAAGTTGCACATCGGCCTCGGATATTTTCGTGCAGCTGCAAAAATGATCCTGTAAGAAATTGCCAAAACGCTTTGCGAACGGCATGTTGTTGTGTCGAAAGTACAGTATTATTACGTCACAATTAATATTTATCACGTGTTTCTCAAGACTGACGTAGAACGTTTCCGTTCGGGACATAGGCCAAAATTCTTACCTGTTTTGCGTTTCTTTTTTTTCTTTTTTTCGGGGAGGGGGGGGGGGGTAATCAGGGACAGAAGTCCTCCCATATACATTTTTCGTAGCAAGATTCTGTGTCAGTGTATTTAACATTTTGGTCATTAATTTTGCTTAGCTCGTCTGTTCTTTGCAAAAAGCTATACAACAGTAGGCATTAAGTGATGTGCCATAATTCCATTTATTTTGAGTCGTCAATACCAGCTACTAAGAATCACTAAACAACAACAAACAAACAAAACAAACCAACTACCTTAGCTTTTGTTTACATACTGCTCTCTCCCCATTTTAAATTTGAAAGTAAGGAGCCCGGGGGATAACATAGTGGTGACACAAAATTATTCCATGCGAACTGAATAATTATTGAGAGAGAAAAATCACTCCGTGAGAGTGGAATAATTATTGCGAGAAAAAGATCATTCCGTGTGAACGGAATAATTATTTAACCTTGTATGATACACTTGGACTCACGGCGGGTGTGACCGAGATGCTTACTCCTCCATGGCACCTGATCCCACATCTGGATTTCCATAGGTCCTTGTTTGACTAATGTTCACCGGCTTCGTATATTTGTATCCCGGATATCCTGATGATCAATACTTTAGTATCTGTGATTTTATATCTAAATCATAAAATAAAAAGTTAAATAACCTCTAATACTTCAACCGACCTGGCTCACTCGGTAACGCGATCGATTCTTGGACGTGAGTTCGAGTCCAGCTTGCGGCAGGTCGAATTCCTGTCCTCTGGATGAGACATTAAAAACAAATGTCCCGTGTACGCACGTTTAAAGAACCCTCAATGCTCAATGGCCGTAATTGTCGAGCATAGGCCAAACTTTGAAACCCTTCACCGGCATTGGTGAAGTCTCCATATGAGTGAAAGATTCTTGAGTAGGACGTTAAACAACAACACAATGAACCAACCTGCAATATTTTGAAATAGATGTAGGCTATTATGATAACCAGTGTCATACATAAGCAATGGCAACAATGTGTACACGTGTATTTATTTTTAAATATTTTCCCCGTTGGCTTGATACTGTGGTAGATAGAGATAAATTTATTTACTCCTTCAGGTGAATTTTTTTTTTTAATTCATTGAGTAATTGTTCAGGAAAAAAATGAATATAAATATACAAAGACATTAAGTGTGTTCCCAAAGTTTATTGTTAATTATTTTTCAGTAGATCTAACTCCTCTTGAATTCATCGTTCATCCTACTTTAACAAAACTTGATTCACAGGAATTTACTACAAAGATAACGAATGTATTTGTGACGTAATTCATAAACACCAAAATAAAACCATTGACACCTAAGTAATTTCTGGGTGTAAACTAACGAAAATATTATCAATATTAGGCCCAGATTTCCAGAGTTAAATGTGCCATTTTTCATTTATTTTTGGATGTCTACTAAATTCAGAGGACAAAGTCAAATAAATGCAGAATTACTAAGAATATATATAGTGAAATAAATTTTTGAGAACTTCAATCCACATTTGTCCCACTATTGTACATGTTCAGGCAATACCTTGTCAATTTCAATGTTAATTGACAAGGTATACATATAGTGTTATCATTAGAATATTTTCAAGTTTCGTAACACATCATTAATGTTCGGTCATTTCTGGCTGGTTAACCAGGCCTATGAAGCAATATTGAATAAAGGGAAATCAACTCTCGATAACTTCCGGGATAATGGCCGAGCGCAAAGATTATGCAGACTGGATGTCAAAACTGCCCAAACACTTACATACCTATCCTTTAAATCAGTTAGCCATACCTGGTGAGTTGTCAACTTTCTTATTTCAGTTTTCCACCCCATTCCAGTAATATTTTATCAAATGTCGTTTATAAACAGTATGGCATTGCAGACCTGTCGAGGTAAGACCTACAGAAACGGGACAAAAATATTTGGAAACTAGGCTATTATTTTGTTACTCTATTAGTCTATTTTTCATATAAAACCACATTTTTCAACAACAAAAAATATTGTGTGCAGCCATTTCTTATCAAAAATTTCAATAGAATTCTCACCATTAAACAGAATATGATTGTTTGGATGTAATTTTCTAATTTGTAATTTCAAAGATTTGACAATTTGAATAGAAAGTAAAAATTAGATGTCACATTTTTACTTACTCATTTAGGTAGTTGTTATCACAAAATCATTTTTTTCTGTTTAAATAAATCTTTTAATTTTCATTTAGAAATTAAAAATCAAAATATGTAATGAAACTGGGTTTAATTCTTTGTTTAATGGTGAAAATTCTATTGAAATAAGATCAGAAATGGCTTTACAATGTTCATTTTTAAAAAAAAAAAAAAAACATGGTTTTACATGAAATATAGTGTCTGAATACTTTTGTCCCATCTCTGACTAAGCTTCAGCATATCGAGTTTTATTGACATTGTATTTCTGTGACATAGTTTGTTTCCTGTAATTTAAATTATCGTCAAAATAAAACCTAGAGGCTAGAGCTGTTTAAAAAAGTTTTTATTTGTGTTAAGGCCTAGTAGAAAGACGTGTGCCTAAAGTGAAGGTAATTTTTATTTTTCTCTATATCTTTTATATAAAACCACATTTTTTTCAAAACACTATTACACAGTCATTTCCTGTTCAATTTCAATAAAATTTTCAATATAAACTACATGTATTCATGTTTTGAAGTTTCTGTGTTTTTTTTATGTAAATTTTCATTGTTTCGTTTAAGAGAACTGGTGAGTTTTGCAGGATACAAAAATGTCACCATCTCTTTTCAGTATATGTAAATAGGGAATTATGACATAGTAGAATTTAATTTTCTTATAAAATTCCTGAATTTTGAAAACAGAAATTTTGAACATTGAACATTTACCAAAATTGATTAAGAAATGACTTAACATAAATGTTTTGAAAATTTGCAGAATTATATGAAATATATACTAGAGAAAAAAATTATTTTCACTTTTGGCACTTTACTGTACCTTATTATCTATTTAGTTTGTATACTAGTCTAAGTCACATAAAATAGATAGGAAATTTAAAAATTTATCAAATCTTGAAAAATTGAGGTAAAGTTGAAACATAATCAGTGGATGATCATTGGCCCTAGTACTGTATTATGGAATAGGAAATTTATGTAATTTATAGATATGTTGAAATCAAGGGATATAAATCTAACATTATTTATAAAATTGATATCTGTTGAAGTCAGGGGAAGCAACTCTAGCATATTATTGAATAGGAAATTTATATAATTTATAGATATGTTGAAGTCTGGGGGAGTAACTCTAAATATTATTGAATTGGAAATTTATGTAATTTATTGATATATTGATGTCATAGGATGTAACTCTAACATATTATTGAAAAGGGAATTTATGCAACATGACATTGTATTTATAGACATGTTGAAGTCAGGGGAAGTAACATATTATTGAATAGGAAAATGTATACACAATTATATTGAAATCAGCATGGGGGTGGTCATATTGTTTATCACATGACCATTGGCCATTAAAGGACTGATTAAGTGCCTAATCAGCTAAGTAATAATATCTCAGCATCTCTAGATCTTCACATTCAGCTCATATAAACATCCAAATATCTGCAGATCAATCACGTTTAAAAATCTAATCGCATTGAGTTAAGATGGATAAGGCTCAAGGTTACCTTGCCAATTGTGGAAAAAATAGGTCCAGATTTCTATTCAGTATCTGTGTTAATTTGAAATGTGTCATTATTTATCACCCCTCCTCCAGTAAAGGGCAATCTAGTCCATGTGCATTTATGTAATTCACTTTGTCAATTAGCATTACCATTAGAAAGACAATTTGTACGATGACTGTCTGGAAGTGGTTTGCTATCTTAACAAATGCTGTTATTTACAAAAATGACTCGCATCAAATGGATATAAACACTGGACAATTTATTATGTTACAAAATGTAACTTTACACATTTTTCTCAGATTTTTTTAAAATTTGCAACCTATAGTTTTAATGTCTTTCTAAAGATAATGTCGACAAATAAAAATGCGCTGAGAGAGAGAGAGAGTGTGTCCCTATGTCAGTGTGTGTTCAAGGCAATTGTTCTGACCAACAGGTAATTATTCATTTATTGTAATTACATTTAATTTTTACATCAGAATAATCAGATAAATTGGATCCTGGATGGAAGTAAAATGAAATGAGAGAATGGTAACAACTATATACATGTATTGCGTGCTACATATTCTGTGTTAAATGGATGCCTTGGTGACATTTGTCATATACACAAAGATGAAATAGTTTACATGTTTGCAAATGTGTCACCATGGCATCACAGGCAGGTGCTAGCAGGGGGACTATAAATCTTAGATCCTTCTTCAAAATATTGGGGTGTATTTCAACTTAGAGGCGATTATATGAAATTCTGCACACTGCGATAAGTGACATTCCATATGACATAACCACAGTACAAGGGGCTTCCGTGGCCGAGTGGCTAGAGCATTGCACTTTAAATCACAAGGCCTCTCACCTCTGGTTCGAATCCCGCTAGGGTCGTTTCGAATTATGTGGGAAAGTTTGCCAGTTTACTTACGGAAGGTCGGTGGTCTTACCCGGGTAACCGGGATTTCTCCCCCACCAATAAAAACCATCATATGACTGAAAGATCGTTGAGTATGGCGGAAAACAAAAAATCAAATCAAATCAAACCACAGTGCAGATAATGCATATACACAGTAATATAACATCAATGAGTTTGCAAAATTTATTTTCACTATATACCGGTATTCTTAGTAAATTTGTTTTTATTCAATAACACCTCTAAAATTTGTTGTTTTTCTAATTTTAACAAAACTTGACTCACATGAAGGCGAGGTTTTGGTTCCTATGTATTAGAAATTTGACTGCAATCTTTGTTTCATTTCAGACGCATTTCACTATTCTTCATGTAGTAAAATTCAGGTGATGCCATTTTGATGTTTATTACATAGGTATTGAATGTATCAATGACGTAATAAATAAACATCAAAATAAAACCATTGTTATTTTAAAGTAAATTATGGATGTATACTAATGAAAATATCATCAAAATTAGAACCAGACTCCCGAAGGCTCAAGTGAGCTATTGTGATCACTCCCCATCTGTCATCCGGCGTCTGTCCGTAAACTTTTCATATTTTCGACTTCTTCTCTGAAACCAGTGAAGGGATTTTTATGAAACTTTGCAAGAAGCCTTTACCAAGTTTGTAGTTTTCATCCAGATTGGCCCAGGGTGGGGCAGAATAGGTCCCAAAAGGTACCCCTCTTTAAAAATCCAGAACCACTACATGAATTGAAAAACGGATTGTTTCTGAGTGATCTACATGGATGTATGATTCAAGTTTGTATTTTTCATAAAAAATGGAATATTATTTTTGACGTGTCTTTGAGGTCTTTTCAGCCTTTGTCATTTTCATTCATTTTTGCATGATTTCCTCAATTATCTCCACTTGCATTCACTTTGATGCATTCATTTAATGTGTTTTACTTGTATATAGTTGAAGAAATGTTTTTGAGCAAGAATTTTGCCAAAATTCAATTTGTGTTAATTTTTCATGAATTTCTTAAAACATCAACATTTATGTTTCTTGGCCAGATCAGCCTACATGTACATATTCTTCTTGGTCTACTTTCCACATTTGTAGATGATTCTCAGGTGAGCGATTGAGGCTCTCTTGGGCCTCTTGTCAGATTCATAGAATGTCACATCCGACAAGTATGCAAGTGAATTCTGACAGATTTCTGTACAAAACGGGAGTGATTTAACTGTACAGCATCTTTCAAAGATCTAATCTTCAACAACTATGACTTCTATTACTTCTTGCAGATCAGTAGGCCTACAGAATACTAAGATTGGTTTATTATCAGTTCTTTAATGGCTGCCACCTACAGCCCCACCTATACACTAAGTGCGAAAACTCCTGTTGTCTGTATAAATAGAAATGTCTGTGTATATGTAATTTAGTGATATGCTAAAGTCAAGGGATGTAACTCTTACATATTATTGAATTTATATAATTTATAGATACCGTATTTGACCTAAGAAGGGCGCCGGGCGAGGGTAATTGGAGTTCAGGGTGCCCTTATTTTGACATTTTTATTTTTATTTATTTATTTTATATATTTTTTTCCTTTTTTTTTTCAGCATACCCTTCATTATTTTCTATATCTATTTTGATGCTTCAGATAGCCACCCAGCTTCTTCAGATGAACATCTTTCTAGATCCACTTTTGTTTATTGTCTGTAGTAATTGACTAAATCGTGTTATATATATTGTATATAATTTATAATTATTTGGTAGTAATTCCAAGGACCCCCCTTTCCTTTTTTTTCAATGATATATACCGACTGGATATTTTGTAACTCATGGTATGCATATAGTTATTTATCACATATAATTTCTTTTAAGTTTTCTATTTGTTTGATAATCCATTGGCAAAATATCTGGTAAATATATGCTTATATAGGTCTTCTAATGTAGGCGGTAATATGCATGTGTCATTATCGGTATGATGTCATTGCTCGTGACGTAATCGGTAAACATCGATAAACATTTGCACTGGAGCTTTGTATTGTGCAGACTTAATACTATGTAACTGATATACATATTGTCGTCTTTCACTTGATAAAGGCCAAGTGGCCGAAAATTTGTGAAATTTGAGTGTTTTTCTGTTTTTTTGCATACTGATACTTCCCTTTGGAGGACATAAAATTTGATTGCCAATAGTTGGGAGGTCAAGTTGAGCCTCTGATTTGATACAGGCGTGTCTGTTTAACTTTCAACCAGTGAACAAATACTATGAAATGACCATTTAGTTTCGATAGATAATTGTTGTAAAATATATCAAGTCTTAAATGTCTTTGTATATTTTATTTTACTTTTAATAATGTTCTTATGCATACATGTACAAATAATCACGAAATGATACACAAAATAGAACATGTAGCATGAGACTCTGTTGCGACATGGGGTGCGGCCCGACAAGCGCGACAGAATTATTCATCCGCGCTACCATGGTGCTATCTGTAATTTCTGGGGAGAACACTGACATATATAGATAGCTAGATTCCAGAATATCTGCATACATTTTATTTATACTCTGTCATGAACCTCTATGAAAACTTGTTGAAATTTCACAAATAACCTCTCTCTTCTCCTGTCTGTCTCAAACATTTATGAAATATTTAATGTGTCCTCATTTACAATTATTTTCATTATAATTTGTACAGAAAATGACGGACTGCACAATGACATCAGTCTTACATGCGAGAGAACAATATATCGTTTCCCAACTCGATGCCAGAAAAATTTCCAATAAAATAAAATAATTTCCCTACCTACCTACCCATTGGTAAGAGGGTAGAGTCGGTAAATAGCAAACAGATAATATTTTATGTCTGGCCTCACATAGGAGACCAGCCTAACTGCTTGTTAATCAGACCACTTTGATTTGGTCTCTTAAGTTGGTGGTAATTGCAGAATCACCTCACAATGAAAATCTAGTGGTGGATATTTATTATATACATTAGCATATTTAACAGGGAGGCTCTACACCTACCTTATCACGTAGATGAAATCTATATCCTTTTAACACCTGAACCTTACCAGGACACAGTAATTCTACTCTCTACATCCTGTATATTTATGTCAATTTCTCTCACACACAGTTGGGATAGGCTTATAAGAGGTGGATTGCTGTATGTCATTCACATCAATTTCATTCCATTATGACTTTTAACAGGTTGGTTGCTTGTTTATCACAGGCTATGACTCAGCAATTCTTCATTTATGTCAGTTGATATATTAATTGTGAGGGAACCTGATTAGAAAATACTTAGTGGCCCTAAGTGCTGAGCATAGGCCAAAATTTGAAGCCCTTCACCGGCATTTGGTGACGTTTCCATATGAGTGAAAGAATCTTGAGTGGGACGTTAAACAACAATAAAACAAAAGAAAACAAAAATAATTACAGTGTTCTTACAAGTTTATGGCACATCAACGCAGTTATGTTATGCTATGGTAAGTTGTTTATTGGGAACAAAGCACAGTTTGCAGTATGGGGTTAGTAACACATTATATTGATGCAAAGTTACACATGTATGTGCATTTAAGTACGGTAACATAAACTCAACTTCAAGATTGAAATTTCCAAATCACTTTTATTTGTATATTTTTGCTTTTTAAAATGACGAAAATATAGTAACAATTCGCTGAAAAATATAGGTCTACAAGATTGTTGCAATATTTGCTATCAAAGGTCAGTCCGGCGTCCTTTATGAATTTTAAGATATTATAAATTTGCTTTAGAATGTTACTTTTCAATTGTTTTTTACCATTATACTCTTGTGATAGAATTGACAATAAAAGCAATAGAATGGTCTGTTAACAATTCTTGCGCAGGATTAATATATTAATATGCAAATGAGTTTAAGTAAGATTCCCTTACTGTGTAGTGGCTTAATATGCAAATGAGTTTAAGTAAGATTCCCTTACTGTGTAGTGGCTTAATATGCAAATGAGTTTAAGTAAGATTCCCTTACTGTGTAGTGGCTTAATATGCAAATGAGTTTAAGTAAGATTTCCTTACTGTGTATTGGAGAGATCTGTCTGTAAAGTTGGACATAGAGGTTGAGTCATTTCTGATTCACCTGATCTTAACTGATGAGAAACTCATGGCAGTCTTTGAAGTTGGGATATACATATTGACCTAGAGATTTAAGGCTACTGAACAGCCCTGTATAGAAATTTAATATTGATGAAACAATGTTTGTAAGCACAAGATTTTATAATCATATGGCTGATCTATGTAGTTTGCTGCATAATAAATAAGCCATCAGAACTCATGTTAGGTCAGATGTCTAACCCGATTTTTAGTTACTTTTTTGTAAAACCTAATTTTACTGAATTAAAAAGTATTCGGTATATTGAGTGTATTATACCTCATTAAAACTTACGATTGCCATCAACATGTGTCAGTACTTTCAGTACTTTGATTAAAATTTTTAGTACCTGTTTATTATCACTGGGTCATATATTTATAACTGAAACATAAATGGAGTTCTATTTTTTACTTGTGGTTTCTCCAAAGGGTTTTTCAATAGAATAATGGTGTTTCAATTCTGGTAGTAGTTTTAATATATATTCAGCTTGTTCTTAGTTGTGATTTCTGTTTCTTGTATGCTTTTTCAAAGCAAATTGCAATAGTAAACCAGCAGCCAGTGAAAACCTATTCACTGTTCCTTAATTCTCTTGGATTCCAGTGTGAAATCTCTGAGCCAAACCCCTGTCATTTTTACTTTGATGAAGATGTGATGTACCCCATAAATGATGTCATTTACAAATTTTGAGTGACAATAATTACTGCCTAATCCTAGTAACCATTAGGTACCACATAAAAATGCATTTTCAATCACAATAAAAAATGGTTTTTGAAATTTCCAAAATAAGCAATCAATCCAATTAGCCCAATATGGCACTCAAAGAACAGTAAAATCAGCCAAATCGGCCCTACGGCACCAAACATTAGGTTAACTAATTGTACATGTTTGTTTGTTTTGTTGTTTGTTTATTGTTGTTTAACATCCCACTCAAGTATTTTTTTTACTCATATGGAGATTTCAAGTGGAAATACCAAATTGAATTGTAACCGTTGTGTTGATAACTGAAATGTTCTATTATTGTTCCTGTTAGCTCGATATCTCTTCACTGCTTCCAGACATTTTCACTAAACTTGACACTTGTTGTAATTTCCCTTTCCTTTTACAAAAGTTGTCATGCAGAAATAACGTCACCTACTGCAGTGGTAATGGGAAAGTACATGATGTCACAGTTACAGCTACAGTGATGCCAACCTAAAACTGAAATTGGTAATTCAAAAATGTTGGCAGTCAAAGGGGAAAAACTGTACATGTATACCTGGAAATTTTTGCTTCTGTTTAATTTCACTATTTTCGTCCTTATACAAGTGGGCGAATTTAAAATGAACGCGAAATTTTGCGGCTAAACAGCAACATACATGCCATCCGTAATGCTGTGTTGATTTAGGGTCAATTAAAGACGGGTGAATACTGTTATCTTTTCTGTTGTAGAAGGGTGAAAATAACCACAGGTGAAAATTTCCAGGTATACAATACGCCATGTACACGGCAGCTGTGTAACAACACGAGATATACGTGTAAAAACATGAAGCATTTTGGTTATAATAAACAATGTCTTCTGGCATTTCTGAGTATCTACACATGTTTCTGTGATCAACCTGTACAGTGGAACCTGTTTTGAAAGACCATTCTCATGACAGACCAACTGTTATCCAAGACCACAATTTGAAAACCACTCGGGTGAATAATCTTTTTTTTTCTGAGAACAGCTGTCTGACTCTGAAGGAAATTACATGTCAATGGTAGATGCACTTGTTCTTTGGGACAAACTCCACATCATAACAACAAGAAATAAATACAGTGGAATCTCGCTGTCTCGAAATTTGTGGGACTGCCCCATTAACTTTGAAATATCCATAATTCGAGATAACCAAAATTCAATTCACATATTTTATATTTTTATAGGACAACGATTAGACCT
Organism: Atrina japonica; assembly: GCA_030159075.1. Classification (NCBI taxonomy): domain Eukaryota; kingdom Metazoa; phylum Mollusca; class Bivalvia; order Pterioida; family Pinnidae; genus Atrina; species Atrina japonica. The sequence goes on from BROG01000666.1 coordinate 119,660, forward strand.
ACTCATGGTACTGCTTATTTCAAATTGGATTTAAGCAATTATTAATTACACTTTCATCTTTGCTCATTAACGAAAATCAATTGTCCCATGTTTCCCAGGTAAACAAGTAATTTTAAGAATTATTTTTTTGTACAAAATGTAAACCTTCAATCATGGATTGTAACTTCAAGATAAGAAGTGATAATTCTGTAACATTTTGATCTTTTGGACCAGAAAAATACTTTGAGATAAGCGAAATTTAAGATAAAAACTTCGAGATATCTGGAATAAAAGTAGTATAAATATATAGTAAAATAATCGGGACCGAACCGGCTGTTCCACTTTGACATAACTGGAATTTAGACACATCCGATTTTGACATAATGAGATTCCACTGTCTAGTAAAACTTACTTTAGCGAACACCTGTGTATAAAGACCACCTGGTCATTAAGACCATTTTTTGCTGTTCCCAATGATATGTACATATGTACATATCAGCCTCCATATAAAGACCACCTCCCTATAAAAATTGGTTTTCTTGTGTCCCTATGGAGGTTGTCATATACAAGTTTCACTATAAGTATATGCTCTCTGTTAAAATACCACCCATGTGACTCTGTGAGACTTTCCTCCAAAAATAGTATGTCTTTATAGATCATTTTACATGTAGCCTCTGCCTTTGAAAGATTATTCAAATGAATGGTGTCCTTAATGCCTTAATGTGGTCTTCCAAGACAGGTGATTTTTTATCACAGTGGTTTTATCTGTGTGGTAACAGCCATTTTAATGGTGGAAAATGAGAGAGAGAGAGAGAGAGAGAGAGAGAGAGAGAGAGAGAGAGACGGTTACAGTGTTCACGTACACGGAAAGGTGCACTGACTCTCTTTAAGTCATCTATACTAAACATATGTGAATATGCCGTGGTCAGGTTAATCTCCAAATATTCTGAAATCTCTGCTGACTAGGGCAGGGCTAAACATTAAGTTTTCATCCCCTGAAAAACAATGAACTCTTTTGTAAATCAATGACTTAGACCAGTCCAAATGGTTTTAGGTGTAAATGGGTTAAAGATAGCAAATTAGCTTCTTAAATTTTTGTTTTGCTACCAGGTTTAAAGATCGTTAGAAAAAGTTCGCTGCCATGCTTTGAAATGCAACATGTCACCATTGTACCATTAGCATTGAATCCCTTTTGTTTTCAAAAATGGTTGACCCCTCTTTGTATTTAAAAATGGCTGACCCCTCTTTGTATTTTAAAATGGCTTTTTCAACTTTGTATTCTAAAATGGCTGGGTCAACTTTGTATTTTAAAATGAGTGACACCTCTTTGTATTTTAAAATGGCGGATTCCACATTGTCTTTAAAAATAGCTGATCCCACTTTGTATCTTAAAATGTCTTAACGAGTGATCCCATATTGTATTTTGAAATGGATATTTCCCGTTTGTAGTTTGAAATGGCCAATCCCACATAATGATTGTATTTTAAAATGGCTATTCTCGCATTCTAGTTTCAAATGGCTGCCCCCTCCCCCTCTGTGGTTTCAAATGGCTGATCCCCCTTTGTATTTTAAAATTAGTGATTCAGCTTGTATGGGTGATTAAACTTTGTATTTTAAAATGGCTGATTTTACTTTATACTGAGAAATGGCTGATCCCACTTTGTATTTTAAAATGGCTGATTCAACTTTGTATTTTAAAATGGCTGATCCCACCTTGTATTTAAAATGAGGCCAACTCCTCTTTGCAATTTTAAATGGACAATTCAACATTATATTTGAAAAAGGTTGATTCAACTTTGTATTTTAAAATGGCTGATCCCACTTTGTATTTCAAAATCATTTTTCTAAATCAAAAACAAATCAACACATCAGTGAACTTCATAACAAATTTAATATGAACAAAACAAAATAACAATTCATGGAATCTACATGTACATGTAACTTGAAACAGACCATGATTTTTATGTATATTATCTCTGCACTAGTAGTGGTTAACCATCAACATACATTTACATGAAAACTAGGAATAGAGCTAACATACATGTATTTGTATAATAGTTATCAGGTTACACATGTATGTGCATTTAAGTACGGTAACATAAACTCAACTTCAAGATTGAAATTTCCAAATCACACTTTTATTTGTATATTTTTGCTTTTTAAAATGACGAAAATATAGTAACAATTCGCTGAAAAATATAGGTCTACAAGATTGTTGCAATATTTGCTATCAAAGGTCAGTCCGGTGTCCTTTATGAATTTTAAGATATTATAAATTTGCTTTACAATGTTACTTTTCAATTGTTTTTTACCATTATACTCTTGTGATAGAATTGACAATAAAAGCAATTTTTTATTTTTAACGAAAATCAATTGTCCCATGTTTTCCAGGTAAACAAGTAATTTTAAGAATTATTTTTGTGTACAAAATGTAAACCTTCAATCATGGATTGTAACTTCAAGATAAGAGGTGATAATTCTGTAACATTTTGATCTTTTGGACCAGAAAAATACTTTGAGATAAGCGAAATTTAAGATAAAAACTTCGAGATATCTGGAATAAAAGTAGTATGAATATATAGTAAAATAATCGGGACCGAACCGGCTGTTCCACTTTGACATAACTGGAATATAGACACATCCGATTTTGACATAATGAGATTCCACTGTCTAGTAAAACTTACTTTAGCGAACACCTGTGTATAAAGACCACCTGGTCATTAAGACCATTTTTTGCTGTTCCCAATGATATGTACGTATGTACATATCAGCCTCTATATAAAGACCACCTCCCTATAAAAATTGGTTTTCTTGTGTCCCTATGGAGGTTGTCATATACAAGTTTCACTATAAGTATATGCTCTCTGTTAAAATACCACCCATGTGACTCTGTGAGACTTTCCTCCAAAAATAGTATGTCTTTATAGATCATTTTACATGTAGCCTCTGCCTTTGAAAGATTATTCAAATGAATGGTGTCCTTAATGCCTTAATGTTGTCTTCCAAAACAGGTGATTTTTTATCACAGTGGTTTTATCTGTGTGTGGTAACAGCCATTTTAATGGTGGAAAATGATGAGAGAGAGAGAGAGAGAGAGAGAGAGAGAGAGAGAGACGGTTACAGTGTTCACGTACACGGAAAGGTGCACCGACTCTCTTTAAGTCATCTATACTAAACATATGTGAATATGCCGTGGTCAGGTTAATCTCCAAATATTCTGAAATCTCTGCTGACTAGGGCAGGGCTAAACATTAAGTTTTCATCCCCTGAAAAACAATGAACTCTTTTGTAAATCAATGACTTAGACCAGTCCAAATGGTTTTAGGTGTAACTGGGTTAAAGATAGCAAATTAGCTTCTTAAATTTTTGTTTTGCTACCAGGTTTAAAAATCGTTAGAAAAAGTTCGCTGCCATGCTTTGAAATGCAACATGTCACCATTGTACCATTAGCATTGAATCCCTTTTGTTTTCAAAAATGGTTGACCCCTCTTTGTATTTAAAAATGGCTGACCCCTCTTTGTATTTTAAAATGGCTTTTTCAACTTTGTATTCTAAAATGGCTGGGTCAATTTGTATTTTAAAATGAGTGACACCTCTTTGTATTTTAAAATGGTGGATTCCACATTGTCTTTAAAAATAGCTGATCCCACTTTGTATCTTAAAATGTCTTAACGAGTGATCCCATATTGTATTTTGAAATGGATATTTCCCGTTTGTAGTTTGAAATGGCCAATCCCACATAATGATTGTATTTTAAAATGGCTATTCTCGCATTCTAGTTTCAAATGGCTGCCCCCTCCCCCTCTGTGGTTTCAAATGGCTGATCCCCCTTTGTATTTTAAAATTAGTGATTCAGCTTTGTATGGGTGATTAAACTTTGTATTTTAAAATGGCTGATTTTACTTTATACTGAGAAATGGCTGATCCCACTTTGTATTTTAAAATGGCTGATTCAACTTTGTATTTTAAAATGGCTGATCCCACCTTGTATTTAAAATGAGGCCAACTCCTCTTTGCAATTTTAAATGGACAATTCAACATTATATTTGAAAAAGGTTGATTCAACTTTGTATTTTAAAATGGCTGATCCCACTTTGTATTTCAAAATCATTTTACTAACAACACATCAGTGAACTTCATAACAAATTTAATATGAACAAAACAAAATAACAATTCATGGAATCTACATGTACATGTAACTTGAAACAGACCATGATTTTTATGTATATTATCTCTGCACTAGTAGTGGTTAACCATCAACATACATTTACATGAAAACTATGAATAGAGCTAACATACATGTGTTTGTATAGTAGTCATAAACATATGCAAGTTGTGGGTATTACTTTGGGAGTATGAAAAACTACATGATTATCTCCCTTTATTTAAATGAACCAATAGTGATTAGCACTGTGAAAAGATAATGCATGTACAACATGCGCAGAAGATTTCCTGATGAAAATTCGATAATTTTACCATTAAGCCTATTAGCTAAAGTTCTTTACACATGTAGAGGACAGATTATATTGCATTGACCTATTGAACACATACATGTACATTTTTTTGTACTGCATAAGAATTATTGCTTAGTTTATCATTTCATACAAAATATTTCAACTTCATTGATACTACACCACAATCATTCATTCTTCCTTATGGCTTGCAAATGTAAACACAACAAAGATGTCCTGGAATTCCTGGATTATGATATTACAACTGATACCTGTGTTAATAAATTTATATCGGAATTGATGACATGAGCACTCTCTGAATATCAGATACATATAGTTACAAAACAAATGTTAGTACATGTAACACGTATTCTTTATAATGGCTAGCAGGGTTTCCCCTTACACATGATTTCTGCATCGCTGATGCATAAAATCTTTTCAGGATGCAAAACAGAAATATTAGTGAGTCCCTAAGGATGCAGTAAAATTGAGTATTTTTTTTTCCACCAGAGATTGAAATGTGTACCTTTGTTTGTATGTATTTTCTTGAACTTCATCGACTTGGGGACTCAAAAATTTAACGAAGGACTCAGGAATTTTGTTCTTGTGGGTCCCTGGGACTCACTAAAATAACACCCTAGGGAAAACCCTGGCTAGCAAATGGTCAGATACACATAGTTTCATGTTGATCACTTCAACACTTATTCTTCATAATAGCCAGCAATATCAGAAATACTTAGTTTCATCAAGCAGACATCTCTAATAACACACATTCTTTACAATGGCTAGCGAAACTGACAAAATTCACTTTCCATAATGTCATGATGTAGGGTATAGTGCAAAGATGTACAGTTTTTGAGCCACTTACTGCAGTCTATTGACATCATACTAGAAGTAGAACCTTTTTCAAAGTTACAAGCAACTTCCTTTGGTGACAAGTTATTATAAAACTGACATGGTTCCTTGTAAAATATTTGTGATTTGTCCAAAGAGAATTCAGTGTAACTGCACATAGATGTTTCTGTGTTAGCACTGTTGTTACACAAGTTCGAGGTGCTCCCTGTGCTACACTCTGAACAAGAATCAGTTTCTGTTTTAATGTCAAACAAACTATCATCAAACATATCTATCACATCGTCAGCAAAATAATTTACTTGCATTGTGGAACGTAAACACTGCAATAACGAATGTTCAGGAACTTCTTGATCATCGAGTGTTTCCAGAATGTCTGTAAAATCATCACTATAGCTCAGTTCACCGTCATCATGTTGTAAAATGTCATCAAAAATGTCAAGGTCACATGATGATAATGGAGATACACTTTCAATGGGACTGATTGTGGGAACTAGCTGATCTACAAATATTGTCTGTAAGATGTCTTCCATCAGCTCGTCAGATGTGACGTCATTTCCGAAGTCAACTGAACATGAGGGTGAATCTAAAAGAAGAAAATATATCATCTGTTACTTATTGAATTACATGTATATGTATATTATTATATGGTCAATTCTACTCACTTAACAGTTATGACAAATTTCATGCTCTACATTTTTAAAATGAAGTTGACTGAATGTTGTCATCATCTACATATAGCACTCCTGTACCCTTTTAAAACTAAAAGTTTATCAGCTACAGATGTGAATCCTTCTAAATTTACTAGATTGTTAGATTTTCCAGGCATACCCACATCAAACGGGCTTTGTAATTTTTCAAGTGCTCAACATCATTGTGGCCATTTCGGCTGTTATTATACATGTATGTACCTGATATATGTATGTACCTGATTATGTAGTTAGATGACAAATAGAAACGATTACTCTTGCCTGCATAATTTTAATGTTATACATTATACCTAAAATTTAAAACTCGGCCAGGTCAGGAAAGCGTTCAAAAGACTCCATCCCTGCCAGGTTAAATGGCTTTCACTATAAATGTACATACTGGATTATGGTAAATTGTGTGGGCATTATATTTAAGAAAGAGAAACATAATTGCTTCACGTACTTGTCACTGAGTGACTGACTCATTCACTCCAAGGTGTGTTTTGTTAAATTGTTTTATTTATTACCAAAACTACATGTATTGTTTTACCAATCATTATTGAGAAAGATGTGTTTATGACTTCAGGGTAGCTACTAAACATAAAAAAAAATCTTGGAATGGCCTAATAATAAAAAGATTTTTTTCTGTGATCTGAAAAATACATTGATATAATTTTGATATCATTACATGTATTTACTAGTATGGAAAGAATTTTAAAAACAGATCAACATTTTGGCATTCCTGTTAAATCTTGTTTTAGGATTATAAAGTGATTATTACTTAATAGTTTGTATCACCATACTTTCTGACGTTATCTCACCCACCTAGGTATCATTTCTCTGAAGTATTTTGACAATTATTGTAGTTTACCTGTATATTATCATATTTTTTATTACACCTATAGATAAATAAGTGATTAAAGAACTATGACAATGTCTACAAAGGATCTTAATTGTAGGTATGTTTTACACCTTTACAATATACAGGTAATTATAGAGACAGTTGTACCCTTAATCTGTTTATAACCAGGTATAATCATATGAACCTGTATGATGTCACACCTATGGAATAAAAACTAGTTATACATCCAAAGACTCTACAATTTTTTGATAAACTGATTTTGCAATAATTTAACTTTAAAGATATCCCATTAGCAATGTATTCTTTCATGAATAATGTTAGCTGCTAATGCCCATTCAAAGTTGTACATGTTTAAAATTAACACTGACATTTACTTAATTTATCTTCATAAAATTCTCTTTTAATAAATCATTAAAGGTGCTATTTTGCAGACCTTGATGATTTTCATAACATAATATTTTTATTTCAAGTGACCTTTATACAGACAGTGACTTGTAAATATTGTATTGTTCAACATTTAACAGTGATAATGTATTGAAAACTCCTATGAATTAACACTCTAAGTAATAACTTATAAATCATCATATATCCAGCACAAACATATACCGTACTTGATCACCTCTGTATAATCAAAACAAGAATTACATGTACATGTATATCATATGAAACATTATCTTATTGACATAGATCTAACTATAAAGGTTCTATTCTGGTTAATTTTTTACTCTTTTTTCAGGGGTGGGTTAAATTTAATAAAGGTAGGCTATAATATATGTACTCGTTCCCATGTTGTCAGATAGGAAGGTCAGAAGTATGTTTTGGGGGAAACTTGTATATTTTTGGTAAGTAAAAGTACACTGATTTGAGACAAAAAAAAAACTAAAATGCAAACAATTTCAGCATCTGTCTGCGTGTCTGTATACAATATGCAACAGCTGAACATCTTAATAGATGTTATATACATGTGTACAGTCTCTTTCACCACAAGACTGGGGAATTCAATTTTCAATGCAATGCAGCAATATGATGATATATTTCAGTAAGTAAAAATATTTTGTGAAAAAAATACTAACTAAAGACTGAATGGACTGGTTCAATGTAAATTAAAACTTAACACAGAAATTTATGGCTTGATTCATTGTTTTTTTTTCACAAAATATTTTTCTGACTTTTGACACCCAAATGAATAATTCAAGGGAAACCCTTATTTACTATTTACAAAATGTAATTTTTCTATTATAATTCAAATAATATTTTACATGCAATATTTATTGAGCTTATTTTTTTGATTAATTAATATTCAAAAACATCAAATCAATATACATTCTTCATTTTTTTTGTTCAATATTCAGTAATGTTTCCCTTCTTGTATAAATTTAATGATAAACACAAGGGTGGAATTACACACATATTTTTAGGGTGGAAATTAAAGAAAACATATTGCATTAGAATCCACTTTAAAAGGATTCATGAAATTAAAGAAAAATCATCAGTTTAAGTGAATGACATATAGAAAATCAATATATCTTTTAATTTAGAACGGGGTGGGGGGGGGGGTAACATGAAATATAAGTAATAACTTATAAATCATCAGTTTATATCCCCAGCACAAACACCTTTGAATGACTCAAACAAAAAATATATCTTGTCAATATAGATCTTAATATAAAGGTTCTATTCTGGTATCTATTAATCCTTTTTCAGGTTGAAAAAAGTTGTACAAATTTAAACATGGAAGGATTCCTGTAAATGTGGCTTAATAAACGTAGGATATAGTACATGTCCTCATTGATTCCCATGCCGCCAGGTAGAGAGCTAGTCAAAGTTATGTTTTTAGGGAAACTTGTATATTTTTGGTAAGTAAATGTACATGGACTTGAGATAATAAAAGCTAGAAAGCTAACAATTTAATCTTTATAAAAAAACTCAACATCTACATCTTAATAGATGCTATATATAGTTTCTTTCACCACAAGACTAGGGGATTTAATGTTTCAAAACAATGCAGCAATATTTTTTATTCAAAGTTCAAAGGCTTTTTATCTTCATAGTTCAGCTTTAAATAAAAACTTAACACAAAAATTTATGACTTGATTCGTTGTTGTTATTTTTTTCACAAAATATTTTTTGACATTTGACACCTTAAATAATTCTAGGGAAACACTGATTTATTATTTACAAAATGTAGTACATCTTGTATTTATTATCTTTTCTATTATAATTCAAATCATTTTACATGCCACATTTTTTGGTGATTAATATTCAAAAACATCAAATTAATGTACATTTTTTTGGTTCAGTATGCAGTTTTCTTTCTTCTATACACTTAGTGATAAACACCAGGATGGAATTGCATCACAGAAACATTGGATGTTTTAAGAATTTATTTTGAAAGGATATATGAAATTAAAGAAAAAATAAGTGCATACAGATTAAATCTGTTAATTTAGAATGAGGAAAAACATAAAAATATATCATTTAGAGAGAGAGAGACTTACCAAAACATCTATCTTTTGGGGAACAAACATCTGTATGTGTACTTGCTTCAGACGACTTGGCTATTTGCATGTGCGTGGAACAGGTGCAGTGTTCTCCTACATGTACCATAAGTTTAGGCTGACTACGACGATTTTCATCTTCCCAACCAGGAAACATGGTCATATCTAAATCATACTCGATGTCTGTATTTACATAAAGAGGCTGAAAAACATCTGAATTCACGTGAGAAACATCCATTTTTTCAGGGGATCTTGTCATTTGTTCTGTACTGAGGCTTTTGCTTCTTTGAAAACTTTCTAATAAATGTTTTGATAATTTATAACTGTAGCGTATTAGCATCGGTGCTAATTAAAGTTAAATGTCAATTACCACTTCACAAAAGAACCTGGAACAATATACAAAATCTGATTGGCTTCTTAAAACGTGTTATGATATTACGGTGTTGTTAACGGATCCTTTAATGTGAGTTGCGCGTCAGATTATCGCCCCGGCGTGTGTAATGGAAATTAAAGGGTTTAGTTATAGAAATCACGCCATGCAACAACTATTCTATACGTCATGTCAACACTTTGGAAAGGAACGTGCTATGACAACAGATCCCAAAACAACGGATATTAGGAAGTCCGAAGATAACACTTGGAAAACATTTTATAACGCATATTGATAAATTTACAAATAAACAAAACTATACCTTTAAGCTTTAATTATCGCTACTACAATTGTATTTATAAATTAAATGTAATGATCCATTCTTTGAATGATCTCAGTTCGCAGATTGAAGTAGTGTCATTTACTTACATAGCCATTCCCATTTTTTCCAAGATTGGAAATCTATAAGCACCTGCAGTTTTATTTCATGGTATAAGTAAAAATATTTTCATAATTTTTGGAATGAATGTTTATCCTAGAGATAAACAACAAGACTGAATGTCACTTTAAAATTTTAGATGAAGCTCAGCAATATTAATATAAATATTAAAATCATTATTATTTTATATAATTATGCAACTGCAAGAAAATATGTCATTTGAAGATTCCATTTCGCTTAATTAGTCCCATCAACCATACACATTTATTTAGCTAACTGGTCGGAATAAGTAGAAGTTTAGCGATAACTAGTTGGCCTTATCTTCATTAAAACCGACATATTATTTTGTTAACTGTATAATTTTGAATGCAATTGTAAAATATTATTTAATTTGCAATATTAGGAGTTCCAAAAGACTTTCTTACTTTATTACATTGCTAAGTAAACAATATATACGCCGACGTTTACGACCAGTGCTGGATGATTTTTGTACAATAACTAGAAACAATGAAATTTATTTAATTATGATCAAACACGCTTCCACGTACAACACGCAATATAAACACACAAAACCACACCCAAGCCGGGTTGTTCTTCCGTGAACCATCAAGTGGACATTTAAATATGGGGTTTAAACATGACAATCATTCGACAATTTAAATGCATTCAAAGGAAAACTACGCAAATCACAAATAAAAAAGATAAAACTTGTAAATTAAGGTTTTATATATCGCTGATATTTAAAAACACGCAAAACCACACCCACGCTGTGTTGTTTTTCGTGAAACCAGCGATATTAGCTTTATATATGGCTGGTGAAACTTGAAATGGACATTTCAGTCACCCAACAATTTAAAAAGCATTCAAAGAAAAAAATATTTGTTGACTCTGGTAAAAATGGACAAGGAAATTATTCCAGATAAAAACCTTTGGCAAACTGCAACGCTGTTACTGGCCTAGTTGATTTCATGTCTAAATTTAGTAGGCTTAACTGAAGATTTTACTTTTTTAGAAATACTTATTCAATAATCATAAATGTATTTTGTGTTTTGGATAAAAAAAGCACAACACGAAAATAAATAATTTGAAGTAATATATCCCATAAGACATACAAGAGGGTATTACGAAAAAAATCCAAGAATATTTTTCTCCATATTTTACTATATCTAATGTTATGTATGGCCAGTGAAGGTGATTTTTATTTTACAAAAAACCTAAAAAATATTATATTTAAAACCGTTTCAGAATTAAATATTTTTTAACAAAACCATAAATACCAAATATCCAAAATGGTTTTTGAGTCGAGATTTTGGAATTGTTGGAATTTTCGATTTTTGATGTTTCAAAGTTCCAAAACTTAAAGAGAACAACGTAATAAAACATCCGAGTGATCGATCGCAAACCCGATCGGCAGCTGAAAGTAAAATTTATCGTTTTAATTAGTTTAGTTATCTTAATTTTCAAAATATATCGCTGATTAGACAAACTATCTTAGTCGCAGTATATTGGCTTTGCGGACTTTTGATGTGTTTTAACGATGTCCAGATTTATTTCTCTTTATTAGAAGTACATGTATATTGTATATTGGGGCATTATCCTACACAGTATATATGTCCGGTCTTCTATCTCAATAGTGTGCAAATTCCGTTTAGCCCTGTTCTTACTATCCTGCCAGCAGGTGTCGTACTACTGAATCCCCTTGATATTGCTCTATATGTCTATTTCACACCTATGTGCAAATATTTTGCGGTATTTGTAAAAAGAAGCCGAAAATGTCCTATAGCAGAGACGTGTATGTGTTATATATGTCTTTCGTTAAAGTGATATCATGTTCTCACTTTTTGATTGTCCAGGTGGTTCACAAAAATTGAAAACATGATACTGATTTATAACATGGTGTCAAAATAGTTTCACTCCTATTATTAGAGTCAATTATTGTTAAATGGAAGAGGAATTAAAATGAATTTAGTTCAAAACGACCCAATGCAAAAACGGTCCAGTCAAAACACTCAGTCCCATTTTTCAGATTTCAGATTATTTTAGTCTTTATGCCAATTGGCACATCAGAAATCAACATACATGTATTTACAATATATACAATATAATCAGATAAATATACATTTACAGAATTATAGAGAGTGAGTAAATGCACGTAAATAACAAGTACGTGACTACATGCACATGTGTATAATATTATAATCATACATGTAAAACATCAATAGTAGATTAGTGATAAGAAATAATTGCAAAGTTATAAATTTCAATAGCTAAAGATACTTATCAAATATAAAGCGTCATTCAGCTAGATGAATTATTTCGTCTTTTGCATGCAGAATTTAAAAATTTTCCCAGGTTAATAAATTCTTTGGTATTTAGGCTGCTTAGTAATTGTATGAGTCTATAGGCAATAGGCCTGTTCTATAATATCTTTTAATATACATAATTCTTAAATCATTATAATATGGACATTTTAGAATAAAATGGTATTCAACTTCGATGTCATTCTCGTTACATAAATTATATGTCATATCACTTTTGGATGTGTAATGTAAAAAGTTATCAATGTTAAATGGACGTTGATGTTATACACTGTATTTTTAGAATTTCTGTTTTTGTCGTATTTTAGACTAAATTGACTCGGCCATTATATATCACTGTTTGAATTGAATTAATTTATGTGAGAAATAATATTTCCTGTGCTAGCTTTTATAATCTATAAATTTATTATTACGTTGTTATTTTAGTCTAATTTCCAGGCTTTTCATGGTGTTTGTGCATTGCGATACTCTTTTTTAAATGTTTGTTTAACTAATGTTTGATACTTCTTTCTAAATGTTCAATTTACTTCTGGCTGAATTGTTAGAGCGTGGCGCTTTGAGTCTTTGAACCATGAAGTTCCTCACTTCTGCATTGGCGGATGGGGGGGGGGGGGGTGTTGCACCCCCTTTGAAAAATTATTTTTCATTATTATTATCATGCCTGGAATCCAGAAATAGGCTTCCCAGAGCTTTCAAAATAGGCCTACCGAAATTTTCGCACCTCGCTACGCTTGGCGAAATCAATTATGATTTATACTCTTCTCTTTAACATAATTACTAATTCTTTTATTCAGCTTAAAACAATATACATGCTTATAGCCGTTCCTTTACATATCAACAGTAAACAAGTACATGTAAATTTAAGAAAATGTTACAGACCAACATAATTATGCACAAAATGATAATAGTATTACAGCACATAACAGCAATAGTTTCAGTACTTATAGTAATATTGTATATAATAACATTAGGCCAAAAAAAAATATATGTCTGTTTAGGGTTTCCCGACCGACCCTATTTTTTTTCGCCGATCCTACACCATTTTATCTGTAAAATAAAAAGTAAAATCGGTAAAAACTTCAGAGACAGTCGTGTGATTTAAATATCAAATATGGATCACGTGCCCAAGTGTCAGTTGTGTGTTTTATTTAATTTTTATATTTTTTTGCGGTGTGTGTACTGATTATGTACATGTACATTGCTAATACGCTACCAAACAAATCCTCATTAGGTTTATTATGTCCTATGTAACAGCATACGGCCTAAATTAAAATATTGTTTGTTTGCCGTTCCCCGACCGACCCGATTTTAATGGCCCGACTGAAAAGTTTTTTCTACCACGATCGTCAAAATATTTTTTTTTATTTATATTGTCAACAAGTCAATGTCATTGCGGCGCTTAGAAATTAATTCGTGAAGACCTTTGCAGCAAGCGCTCAGCTGACTATAAAAAACGGTCACCTAAACTCTTTAAAATAACGGGTTTAATGTAGTGAATGTCCAAAAAGACATATGCTGCCATTGTGCTGAACCTGGAGCTGTGAGAGACAATGAACTAAAAAAGCAATTCAGAATAGTCTTACCGATTTGTGAACATGCAAAACAAATACAATTCCTAAAAGAAATCCCATCAAATAGTAGTTTCGAATGAGCAGGACAGTTTATAATACATGTGTATTTCAATCAGTATTGTGAAAAATCTAGTCAAACATGAAATACTCAAATATATGTTCAGATGTATTTTATTACAGTTTGTTGTTTGTTACAAATTGAATATTTATGTTTCAGTTTGATAAATTAAATGATTTAAATTTATTAATACAGCCATGCCATTGCAGTTATATATTCCTCAACTAGTATGAATGGGGTGTTACTGAATAAAGTAAGACCAAGGGAACTAAGTTGTATCCGGTATAACTCAAAATCAAACACTTAACACGAAGAACTGAAACCAAAAACACACAAGGAACTAAAGAATTAGATGAGCGACTCGAACTCCACTAAAAACTGGGAGTATGGACCAACCGGAAGGGCCAGCGTCCTCTGCTTTTCTAGAAACACCTGCCGAGTCGTTCTGACATACATGTATGTTGTCACATCCGGTAAAACAAAGAGGAAATATAAGAAATTGTAGAATAAATGCTATATACATATAGATGATGATTTTAGTAAGAAATATGGCTAGTAAACAAGGTAATGAGCACTACTACATCATATTATACTTAATTTTTAATGATTCGCAGTAAAAAAAAATTTTGAAAAAAAAATAAAATAATTTTCCTACCTACCGACCCAACCCTTGGACCCCTGGGTCGGGGAACAGCAAACAAACATATTTTTATGTTTGGCCTACCTGTAACAACTTCCTATGTCGCGTCCCAACTCATAACACATGTATACGCGTGTCATCATTACTTCCATAACTTCAAAGACTACCGCGCAAACTTATCAGTTGAAGGTCACACACAAACGACAACTTCTAGTAGTGTACGAAGACTTCAACTTCACAGCAGGGTGCCGAGATGAGAATGATTCAGGCCAACATTAAAAAATTGTTTGCTTTACAGGACTTGTCCAGTTGTTTCAGCGGTGGATGGGTCGGTAGAGAATTTATTATTTTAAATTTCCTTTGTAAATTTGATATGTTTAACTGAGCAAAATTTCAGATTTTTGTTTGGGACAAAAATGCACTACACTGCCTTATAAATTAGGTCAGATTTTTTTACCTGGGTTGTTCAGATTCACTAAACAATATTTTTTAAATATTCGGCCTGATTACGCAAATTCTGAATGACACTTGAATCACTGAAAGGGATTAGTTTTTACCATACGAAGAACACAATGTTTTATGCACACGTGAGGTACCTTATTTAATTATCATTATCAAACATCGATGTTTAAGCATAGGCGTCGGAAGCAAATTGAAAGTGGGGGGGCTAAACCAACTTAAAACACACACACGCCAAAAGTGGGGGGGGGGGGGGCTAAAAACTTGTCTTGAAGGCTAAGCCTCGATTTTACATATGCCTATCTTTGCAAAAAAAAAGTGGGGGGGCTACTAGCCCCCCCCCCCCGGCTCCGACGCCTATGTTAAGTATTGTTGTCTTAGATGTCTGTCTCTCCATCATAGTCCATACGGCCTCAGATTTCAAGACCACGAAATCCTATACCCAGTAGATAAGTCGCATGGCAAATATTACACACATATTTTGAGTAAAAAAACTGCGACCTGTTTATATACGGTAGCAGTAAATTATTTCAATTTCAACATAAAACATGACAAAAGAATATTAATCATGAAAATAATTTCTTTGTATTTATTGTTGTTATAAATTTTGATGTTACCTGTAAAAGACATGCTCCAAAATTAATATCATTTTTAAACCTATCTGATTTAAAGGTACAAGTATTTATGATTACAACCAAGATTAAATATCTATACTTGTATTCAACATGATGTCTAAAACCATTTCTCGGCATCTCTTGGGTCATATGCTCATTAGGTTTCTCAATACCTAAATCCATTCAACAGAAAGAGTAATTGATATTTGGTTTGAAGATACTGTAAACATGTGCATGTAACAACACAACATTGGGTTGGAATTTGGTAAAATAATAAGAGTGTACCGAAAAAATAAAATGAAAAAAAAAAAAAAATGAAAATGCCTACCTACCTACCCTTTTTTTTTTTAGGCTGAAACCCTAAACAACATATTTTTTTTATAGTTTAACAACATAAATTATATACATACACATAAATTATCTAATTTTTTTTTTTTTTTTTTTTTTTTTTGTACCGATATTCTAAATTGGTTTTAGACTTTAAATTAATTTCATTTATTATTATAAATTTTATTACATATTATTTCATTTTATTTCATTTCCCAGAGACTCAGTTATAGTGTAACTTAAGTTTAATATCTATGAATAGAAATAATGATAATAAATAAATCAATCTTACAAATAAATTTAATAATAATCTAATTTGTATTCGGGAAGGATGACCTATGCTTAATAGAGATAATAATATATAATGCCAATTTCAGTTGCCTTGCACTACTAGAGATACTGAATAACTTGTACAACTTACTTATATTTGGCCAATGACAGTAATATTTAGAAAAATACCCTCAAGTCGTGATATAGACTAATTATGATACTCATCCTCGATGACACCATATTACAGCAGTTACACAGTCTATCCTGTCTATCCATACCTACATATCTACCTCTTTCTATATTTAGATCATGCGCACTAATACACAATCTTGTCAAAGACGAACGGAGAGATTTGGAATTTATATCATTTAAATATGTCTCCATAATCAATTCCATTTTAGTTTTAGCGTAAATTTGTAATTTTGTAGATGAGGTTAATTCTGTCCTCCATTTTTGTATTGCATTATCTAAAACACCACGCTTTAAAAATTCGTAATTAATATCAAAGTGATGCATAATCCATATATCACCAAGCCCTAAATTAAATAGATATGCCTTTACGTTTGCAATTCCGATTGACCATTTACATTAATATTTTCACGTAATAAATTATATATATTATATAATAAATTATTTTTATCTTTTATAATTTTCAGAACATATTTCAAAACCCTTAGAGAAGCTTTGACATTCAGGTAAACCCTACCTAGCTCGCCAAAACAGCAGCATTAGTTGCAGATTTATGCACACCTAAAATATATTTACAAAATTTTATATGTAAACGTTCTAAATTATCCTGATTACTGGTCAGACCCCAGATTTCCGAACCATATAAAAGTATCGGACTTATCTTACTGTCAAAAGCATATGTGGACTCTTTAACAGGTAAGAAAGCTTCACTAAGTAAATTAAAAAGCCCGTATAGAGATTTTGAACCTTGTTCACCAATTCGTTTCAGAGTCTGTTTCCAAAGACCATTGTAATTTAATAATAAACCAAGATAAATAAATATCAACAATCTGTAAATCAATATTATCATAAGTAAAACGCAAATTTTGCATCCTATGACACTTTCTGAACACCAGAACTTTTGACTGTGACACCAAAAAGATAAACTTTGAAGAGCACCTGGAGACTTAGCAAAAAAATAACT
This sequence comes from Atrina japonica, assembly GCA_030159075.1. Classification (NCBI taxonomy): domain Eukaryota; kingdom Metazoa; phylum Mollusca; class Bivalvia; order Pterioida; family Pinnidae; genus Atrina; species Atrina japonica. The sequence goes on from BROG01000666.1 coordinate 137,210, forward strand.
GTATCGTCCGCATATAGCAAACTATTTATACCTAAATCATGTAAACAAAAAATATCACTTTCATCATCTAGTGATAAATATTGAAACAAATCGTTTATAAAAAACAAAAACAATATTGGAGACAATGGTTCTCCTTGCTTCACACCAGAATGCGAAATTATTTGATCACTTATCCGTGAGTCAAATCTAATTCTAGCTTTAACTTCTTCATACATTAATTTAACAATCTTAACCAAATTTACTAGAAACCCCAGTATGTAACATTTTCACCCAAAGTTCACTTCTAGGTATTCTATCTAATGCTTTTTGAAAATCTATAAAAGCTGTATAAAGTTTTTTTCACCCCTATTCAAAACAGAAGACACTATAGAATTAAAAATAAAAATACAATCAACGGTTGACATATTTGACCTAAAACCGAATTGGTTTATACATAATTTCTCTTCTTCTTCGGCCCAGTTTGTTAATCTATCATTTAAAATAATTGAGAAAATTTTACTAAATATATTACTTATGGTTATCCCCCGAAAATCATTTAAACTCTCTGGGCTTACCTTTTTGGGAACAGGAACAATAACTCCTTCCATCCAAGATGAGGGATATATCTCCCACTCAAACATCTTATTAAATAAACGCACGAGTGTAGGTGCTAGGACGTCTATTCTATTCATATTCGATGGAAATTTTTTATACCTATTCCGCATGTAACAAAAATGTCTACGTTTTTCTAAACAATCCCTGTCAAACCAGTCATTAGCTTTACTTGTAGATCGAACAGAATTCACCCGAAATGATTTACCATATACCTTAAATGCAGCATCATATAACCCCTTACTTATCCCGTGTACTGCTTTCTGAACACCATTTCTATCAGAATCAGTAATTCCATCAACAAGATCATTAAAAATAATCAACATAATTATTCAATGAATTTAAAAACTCCACTTTTTTTACATGGTTTCCCGATTCCCACACAATCTTATCAGTTTTACCACAGTTAGATACATTAACATTTATATGAGAAAAAAGAAGTTGAAATTCCACAGGTGCGTGTTTAGAAAATTCGTTAAAATCATTAACTTTAAAGTCCTTAATATTAGAAAAATTATCTTCAGAACATAACAAATAATCAATTAAACTTTGACCTTGAGAATTACAAAATGTAAAACTACCTTTATTCTTATCTGTACCAACTCTGCCGTTCACAATTCTTAGATCAGTATTTAAGCATATACTTATAAAACGACGACCAGCAGCATTACATTTGTTATCACGTGATGATCTCGGAAAAACATTACTGAAATCACCTTCATCATCATCAATATCAAAAATATAGTGACAATATTATCATTTTCAATGAAATCGTTCATCTGGCCTACTCTACAGTTAAAATCCCCCACATAAGAACACCTTCCCCTCTTTCTGTATTTCCAAGATATCTGATTCTAATATATCAATATCATCATATTTATAGCCACTGGCATTATTAGGCAAAATATACAAAATACACAAATAAACATCCCTAGTAGTATGAAAAAACACATGTTTAAATCTAACCCATATCGCTTGCATACCTTTATACGCTCTTTTTCTAAAACATTCAATACCGCCACCAATTTCACTTTTATAATAAAAACTAACCCCACCACTGTGTCTACCTCTCTTTCCCTTTTCTTTTGACCCTGGAATGCAAAAACTGTTATAACCTTTTATTTCAAAAACATCATATAATTTCATCCATGTTTCAGTCATATTCATTTATACGATTTTTAAACTCAGCATCGTTTAATTTTGATTTTAATCCCTCCACATTCCAGCACAAAAAAGATGTTTCAGTCTCTGGGCATCCCTACCTTTGTACAAAAGGTCGACCGTTTACATACATATAATCTGTCTCTAATTAGCTTTACATCAGCACCGTTTTCACGCTCGCGTTTCATTACGGGGATTAACGCTTAACGTTTTTCATATATCTCCCTGGGAAACTGCTCACTGATGCCGTACTGTGTACGTGCAAGCATTTTGCTTTTGGACCTCACCTCCTCTTTAATAGTGAAATTTTGAAATTTAACCACTATTGCACGGGGTTTCTCACCCCTGCCTAAAAACCTTCTACCTGTGCGATGTGCTCTGTCAATCTTAATCTGCTCCCTCGCATTTTCAATTTTCAGCTCATTTTCACATAAATCAATAATTCTGTTCACACAGATTTCACCCTCAGACTCCTCAATGCCCCAAAACATAAGGTTTTCTCTCATACTTATTGCTTTGAGATCGATCACTTCGTTTCTCAGGCTCTCATTTTCAGTTTTTAATACCTGTACATCCGACTTTGTATTTTCAACAGATAGTTGAATGGATTTACATATTTTTTCATTTTCGTTTGATTTGTCTGAAATGAAAGTAAAACTTGTATCATAAGCGTCTAGCTTTGACTTTACGTTTCGCATTTCGTTATCGATCACACCAACCTTGTTCTCTAATTTGGATATACTTGTCTCAATGTTATTAGTTTATTTCCTTTCCATACGACTGCAAAATTCTCTCCATAGGATTAACCTGCTGAAACGTCGTAGTTGTCTGAGAAGGAGCGTGAAACTTGTGACTATCACCTGTACTCATAGGAGTACTAAAGAATTGGTGTCCTGAAGGCCCTGGGACGGGGGAACTGTTTAAAGCAGCCATTGCTTCTGATATAAGTTGTGAACAGGGAGGCGATTTTAAGTCAGTAGTAGAAGTATCAGCAAACGCTGAACTACTGGAAGATTTAGATACCTGCTCTATATTTCTTTTCTTTCTATGTTTGTTCTTCATTGGCGTACCCTTATTGTGCCTCTTTGTTTACTTCCGTTCAAGTAAATTCAGGTATCGCTTCAAATTTGTTTTGATAAATACAAAGTTACCGTGAAATGCATGTGAATAAAACAACAATATTTGGAATCACTGCTTATTGGATTAAAGGAATAGTTGTCCCAAAAAGTCTGCAAATATCTGGAAATACACTTTTAAATACCTTATTGACGCCTGAAAATTCACACAGCCTTGTTTACCTTAATCACGTGAAATTTTTAATTTTTAACAAGAAATCATGGATCTACATTGTCTGTATATTTGAGGTTTTATGGATTTGGACTACCGGCTTTGTATTATTGGTTGTATTTGCCCTACATATCGGTAAAGATTACTTCGTTAGCGGTTTTTTCAGCATTTATGAATATGAAATTTATTTGTAAACAAAATTTGCATTGAATGAAAATGTATACGATATTCCCTTGTGTTATTATCAGCTAAAGATCTGAAAATTAAATCCTGTCCAATTGATGATGTCCTATTCTTTACACAGAATGAACGCACATTTTTCACGTGTACGGTATTTTGTTACAACACCCCACCCCCCAAAAAAAAACAACAACAACAGTAACTTTAAGCCTCCTCTTTGAAAATTCCTGGATCTGTCCTTCATAAGTCTGTCAATTTAATGAAATATTTGACCATAATAAAAACGAGTTGCAATGTGATAATTAACTCGATGGGCGTTTAAGATTGAACATTTCTGGGAAGCATACCCAGCCGGACCATGGGAAAACGATGATTTTGTGTCTGAAAGCTAGAAAATGTGTCACTGGGTTTCGGAATTAATCTATCAACAAAACATTTTTAACAATTAAGAGGTCATAATTCAATGTCTGGAGGATACTAAGCTGAAATTCTTCCCCGATTTTATTTAACTTTTTGCTGATCCAAACTTCTTTTGAGAAGGGTAGTCAATGTGATTTACTAGCGGATTACTAGGCGTATTTTCGAGTCTTGACGCAGAAAAAAGCTTCTACGGGTTTCAAAATTTCAAAAATTATTGTTTTTATTAGATGCGTAAAACATGACCCCCAAATGAAACATTGCCTCACAATTAATCAAACACTTTAAATTATGTGTAGTGACCAGGTAAAGCGTGTTCCTAAAGTTGATAAAATAGGTGTGAAACCTTTAATTTTTCTATAAAAGGTCGGGAAATTGAAAACAAATTTCCCAAACTTTCGCACCGCGCTCCGCTCGGCGAATAAGTTATATAATTTACACGCACTCAAACTTTGAATCCTCTGTCGGCTTTTGATGATCTATGCATTGCATTACAATAAATATAATTTTATGTCATTAGCCTAAAACAAAACACCTGCCTTTTTATAAAAAATTCGGCTACATCACTCACTGTTAACCTATGTCTTAAAATTATATTAAATAGCAATGTCCCTTCTTTAATGTACCTGTACAGTGCATTTGTCCCGGTGTCATATAGGAACCCCAAAGAAAATCGTCCTCCTTGAAAATTTTCTGTATAGAAAAGCTTCCCCCATGGGGGAAAGTTTTCTATATAGAACTCATTCCGCCTTCTCTGCATAGAACTTTCCAACTTGTCCGTTATAGGTTTGTCGTTTATGTCAACAATAGATCTATATCGTTTTTCTTGGGGTTTTTTCAGACTGTGATCCTGGTTTCTAAATACATACACATGCAATACAAATACAAACAGTGCAATTCACACAATTCTCTGTGGTGGATGATATCAAAATTAAATGTTTGTTTCGGTAACCATAATCAATTTTCTTCTTCAGTATCATTAATCTTTTAATTAGCCGAATTTTGATTTGCTCAGATTATTCAAATATATATCAGCTAATTTATAGAATATTTTGCGGCCAAGTAAAGGTCAAAATCTTAGAAAGTACCGACAGTGCATACTAATTTGACTTTGATTAATTTACTCTGTATATAACTAATTAAGACAAAGAATGATTTACCAACATGAACTTAAGTTTTTAAATAGATTTTATAGTACATATATTATTACACTCAAAATTTATAAAACTGTCTCTTATAAGTTTGAATAAGTGAGAAAGTATCTAATGAGACTGTCTCAAAGTTAGTGAGAACGTCTCTAATAAATTCAAATCTGGAAGCATGTAGGGTTTATACTCAGCATATGTTTCCAAAGTAAATTGTATTTTAAGATAATAAGTGAACAGATTTATTAATATTTTCCGGATTGAATGGGGAAGCTTTCTATATAGAAAATATTTATGGGGAACATTTTTCTATATAGAAAAACGAATGTTTTCTATATAGCATTCCATCCGGGGTGGGGGGGGGGGGTTCTATATAGAAAATTTTCTGGTGGAGAAATTCTCTATGCGGAAGATTTTCTGTATATGACACCGGCCATGTACTTTTGACATTTATAAAATGAAGGTCTTTTCGATCCAATTTCCTTTCGAACTACATTTTTATTCCTTTTTCGAATGTAAGACCTACGATAACGTAGGCCTACATATACATGAATTCCATATTTGGGTCACTAACGGATAGTAAATGTTCCTGCTTTTGTTTTTTCATAGTTAATGTCTTATACATTGCCGACAGAGGTCAATAGCGATGTTTTATGTTAAAGAAAAGCCCTATTCAATTTGATAATTTTTTTATATTTAAATTATTTTATGGTATTAAGGTACATCACGAAACATATACCTACATATCATGTCCTTACATTTTCTTTTTACTTAACCTAGGCCTACCAGGGGTTTTACCAAAAAGTGAGAACATGATAAGATATTTTCTAAAAAAAAAAAAAAAGAAACCTGGTAAATTAAAAATTGAGAGCATGAAAATTACACAAGTTTTTTGGGAACTGAGTAATTAATATCGGTTGAGCGACTAGTAATTTCGTCACCAACATCTTCGGCACGTGAAACGGGTATATCGGCAGTTAATATTAATTCTAATCAATATGTCTAAAAAGCAAGATTTAACGCGTGGTTTTACAGTTTGATATTTAAAACAAACTTGATTTATGCCAAACTGAGCAAATCTAAGATGACTCGAAACTTGACGGATAGGCCTAATGTCACGAGACATATATGGTTTTTTCTTTACATGAATTATTTGAAAAACGATTACTAACTATGACTAATGACTGCCGAAATTACCTTGTACGGACGCCAAAATTAGTTGCAAGCAAGTGCCGAAATTACCTGACACTGAGTCCCGCTTCCCATTTATAACTCATTAGATCTACATCATTTCAAAGTGATTTTATTCGTTCAAATGAAAGTATAAAATATAAATATCATTGAACATATTATACGGTACTGCAAATCACCGAAAGGTTGCAAACAAATTTTAAATCTCTGGATGCTAATATTTTCAAGTTTTTCGTAAGGCCACTGTAAAATCTTTAAATAGCGTTCACCGAGTTTTCACCGAATGCCCTTTAACACCGTTGGCCGCTTATATCAATATAATATGGCGGCACTGTAGTATCTAGGTCTATTCATTCCATTCCGCCTTCTCTGCATAGAAAATTTTCACACTGGGGGGGGGGGGGGGGGCAGAGGGAGTAGTATCATTCTGTTTCAGAACCATTACTGTTGTCATTTGCTAAAGTGAGCACATAACACGATTTTAATAATTAAAAAAGGAAACAAGAAGGGGTAATGTCATCCCAAGGCGGGTTTCCACTCAGGGAAATCACTTTACTGACTTTGGGTATGGAGGGGCATAATATGCCATGGAGTAAAGCCTATCCCAGGCCCGTTTCAGGGTTGTGTAGGGGAGTCTATGCTACAACGCCGGTATTTCTTTGGTGAAGTAACTTCAAAGTAAGACCCGGAAATTATGAGAGAGGGAGTTAGAGATAGCGGGAGAGAAAGAGATTGCTTATTACTGGCTTTTTGGTGTGTTAAAGATAGTATGTAATTTTCGATTTGGGATTTAAAAAATGTTATCATACCTAGTCTAATATGAATAATTATATATTTTTTGCAGGTTCGCACAATTCGTTTGCTTACTCGATTGACCAACATTCGGACGTTGCCCCAGATTTGCATAGCAATATAAAGACGATAGTAAATCTGTTTGGCAGCTCGGGAAAAGAGATTGTTCACCGCTGGTCAGTGACGCAGACCCTGTCCATAACGCAGCAACTTGAACATGGTGTTAGATACCTTGATCTCAGAGTCGCATCCAATCACAACACGAAGAAATTTCATTTCTTACACGGACTTTTTGGAGCTGAAGTAGAAGAATGTCTAAAAGAAATAAAAACGTTTCTTGATAGTCACCCCAAAGAGATTGTTCTGTTGGATTTTAACCACTTTTATTCCATGACGGATGCTTTACATACAGATCTGCTTACACTTTTATTAGATGTGTTTGGTGGTAAAGTATGCCCATATTTGGATCTAGATAGTGTGACGCTTGAAATGATGTGGGAAAGTCAGTTGCAAGTAATTGTGTTCTATCAACACAAAGAAGCCAAAGACAATAACTTTTTCTGGCCCCAGACTTCAATTATCTCCCCTTGGGCAAACACGGACAGCATTAGCAGTCTAATGTCATTTCTGGATAACAATTACAAACGTGGAAGGCGGACTGATGTATTCTATTGCTGGCAAGGGATACTGACCCCCAGTACAGCATCATTATTGAAACATTTTAGTTCTAATCTAAAAGAATGCATGGCGTGTAAATTGGCGCCATATTTTGTCACGTGGTTGAAAGATAAATCTATCGGTATCAAAGGGATAAGTATTTGTATAATGGACTTTGTAGAGATGGCTGACTTTATCCCAATGCTTATAAATCTAAACAGGTGATATGAGGTTTTGATCACGGTATAAGACATTTGAACGACATTGTCATGCCCGAATATTACATCATGTACATATTAATTTGTCATGTTTTAAATTGTGAATTTCCCGCACGCACCAAATACCAAACTTAAAACATGATAAATACCACCAGGAAATTGAAATAAACATGTAAAACATTTATAATAAGATAAAGGACAATGCGTGACCTTGAATAACCTTTTGTATATGCAGTTAATGTTAATTTGTATATTAACACTGTCCTTCTTTAGCAAAGTAGATGTGTATTGTGTTCATATAAGCATGAACGCAGCCTAAAAAGGTTCTGCGGATCAATACATTACCACACATATGGCTTCGAACTTCATTTATTCATAAATAAATCACGCTTTGAACAGGCAAGATCAGTCACTTGCATCAACAGTAAACACAGGTCTAACACGCGTGATGAAAACAGTATTCTTGAGTCACAACCGGACGCATGGGTTTTTAAATCGTGCGTCTTCTGCGTTTTTCGCCGTAGGTGAGAGTCGTAGAGGTCATGGGGACAGAAAGAGTAGCAGTCAATTCGTAAGTCGGGAGAGTGGAAGTACGGCCGGTTGTGACTGACTTTAAAGTCTCCGTACGTCTGCCATCAAGCATCAATGCACTGAATGACTCCATGTACGAAACAAGACGCATATTATCGATGACTGGTCATCGACCAGAAAGTTCTGTCAGATCATACAACAAGTCTTGTTCTGGCCAACAAAAGAAGTCTCTTTCTGAAACACTTTCTTCTCTGGCGTGTGACGAGTCGATGACCAATAGATCCGTGTCACACAGTACAGAAGACCTACCAGTAATTTCAGTGGCGGATTATGCTTTCCTTCCGTTCACAAACCATCACAGGACCTTGGGCGTATTATTTTGGTCATGAGAATCAATCATGGATCAGTCCAACTGTGTTCGTTTGATAAACGTTTAAATCCGGGATCGATTCTGCATCTTCGTTTTAGACCCAAGTAGTACTTGGAAGAGATCACGAGACAGGATGACGTATATATACAAAGTTGAGAAAAATGTTCACTGTCCGTATACCGCTATAGTAGATCGTCTATCATCACGATTTCCATATCTATACCTGTTATTTTCAAGGCTGTCCTATTTTCAAATAAGTGAAACATGTTATAGTTACATCTAGATCAATTCTGTTGCATTTTTTTAAAAAACATTCTGGATCACTTCCTTGAAATAACCAACTTAACATAAACGGAAGCAGTCCTAGAGAGAAACAAATCCCGGACTAATCCATTTTTGCTCTTTTTTTGTGCATCAATCACGGAGGGCTACAGAAGTGATCAAGAAGAGACCTAACGAATACTCCCCAGATGAGGTTCAACAACCAAATCATAGATTTCCCATCATACCTTGCGCAATCATGTCGTCAATATACATTTCCTCCGGAACGGTGACCAATTCAACTCTTTACGGATGCACATTTAATTTTACAAGCAAGTGTCATTGAACAGTATCATGGCGTCGCGTCAATCGAAATAAATTCTAAGTGTGTGTCAATAGACAGTTAGTTTTCAAACTCTGCAATGTATATGTTTCGTATATTCAAGTATTGGATGAAAATAAATATAGAACATCTTGTAAACAAAACAAGTATTTTCTTCTATGTTTATTGAACGGAAAATGAAATATTGATTTAAAAATTATATAGGGGCCATCGTGTTGCCTGTAGTTACCATATGAGCAACGCATAGATTTATCAATTTCATATTCCAAAAAATGCTAAAGCATAAAGAATATGTGCCTTGACAACAGCGTTCATACTACCATGTATGCTTAAGCAGTAAAATATTATTCAATCTTTATACATACTTTCGTTGTATTTTGTTAACTTTTACACATTTTCAACTTCGTCAAGGATCATCTTGACAAAATCATAAGGTCAAAGGTCAAGGTCACAAGCATCTTAGTAAAAAAGTTGTCATCAATTGCAAGTCACTTCCCCCCTTTTCTCAAGATCCAATGGGACAATTTTTAAGCAAACGTGTCAGGAAGTAATTTCCATCATGGTCCCCTGAGCCTTTTGACTCTTCTCAAGAACCAGCGGTCCAATTTTAACCAAACTTGGCATACAGCATCCCGATGTGAAGTCGTAAAAGTTTGCGAATGAATAGGTGCTAGGACCGAAAGGGTCCCCAAAAGGTCCAAAAAGGACCAAAGTTTGATAATTTTAAAATTATTTTCATGAACAAATGATCAGATGACTTTCAAATTTTGGATGCATGATTGTAAAGTCAGCATCTACAAAATTTGTGAACGAAAATGAAATATGTTTATAAACGGTCCACTTGGGGGCGCTTCAGTAAGGCAGAGTACAATTGTATTACAAATTGTTTAATAGCTCAAAATTGATAGACGTTTTTTATACAAAGATATATGAGAAAGTTGTTAGGAATTGTCTAAGGATTATTTTAACAAAAATTCAAGGTCATGGAAACAAAGGTCAAGGTAACAGGCACCTAAGTACATGAAAATGGTTTTTTATTTTTATTTTATTTTTTTTGTAAAAGTTTCCACATTTTTTACCACTTCTCTCTCCAGAACCAATGGGTCCATTTGAACCAAACTTGACTGAAAGTATAAGCCTGTAAATCTGCACAAAGTTTGCGGATTTAAAGGGGCTGCCATGGCTAAATATAGAACGAATGAGTCAGCGGATTTTTTTTATTACATGTACCTCCAAAATATTAAAGCTAGAAAAAAACCGTTACCTTAAAATGAGCGGCTTGCAAAACTCAGCCAATATTTTATTTTGATGGAAATTGCCGGGTCGACCCTTATGTGAGTTATTTCTCCTTTTTGTGGATTTTTCATGTTTTTGAATGTTTCTTTTTGACATTACCTTGAAAAGCAAAATAGATAGAGTACAAAATGTTCAGCTTGCAAAGATCTACAAAAAGTCAATAGGGCCGAAATTGTCAGGTCGCCCCCTTATAGGAGTCATTCCACCTTTTAAATGGATTTTTCATGTTTTGGGCTGTTTTATCCTATTATCAAGTGAGCCAATTTTAACCAAACTTGGCATATAGCATCCCCATGTGAAGCCACAAAAAGTTTGTGAATGAAAAGGGTCTAGAACTCAAAGTGCCTCAAAAGGGGACAAAAAGGACCTTTCAGCATCTTTAAAAATCTTCTTCTCATGAACCAATGATCAGATAACTTTTTGAATGCATGATTGTACAGTCAATATCTACAAAGTCCGCAAATGAAAATTAAATATGTCAATAAACGAGCCAATAGGGAACGTTTCAATAGCATAGGGTACAATTTTATACAAATGTCTTAATAACTCAAAAGTGATTGACTCACTGTATACAAAAATATTTGAGAAAGTTGTTACTAGGAATCATTTAAGGATCATTTTGATAAAGCTTCAAGGTCATGGGGTCAAAGGTCCCATGCACCTAAGTAGACAGAAAGATTTTTGTCAAATTTTAGACATTTTATGACTTCTTCTCAAGAACCAATGGACCATTTTTAACCAAACTTGGCACGTATCATCACCATGCGAAGCTGCAAAAATATTGTGAATGATAAGGGGCTAGAACTCATAAGGTCCCCAAAGCAAAAAAGGACCAAAACAAGTTGACTAATTTTAACCAAACTTGACAGGAAAGTTTTCTCAGGTGACCGTTTAAGCCCATTGGGCCTCTTCTTACATTGGTGCTATGAATATAGACCTCGTGACTTAATTAATGCCGTTTTAACTATTTCTCGAAAAACCTTTTTAAATGAGGGTCGAGCTTTGATATTTTGAATTGCAATCCTTCTTATTGGCCTGTTCAAATGATACATGACCTAGATAATACCATTTGACCTACTTCTTAAAATCAGTTGTTGATTGTTGATTAATTTGAGATACAATGCGAGCTGCGTTGTCCCCTGACAACTCCTTGTTTTGGGGTCTCGATATGTTATCAACTGGGTTTCATATATGCGCATAATATATTGTTTCAAAATGTTGTTTCTCTCGCAGACAATTGTTTTACCCTTCTAGAATGGGCAACAGATGGGCATCTACTGGGGAGTTCTTCTAAAGTACCCGCTTGCACTTACGATTATAGTCGAGTTTTTATTCGATGTCGTTGTATTCAGCTGATCAACTTACAAACAGGGATACATTTCATGCTTACATTGCCTAGAATGAATGAAGTACGCCGGCGATTGCTATTCCTCTCAAAGAACCCTTTTCTTTTCACAAATTACAATACTGTTATATAACAATTTATTTTAATCCCGTACTTTAAGAATATCATATTTGTATAAAACATCCAATATTTGAAAATTTAAATACAAACAAACTCTTATTTTAAAAAGTCTGTCTGTTTTATATCTGATATATATTCTAATTTATGTTTCAAAAATGGTATTATTTTCCAATCCTAGAAGTACACATGTAATTATTGTTTTTCTAACACTTTATTAAACACTCCTCGTTAACATTCTGTTTAAAATTAAAAACTATCGATATATTAAGGAGCCTACACATGAACATGCAATATCTTTGGCCCAATCCCTGCTGTTGTTTATCTGACCATTAGCAATTCGTGGTACTCGCTAATTTCTGTCGATTTAGAGAACTTTTGTCGAATATATCTTACTCCACTTTTAATTGTACAAAATACTTCATTAACAAATTCACAAATATTTAATTTACAAATAAATATTAATCCACCTGCTTTGAGTTGAATATTTTGAGGATTGTCATGTCTTAATATTGTTATTTGCTAATTTTTAAATTGGAAATACAAAAGGTGACATTTAAGTTTTCAATTTAAAGGTTAGGAAATGACAAAAGAAATATTCTAGCAATATTAAACTTACAAAAGATTTAGAACCGAAGTCCGACTAATATAAAGAGCAAAGGTACCAAAATATTTATCGTTAGGAGGATTAGCACAATCTCTCTTTCCAAGGACCGACAACTATATGTATGGGAGATTGGGACCAGAGGGCATTATACAAATATGGTGAACATAGACTGAATATGAACCTCAGAAAATGCTGAGGTAGCATCAGGTGTTGCTGAGGAAAAAGCAGAGAAATGAATGTTACTTCTTGTTCGTAATACGATTTTTTGCGCTTGTCCCCTTCAACTACAAATCTCCATTTATCATGTGTTAACCTCTTATATCGTTTGCGTTTGTTTAAATAGTATTCTACGCTACACTGAACAATTTTTCGGTTATATGGTGGCCGACAGTTTTAATGGTGGAGAGAACCTGCTGGATACAATCTACTCGGGAAGTTACCATCGGCCTTCCGCAAGTAAACTGGCAAACTTTCTCACAAAATTCGCGGATATAGAAAATATAGTTGAGCGTTATAGCTTTGGTATTATGTTTGTAATATTTATAACCACTAGGTCGTTGCCACTGCTGGTGGACCGTTTGAGTCCCCGAGGGTATACACAAACCTAGTATCTGGTATTTCGGTACCAGCTGTTCATCTTATACTAAGGTAATATTTGGCACTGTTGACGCCATTTGAATTCGAAGGTTTCTGAAGCTAAGATGGTCATTTTTTTTTTTTACAGTGGTTGCTCTTGGACGGATTTCGGCTGTGCTTTTGGAGATATTATTTGGCCTTGTATGATACCACTTTATCTTTAGAAAATACACATAATTTTCAAATTGGAGCTCAACTGATGAAGTCTCATTGACAGAAACGATATCGTCTTGAGCGTTATAGCTTTGGTATTATGTTTGTAATATTTATAAGCACTGTCGTTTATTCATTTCCAGTTTTGGTAAATCACCAAAATTGGAAATGAATAATCGGCAACACCATTGAATTGGAATACTTATAGTAAAAGGTAACTCGCTTCTTCAAATTCTTGTTCCATTACATTGCAAGTCTACTGTTTTTATAATAATATTGGAAGGTACATTATTGTGATTGTCTATTGCATTTCCATGTTACCGTTACTTCTGGATCAATTCTGTTGCATGTTTTTTAAACATAATGGATCACTTCCTTGCAATTACTAACTAAACGTAAATAGAAGCAGTCCTAGAGAAAAGCAAATCAAGGACTAGTCCATTTTTACTTTTGTGCATCGATCACGAAAAGCTCCAGAAGTGATCAAGAAGTGACAAAACGAATACGCCCCAGATGATGTTCAGTGGTGACCAATTCAACATTTTACGGATGTACATGAGCCGACCTGGCTCAGTCGGTAGCGCGCTCGACTGTGGGTCGTGAGTTCGAGTCCCGCCGGCGACAGGTTGGTTTCCTGTCTTTCGGATGAGACAGTAAACACTGGAGGTCCCGTGTCACAGTAGGTGCCGGCACGTTAAAGAACCCTTACTGCTCAATGGCCGTAAGTGCCGAGCATAGGCCAAAATTTGAAGCCCTTCACCGGCATTCGGTGACGTCTCCACATGAGTAAAATATTCTTGAGTGGGACGTTAAACAACAATAAACAAACAAACAAACGGATGTACATTTAACTTTACAAGCAAGTGCCAGTGAACAATATCATGGCACCGCGTCAATCGAAATAAATTATAAGTGTGCATCACTAGACAGTTACGTTTTCAAACTGTGCTATGTATATGTTTAATATTAAAGTATTAAATGGAAATAGATATGATACATTTTTAAACAAAACGAGTATTTCTTTAATGTGTATTGAACAAAAAATGAAACATTGACGACAAAAATTATATATACATGTAGCAATCGCATTACCTGTAATTACCATATGAGCAACGCATAAATTTATAAATTTCATATTCTAAAAGATGCTAAAGCACTCCAAAGAATATGTGCCTTGACAACAACGTTCATACTACCGTGCATACTTAAGCAGTAATACCAATTAATTTGTTAATTAATCACCCTTTCTGATGCAATACCGTTAACAACTCCATTATTACGTCAACGTTTTATCGTCATTTGAGTCAGAGGGTCGGTATGACATGATGCGACCGTCTATTGCCTGCTGTCGTCTGTCGTGCATTGTTAATTTTACACATGTTCAACTTCTTCAAGGATCTTTTTGACAAAATCTCAAGGTCACGCGTTTAAAGATCCAGGTCACAGGAACCTTGGTAAACAAAAAATAAGTTTTCATTAATTTTAAGTCATTTTCACCTTTTTCTCAAGAAATAGTGGGACAATTTTAACCAAACGTGACAAGTAGTTTCCCCCTGTAACGCCACATTAAATTTGCGAATAAAAAAGGGTCTAAGAGTAATAAGGGGCCAAAATGAACAAAATTTGGTACATCATTAAAAATCTTCTCATAAACCAATCATCGAATTATGAATTCATGATTGTTAAGTACAAAGTTTGCGAATGAAAACAATATATGTTCTTAAATGAGAAACTAGGGGGCGCTTCAGTAACATTGGGTACAGTTTTGTACAAATGACCTAATAACTCTAATTGACGTTTTGTAAACGAAGATATGAGAAAATATGGAGTCAAAACTTAAGGTTGCAGGCTCCTAAGTAAACAGAAAATATCTGTTTTTTTTATGTAATTTAAGACCTTTTCGAATTCTTTTCGAAGAACGAGTGGGTCGATTTAAACCAAATTTGTAAACAAAGTGAATCTGCATAGATGTTGCAATTGAGGGGACTAGGTCAAGGCGCCCAGAAAGGAACAAAAAATACAGATTTGGTGAATCTTAAAAATCTTCTCATGAACCAATAATCACATGACTTTCAAATTATGGAAGCTGTCTAATATTTGCAAATGAAAGGAGCTAAGACCCATGGGGCTCCAAATATGGTCTGAAGTTTGAACTTTCTTTAAAATATATCGGGAACCAATGGTCAGTATATTCTTACTGTATCATGTTTTCCGCAGGTGATCGTTTATCTTGTTTCTTTTCCCTCTAATTGGAATGGATTTCTGTAGAAAATGTCATATTACAATAACGAATTACTTCCGCTGAATGTGACTTTAAGCTTCATTTCTACCTGTATTCACATCAAGCAGTAGTATGGTTATTGCTTTCACATTCCATTTATCAACTTACTGATCAGTGTAGGTTACCATATGAAGACATGCCTAATGTTCATTGTTCAATTCAGAACTTTAAAGTTAGGCAACTGTATAAGATTTACAACTATATCAGTTCATGGCTATAAAACGTTGTATAAATAAAGTACGCAAGTTGGGGTACCTGACGTTTTCGAACATAAATTTGAACACTTTACTAACCTACCGTACACATATATTACCTTACCTGGAGCCAGTTTTCATGATAAAGATGGTGATGATGGTGGTGGTCGTGGTGGTGGCTGTGGTGTAAATGTTGATTATTATATTCCAAGGCTACCACCGAGAGGCATGAGGGTTAGTCTGGATATTTCAGTTATTTCAAGAGTCAAAACAATTTAAAGAAACGTAATTTTAATTTCAGTGTACAAAAACATTACCCTGAACTGGAATGAAATTAATTCGTCATTCCTATATGTGAAATACTTACACAGAACATTTACTCACTAACAGTCTTTCTTTGTTTATGGTGGATTCAATTCGTAATTAAGTGTCAGGATTCACTACGTAATCCAGTAACAAAACATAATACATGTACATGTACTCGGAAGACATACTAGAATTTTATTATATCCGAAGAACCAGCAACTTCCGGTACACCCACGATATAAGATTTCATCGTATTATGTAGTGTAAAGGCATTCTGTCGATAAATTCTATTTTGTTTTCTGTCTTAAAATGTTCAATTGTGTAATCAGTTTAAAAACCAAAAATGTCAATTTTTGGGGAGGGGTATTTTGTACATCAATGGAAGTTGGGAAATAATATTTCTTATTTAGTGTCCGTCTTTCGATATCGAACTTTCCCAATATTTTTCTTGGAAATCATTAATCCCAACTTGACAGAATGATAGATCTGCATTATTTTATGCTGTTGGGCGTAAATGGTTTCATTTTTAAACCCCCCCCCCCCCCGGGACTAAATGCATTTTACCTGGTTTACATCTTTTGCACTACATAAGGGATATGGTTTTTATATGTCACATAACGTAAACGTGAATATTTTCGCGTGTTAATTACGCGATTTTCTTATGCAAACCATATTCGAGAGGATATTTACTCGATGTCACACCTTACCGTGACCAGTCCTGTATTAATCAATGATTCTGAGCACAACTGTGGGACTGGTACGTGCGGGTAATTGACACGGAAAACTCTTAATCGCGTATTTAGTGTAAATTCCCATATTATTTACAATAAAAAGATATTACTATTAATGGGGGTATCCAACGATACCTTGATATTTAACCTAATGACCCTGACCTTTTTATCTACTTTAAAACTTTTTCACGCTACCATGACCTTATGACTTAGATAATGCCATCAGCCCTACTGTTTAATCATTTACTTTGACTATAACTTTTAAAATGTAAGGGGTAGAGTATTGATTTTGGACGTGTGCAACCCTTTCAGATGCTACCATGACCTTGTGACCTAGACAACCAGACCATTTGACCTACTAGTGCTTTATTTAAAAAATGAGCCATGACATAACTTCTAAAATATAAGGAGCACAGCTTTGATATTTGATGTGTGCAATTGTTATAATGGTAAGTCCTTTTCATATTGTGTGTTGACGCTGTGACCTAGATAATGTCATTTGTCGCATTTTTTAAAAACATTAATTTTGGCTATAAATTTCGAATTTTAAATTTCTAAAGAAAAATTTAATTTTGTTTAGAAACAGCCATTTCAAATATGAGGAGTGGAGCTGTGATATTTCAAACTGCAATCCTTCTTATTGACCCTTTCAAATGGTACATGAGCTTATGACCTAGATAATTCCATTTGACCTTCTTCTTAACATCAATCATAATTGCTCAATATGTTGAGTATATTTAAGATACAATGATGCCACCTGTGTTGTCCTGTGACAACTCTTGTTACCTTCGGGTCTCAATATGTTTACAACTGGATTTCAAATATGACATGAGCACCCTCTGAATATCCGATACACATAGTTTCATGTTGCAAAAATGATAGTACATGTAACAGTTATTCTTCATAATAGCTAGCAAATACATAGTTTCAATAAGCAGACATCTCTAACAACAATCTTTCTTTAAAAGAGAAACTGACAAAATTCACTTTCCATAATGTCATGATGTAAGGTATAGTGCAAAGATGTACAGTTTTTTAGCCACTTACTGCAGTCTATTGACATCATACTAGAAGTAAAGGCTTTTCCAAAGTTACAAGTAACAAGCAACTGTGTGACAAGTTATTATAAAACTGACATGGCTTCTTGTAAAATATTTGTGAAGAATTGTCCGTAGAGAATTCATTTTGAGATGTTAGTAGTTATAGGCAGCTCCCTGGCGCCGGCGATTGCTATTCCTCTCAAAGAACCCTTTTCTTTTCACAAATTACAATACTAATATATAACAATTTATTTTAATCCCGTACTTTAAGAATATCATATTTGTATAAAACATCCAATATTTGAAACTTTAAATACAAACAAACTCTTATTTTAAAAAGTCTGTCTGTTTTATATCTGATATATATTCTAATTTATGTTTCAAAAATGGTATTATTTTCCAATCCTAGAAGTACACTTTATTAAACACTCCTCGTTAACATTCTGTTTAAAATTAAAAACTATCGATATATTAAGGAGCCTACACATGAACATGCAATATCTTTGGCCCAATCCCTGCTGTTGTTTATTGACCATTAGCAATTCGTGGTACTCGCTAATTTCTGTCGATTTAGAGAACTTTTGTCGAATATATCTTACTCCACTTTTAATTGTAAAAAGTACTTCATTAACAAATTCACAAGTATTTAATTTACAAATAAATATTAATCCACCTGCTTTGAGTTGAATATTTTGAGGATTGTCATGTCTTAATATTGTTATTTGCTAATTTTTAAATTGGAAATATAAAAGGTGACATTTAAGTTTTCAATTTAAAGGTTAGGAAATGACAAAAGAAATATTCTAGCAATATTAAACTTACAAAAGATTTAGAACCGAAGTCCGACTAATATAAAGAGCAAATGTACCAAAATATTTATCGTTAGGAGGATTAGCACAATCTCTCTTTCCAAGGACCGACAACTATATGTATGGGAGATTGGGACCAGAGTGCATTATACAAATATGGTGAACATAGACTGAATATGAACCTCAGAAAATGCTGAGGTAGCATCAGGTGTTGCTGAGGAAAAAGCAGAGAAATGAATGTTACTTCTTGTTCGTAATACGATTTTTTGCGCTTGTCCCCTTCAACTACAAATCTCCATTTATCATGTGTTAACCTCTTATATCGTTTGCGTTTGTTTAAATAGTATTCTACGCTACACTGAACAATTTTTCGGTTATATGGTGGCCGACAGTTTTAATGGTGGAGAGACCCTGCTGGATACAATTTACTCGGAAAGTTACCATCGGCCTTCCGCAAGTAAACTGGCAAACTTTCTCACAAAATTCGCGGATATAGAAAATATAGTTATAAGCACTGTCGTTTATTCATTTCCAGTTTTGGTAAATCACCAAAATTGGAAATGAATAATCGGCAACACCATTGAATTGGAATACTTATAGTAAAAGGTAACTCGCTTCTTCAAATTCTTGTTCCATTACATTGCAAGTCTACTGTTTTTATAATAATATTGGAAGGTACATTATTGTGATTGTCTATTGCATTTCCATGTTACCGTTACTTCTGGATCAATTCTGTTGCATGTTTTTTAAACATAATGGATCACTTCCTTGCAATTACTAACTAAACGTAAACAGAAGCAGTCCTAGAGAAAAGCAAATCAAGGACTAGTCCATTTTTACTTTTTGTGCATCGATCACGAAAAGCTCCAGAAGTGATCAAGAAGTGACAAAACGAATACGCCCCAGATGATGTTCAGTGGTGACCAATTCAACATTTTACGGATGTACATGAGCCGGCCTGGCTCAGTCGGTAGCGCGCTCGACTGTGGGTCGTGAGTTCGAGTCCCGCCGGCGACAGGTTGGTTTCCTGTCTTTCGGATGAGACAAGTAAACACTGGAGGTCCCGTGTCACAGTAGGTGCCGGCACGTTAAAGAACCCTTACTGCTCAATGGCCGTAAGTGCCGAGCATAGGCCAAAATTTGAAGCCCTTCACCGGCATTTCGGTGACGTCTCCACATGAGTAAAATATTCTTGAGTGGGACGTTTTAAACAACAATAAACAAACAAACAAACGGATGTACATTTAACTTTACAAGCAAGTGCCAGTGAACAATATCATGGCAACCGCGTCAATCGAAATAAATTATAAGTGTGTGCATCACTAGACAGTTACGTTTTCAAACTGTGCTATGTATATGTTTAATATTAAAGTATTAAATGGAAATAGATATGATACATTTTTAAACAAAACGAGTATTTCTTTAATGTGTATTGAACAAAAAATGAAACATTGACGACAAAAGTTATATATACATGTAGCAATCGCATTACCTGTAATTACCATATGAGCAACGCATAAATTTATAAATTTCATATTCTAAAAGATGCTAAAGCACTCCAAAGAATATGTGCCTTGACAACAACGTTCATACTACCGTGCATACTTAAGCAGTAATACCAATTAATTAGTTAATTAATCACCCTTTCTGATGCAATACCGTTAACAACTCCATTATTACGTCAACGTTTTATCGTCATTTGAGTCAGAGGGTCGGTATGACATGATGCGACCGTCTATTGCCTGCTGTCGTCTGTCGTGCATTGTTAACTTTTACACATGTTCAACTTCTTCAAGGATCTTTTTGACAAAATATCAAGGTCACGCGTTTAAAGATCCAGGTCACAGGAACCTTGGTAAACAAAAAATAAGTTTTCATTAATTTTAAGTCATTTTCACCTTTTTCTCAAGAAATATTTGTGGGACAATTTTAACCAAACGTGACAAGTAGTTTCCCCCTGTAACGCCACATTAAATTTGCGAATAAAAAAGGGTCTAAGAGTAATAAGGGGCCAAAATGAACAAAATTTGGTACATCATTAAAAATCTTCTCATAAACCAATGATCGAATTATGAATTCATAATTGTTAAGTACAAAGTTTGCGAATGAAAACAATATATGTTCTTAAATGAGAAACTAGGGGGCGCTTCAGTAACATTGGGTACAGTTTTGTACAAATGACCTAATAACTCTAATTGACGTTTTGTAAAACGAAGATATGAGAAAATATGGAGTCAAAACTTAAGGTTGCAGGCTCCTAAGTAAACAGAAAATATCTGTTTTTTTATGTAATTTAAGACCTTTTCGAATTCTTTTCGAAGAACGAGTGGGTCGATTTAAACCAAATTTGTAAACAAAGTGAATCTGCATAGATGTTGCAATTGAGGGGACTAGGTCAAGGCGCCCAGAAAGGAACAAAAAAATACAGATTTGGGTGAATCTTAAAAATCTTCTCATGAACCAATAATCACATGACTTTCAAATTATGGAAGCTGTCTACTAATATTTGCAAATGAAAGGAGCTAAGACCCATGGGGCTCCAAATATGGTCTGAAGTTTGAACTTTCTTTAAAATATATCGGGAACCAATGGTCAGTATATTCTTACTGTATCATGTTTTCCGCAGGTGATCGTTTATCTTGTTTCTTTTCCCTCTAATTGGAATGGATTTCTGTAGAAAATGTCATATTACAATAACGAATTACTTCCGCGGAATGTGACTTTAAGCTTCACATCAAGCAGTAGTATTGTTATTGCTTTCACATTCCATTTATCAACTTACTGATCAGTGTAGGTTACCATATGAAGACATGCCTAATGTTCATTGTTCAATTCAGAACTTTAAAGTTAGGCAACTGTATAAGATTTACAACTATATCAGTTCATGGCTATAAAACGTTGTATAAATAAAGTACGCAAGTTGGGGTACCTGACGTTTTCGAACATAAATTTGAACACTTTACTAACCTACCGTACACATATATTACCTTACCTGGAGCCAGTTTTCATGATAAAGATGGTGATGATGGTGGTGGTCGTCGCGGTGGCTGTGGTGTAAATGCTGATTATTATATTCCAAGGCTACCACCGAGAGGCATGAGGGTTAGTCTGGATATTTCAGTTATTTCAAGAGTCAAAACAATTTAAAGAAACGTAATTTTAATTTCAGTGTACAAAAACATTACCCTGAACTGGAATGAAATTAATTCGTCATTCCTATATGTGAAATACTTACACAGAACATTTACTCACTAACAGTCTTTCTTTGTTTATGGTGGATTCAATTCGTAATTAAGTGTCAGGATTTCACTACGTAATCCAGTAACAAAACATAATACATGTACATGTACTCGGAAGACATACTAGAATTTTATTATATCCGAAGAACCAGCAACTTCCGGTACACCCACGATATAAGATTTCATCGTATAATGTAGTGTAAAGGCGTTCTGTCGATAAATTCTATTTTGTTTTCTGTCTTAAAATGTTCAATTGTGTAATCAGTTTAAAAACCAAAAATGTCAATTTTTGGGGAGGGGTATCTTGTACTTCAATGGAAGTTGGGAAATAATATTTCTTATTTAGTGTCCGTCTTTCGATATCGAACTTGTCCAATATTTTTCTTGGAAATCATTAATCCCAACTTGACAGAATGATAGATCTGCATTATTTTATGCTGTTGGGCGTAAATGGTTTCATTTTTACCCCCCCCCCCCGGGACTAAATGCATTTTACATGGTTTACATCTTTTGTACTACATAAGGGATATGGTTTTTATATGTCACATAACGTAAACGTGAATATTTTCGCGTGTTAATTACGCGATTTCCTTATGCAAACCATATTCGAGAGGATATTTACTCGATGTCACACCTTACCGTGACCAGTCCTGTATTAATCAATGATTCTGAGCAAAACTGTGGGACTGGTACGTGCGGGTAATTGACACGGAAAACTCTTAATCGCGTATTTAGTGTAAATTCCCATATTATTTACAATAAAAAGATATTACTATTAATGGGGGTATCCAACGATACCTTGATATTTAACCTAATGACCCTGACCTTTTTATCTACTTTAAAACTTTTTCACGCTACCATGACCTTATGACTTAGATAATGCCATCAGCCCTACTGTTTAATCATTTACTTTGACTATAACTTTTAAATTGTAAGGGGTAGAGTATTGATTTTGGACGTGTGCAACCCTTTCAGATGCTACCATGACCTTGTGACCTAGACAACCAGACCATTTGACCTACTAGTGCTTTATTTAAAAAATGAGCCATGACATAACTTCTAAAATATAAGGAGCACAGCTTTGATATTTGATGTGTGCAATTGTTATAATGGTAAGTCCTTTTCATATTGTGTGTTGACGCTGTGACCCAGATAATGTCATTTGTCGCATTTTTTAAAAACATTAATTTTGGCTATAAATTTCGAATTTTAAATTTCTAAAATAAAATTAAATTTTGTTTAGAAACAGCCATTTCAAATATGAGGAGTGGAGCTGTGATATTTCAAACTGCAATCCTTCTTATTGACCCTTTCAAATGGTACATGAGCTTATGACCTAGATAATTCCATTTGACCTTCTTCTTAACATCAATCATAATTGCTCAATATGTTGAGTATTTAAGATACAATGATGCCACCTGTGTTGTCCTTTGACAACTCTTGTTACCTTCGGGTCTCAATATGTTTACAACTGGATTTCAAATATGACATGAGCACCCTCTGAATATCCGATACACATAGTTTCATGTTGCAAAAATGATAGTACATGTAACAGTTATTCTTCATAATAGCTAGCAAATACATAGTT
Organism: Atrina japonica; assembly: GCA_030159075.1. NCBI lineage: Eukaryota > Metazoa > Mollusca > Bivalvia > Pterioida > Pinnidae > Atrina > Atrina japonica. The sequence goes on from BROG01000666.1 coordinate 160,696, forward strand.
TCAATAAGCAGACATCTCTAACAACAATCTTTCTTTAAAAGAGAAACTGGCAAAATTCACTTTCCATAATGTCATGATGTAAGGTATAGTGCAAAGATGTACAGTTTTTTAGCCACATACTGCAGTCTATTGACATCATACTAGAAGTAAAGGCTTTTCCAAAGTTACAAGCAACTTCCTGTGTGACAAGTTATTATAAAACTGACATGGCTTCTTGTAAAATATTTGTGAAGAATTCAGTTTGAGATGTTTCTGTGTTAGCACTGTTGTTTCACAATTTTGAGGTGCTCTCTGTGCTACAGTCTGAACAAGAATCAGTTTCTGTTTTAATGTCAAACAAACTATCATCAAACATATCAATCACATCATCAGCAAAATAATTTACTTGCATTGTGGAACGTAAACACTGCAATAACGAATGTTCAGGAACTTCTTGATCATCGAGTGTTTCCAGAATGTCTGTAAAATCATCACTATAGCTCAGTTCACCTTCATCATGCTGTAAAATATCACCAAAAAGGTCAAGGTCACATGATGATAATGGAGATACACTTTCAATGGGACTGATTGTGGGAACTAGCTGATCTAAAATATTGTCTGTAAGATGTCTTCCATCAGCTCGTCACATGTGATGTCATTTCCGAAATCAACTGAACATGAAGGTGAATCTAAATAAAAACATATCATTTGTTAGTTATTGAATTATTTTATCACACGGTCAATTTTAATCACTTTACGGTTATGACAAATTTTGCAGGAATTGTAGAATTGTGTTTTTATCAACTGGATAACTATGTAAGATGTGAAATAGGAATAATCACTCTTATCAATGTAATTTTACCTAAAATTTAATCTTATCTAGGTCAGGAAAGCGTTCAAAAGACTCCATCCCTGCCAGGTTATATGGCTTTCACTGTAAATGTTCATACTGGATTATGGTAAGAAAGAGAAACATAATTGCTTCATGTACTTGTTACTTATTCATTCACACCACGGTGTGTTTTTTTAGTACCAAAACTATTATTTTTCCAGTCATTATTCATAAATCTAATATTTATTTTTATCCCAAATTGTCACAAAACATTTCTTGTGTGACATACATGCATCCGTTAAAAAAATTCAATAAAGCCTAACCAACATTTAAAAAGCCTCATGTTAAAACTTTTTTCAATGATAATAATAAAAAAATCTCCGGTTATCTGAAAAATACATATATACGTGTATATATACATGTGATATATAAAAATTCTAAAACACAATATTTCAGCACTGTCGAATACACACGCAACAGCCGGGTCTTAATAGATGTTATTCCGCGTAAACTCCAAGTGGGCATTTTCAATATGACAATATCATTCGACAATTCAGTAAAAACATATTTCAAAGAGAAAAATACGCTAAATCACAATGGTTCAAGAAAAAAATTAAGAGCGAAATTTTGGCTTGATCCACAAAATATTTTTTGTGTAAAAATTAATTGACTAACATTTAGTAATTTTTCTTTATATATATCGCTGATATTTTCTAAATTACGAAAAACATCAAATAGTATTGCTTCACGGCTTGTTGTTCAGTAATTTTCCCTTCTGACACTTTAATGAAATGGACATTTCAATCATTCATGAAATAATTTAAAAGCATTCAAAAAAAGGGAGAAAACATGAAAAATTACATGATTTCTTAAATTATACACAGACTGGAATCCAAAACATTTTAAACAAACAAATACTTGTACATTTGTTGACTCTGGTCGGTCAAAAATGGACAAAGAAAATTTCTCCAAATAAAAACCTTTGACAAACTGCAACGCTGCTGCACGTAGATCCATTTCTTCAATTTATCTGTACTTAGGCTAAAAACTGAAAAAGTTTACTTCAAAAACGTATTAGTATCTTTTAAGTTAAATGTTGTTCAATAATCATAAATGCATTTAAAGCGTGTGATTTTGGTTAAAAAAAAAAAATGAAAAGGGTTTAATAAAAACACGCCTTGTAACAACTAAATAATTTGAAACGAACGACTATGACAACAGATCCCATTTCTAGTCTTGTAAGAGTAATGATACGAAAAATCATTATAAATATAATTATGCAGCTGGAAAAATATGTCACCATTTTTTAGTCTTCAACCATATACATTAGCTAGCTGGTCTGAAAAGTGTTTATAACTATTGGCCTTATCAGTATTATTTTGTTAACTGTATAATTTTAAATGCAATTTTATTATTTTTTGCACCAAAAACTTTCTTAAAATAAGTAAAATATCTAACCACGTCGATGATTTTTGAATTTTGAGATTTTTATGATCAATTTTTACCCATACCCAAATATCACGCGAATATCTTAACAAAATGATTTTAAAATATGAGTTCATTCGACAATTGAAAATTTAAGAGATTTTTGGAAAAATTTTCGGTTTTATTGACGTTTATATATCATAAGTTCCACGAAAAAATAGTATTACACGGCTTTACGACGGAAATGCCATTTCAATCGTCGCGTTTGTGAAAAAAATGAATATGCAAAGAAGGAGTTGCTAATTTTCCATCACGCTCTGGTCGGTCAAAAATGGACAAAGAAAATTTCTCCAAATAAAAAACCTTAATTCGTCTATTTCTATACGAAGTTTACCTACGCAAGAGCATTGTTCAATAATCATTAACAGTTTAAAATAAAAACAATAACACACGAAAATAAATTTTGAAAACCCATTCATAAGAGTATTACAAAGAAATAAGGAACCTGTTTTGAATTTTTACTATATTTTCAGTGTAGATAGTCATGTTTTAAAAACCTAAAATATTTCTATTTGCTAATTTTTAGATTTTTTAATATATATCCAAAATGATTTTGAGTTGAGATTTTGGATTTTTGGAATTTTCGGTTTTTGACGTTTTTCCATTTAATTTTTAGGAAAAAATTTTTTTACAAAAGGGCGCAGACTTTTGGACACCCCAAAGTTTAAATTGAGCCCAGCGATCAGTTTAAAATTACCAAAAAGTAATGTTCTAGCAGTACTTTGGAAATTTCTAAATTGAGGGATTTAGAATCGAAATCCTTTGACAAATATAAGTTGTAAAACAAGTGAAAAGATATGCAAAACCTACTTATTGCGTTATAGAAGGGTACTTATTTGATATATATATATAAACATGGGAGTACAGTGATAAGTTTTGTAAATTATATATATATTTGGTGGTGTCTGTATAGCTTATTGCTAATATCACGCTAATAAATTAATTCGTCAAATACATGAATGTACCACGCCACAAAATCATTAACAGTTTTACATTTTTATTTAAAACCTTACATTGCGACACGTGTTTCGCAATTGTAAGGTAATAAAACTTTTAAACTGTTTTGTAAATTGGAAATATGGCATTTATGTATTTTTTATAATTAATTTCTTTTTACGTTTGGACTTTTCAATATTAAATTTCTAAGAGATTTAGAATAAATATATATATATCAAAATATATTATATATATATATATATATATATATATATATATATATATATATATATATATATATATATATATATATATATATATATATATATATATATTATATATATATATATATAAACGCATGGCTCTGAAACTAGTACCAAGAACTGGAGACAGAATTTAATTCTAGTATGCACAATCGATTAAATCATGAACGTAATAATTAATTACCTTGAATGACTATTTTGAAGTAAAATACTTATTTCTAAATCATGCATGGTAAAAGGAACTATGATAGATAACAATCTCTCTCTCTCTCTCTCTCTCTCTCTCTCTCTCTCTCTCTCTCTCTCTCTCTCTCTCTCTCTCTCTCTCTCACACACACAATTCAAGGGTAGACAACTATGTTAGAGAGATTGGGACCTAAGGGCATTATACATTGAATGTTACTTCTTGTTTTGCAAGTACCGTTCGTGATACGCAACTATAAATCTCCGTTCATCGTGTATTAACCTCTTTTCTTGTTTGGTTTTGTTTAAATGGTGGTTTACGCCACACTGAACATTTTTTCAGTTATTTGGTGGTGGACAGTTTTCTATGGTGGAGGAGACAACCTGAATACAAGCCACCAGTGAAGTGACCGCCAGCCTTCCTCAAGTAAACTGGCAAACTTTCTCACAAAATCCGCTAATTGACCTATTTGGTAAATTACCAAAATTGGAAATGAAATGAATAAACAGCAACACGATAGAGCTACCATTATACCGTTATAAATTGGAATACTAAAAGTAAAATGTAACTTGCTTCTTCAAATTCCTTGTTCCATCACATTGCCAGTTTGCTATTTCAGTAATACTATTTTTAAACATTCTGGATCATTTCCTTGGAAAAAAACAACTAAACATAAACAGATGCAGTCCTAGACAAAAACAAATCCAGGATTAATCCATTTTTACTTTTTGTGCATCGATCACGGAGAGCTCCAGAAGTAATGAAGAAATGATCAATCGAATACGCCCCAATTGAGGTTCAACAACGAATCCATAGATATCCCATCATACCTTGCGTATTCATGTCGTCAAGAAGCAATTCCTCCGGAACGGTGACCAGTTCCACATTTAAGTTTACAAACAAATGTCGGTGAACAATATCATTACGGCGCGTCAATCGACATGAATAATAAGTGTGGGTCACCAGACAGTTACGTTTTCAAACTTGGCAATGCATTTAATATTGATATTTAAGTATTGATTGAAAATAGATGATACATTTTTCAAAGAAAACAAGTATTTTCTTTTATTTTTACTGAACAGAAAATGAAATAATGATGACATATGAGTATTTATTTATAAATTTCATATTCTAAAAGATGCTAACGCACTCCAAAGAAAATGTTCCTTGGCAACAGCGTTCATATTACAGTATAGGGCTAAGCAGTAAAATATTGTTCAATCCTTATACATAATACATACTTCCGATGTATTTTTAAAAGTTTTATACCGATTAATTTGTCAATTAATCACGCTATCCAATGCAATTACGTTAACAACTAAATTACTACGACGAATTTTTAACGTCACCTGAGGCTCAGAATAATCTACTGCGATCGTCTTTTGTCTGCTGTCGTCTGCCGCCCATTGTTAACTTTTACACATTTTCAACTTCTTCAAGGATCATCTTGACAAAATCTCAAGGTCATGGGGTCATTTTAAGTCATTTTCACCTTTTTCTCAAGAACAAGTGGGGACAATTTTAACCAAACATGAAAGGAAATATACCCTGTGAAGCCGCATAAAGTTTGGAAATAAAAAGGGTCTAGAACTCATATGGGGCCGAAATGGACAAAACTTGGTACATCATTAAAAATCTTCTCATAAACCAATGACTTTCGTATTTTGTATACATGATTGTTTAGTACAAAATATGTTCTTAAATGGACAATTGTTTTTAAATTTCAAGTTTTTATTCATTCAGTATTTCAGGCCTACAGGTCAAGAGTACATTTTGTATGTCCATACAAAGCAATTTTTGTTTACACAAAAACAATGTTTCTTAAATTCAATTTTTCATGGGAGACAAATCTTTATCACTCGTTTTTGTTTGTTTGTTTATTGTTGTTTAACGTCCCACTCAAGAATATTTCACTCATATGAAGACGCCACCAAATGCCGGTGAAGGGCTACAAAATTTTGGCCTATGCTCGGCACTTACGGCCATTGAGCAGTGAGGGTTCTACAAAGTGCCGACACCTACTGTGACACGGGACCTCCAGTTTATCACTCGTTTCACATTAATTGTGTGTTAAAATAATGACATGAATAAAGTCATTTATACATTCAAAAATGTTGTACATGCATCTAGTTTACCAATGCAATTTTAAGTTCAGACACAAAGTTTAAATTCTTTATTGATTTAGGAATGACTCTCTGACTTTATTGTAATGAAAAATATAAGCTGCAAGCCTTAAAATAAAGTAACAATTTTCGAAAGCCATACATACCGAGATCTGAGATCATCATACATAGAACATATTTTTAGCACTGAGTTCACAGAACCTATGACCTCTTATGAGCACATGACATATATATCCTTTGATCTGAATTAGTTTTGTTATATCGACCTTTGATCTGAATGTAACTCATGATTGAAATATCGACCTTTTTCCAATTGTCTTCTATGTTCAGTGATTGTAACAAAAAACAAATATTTCTAATTTCTCAAGTTCTGACTTAAAAGTACAGAATGTAACAAGTTTACCAGATGTTATCAGAATTTTACTATTCCAATCTTGTTTGCAATTGTCAACAAATCTGTTTAAATGTATCTAAGAAACCATTTATATTATCAACACCTTGGTTTTCCCATACATCTCCAAAACAATATCTATACAGCAGTTGTTTAACAAAGCTCACCAATGTTTTTCTATCATTCCTGTCCAAATCAAATAACATTTTATAACAGGTTTTAGGTAGTCTACTACTGTCCATGGTAACTAATCTAAACCAATACTGTAGAGTTGTTTAATTTCACGGGGAGAAAATTTCGCGTTTTCAGAAAGGAATTTATTCACGGGTATTGTGTATCGCGCAAGATTGGTTACGAATTGTCTTTCTGTTACTTTATCAGTGTAAGGTATCTAATTCAAAAGTATTTAATTTCGCGGTATTTTCTTTGACCGCGAGTACAGCGAAATCAAATCCCCGAGAATAAATGCAACTATACAGTACTTTATACATTTGGTGTGATAATCAATATATATAGGAAATCTACCAAATTTACCCAACACTACACAAGTGCAGGCACTATTTGATACCATGAGTAACCTTTTACAAAACCTAACCTGAACAGATTCTGAAATTTCATAAACATCATATCCCCAAACTTTAGCACCATAAGTTACAATTGGATTTATCATTGTAACAAAAACTTTGTGATATAGCTTATAAAACATTCCTAGTGCCTTAGATGCTTGTGACACCAATGTCCGTTTCGCTTTTAATCCACGATAATTTATAAAAACAATCCCTAAATATTTATATTAAGAAATTACTTAAATGTGTATACAATCAAAGAACCATCTCTCATAATGACGGAGGTAACCTCCATTTCTGAAGACAATAACTTTTGTTTTCTCCAAGTTCACTTTCATTTTCCAACGTTTACAAATTATAGCTAAGTGATCAAACAATCTTTGTAGGTTTCGTGCAGTATCCCCACAATTTACAAGATCGTCTGCATAAATGATTGAGGTAACATTGCTAAAACGATCATTAATGTAAATGCCTTGACATAAATTTATCTAACTGAACATATTTTCAAGTTTTTTCTGTTACTATTTTTAGAATTGACTTGTTTTGAATTTCTATCTCATAAAATTTGATCAATCAAGTAAAAAGAAATAACTTACTAACTATAGGTTAGACTTACCACTACAATATAACACATACGAAAACTGCAGTAGTCGGTGTCACAGGGGTCCTACTAGAGTTGATTGGGCTGCATGGCCTTATTACAATACGTGTCCTTCATATAAGAATGATTCGCATGTTTCTCTCTTCAGGTTGCATTTCCATCTCGGATGAGTTGTCCATGATGATGAACTAATACCTAGACCGAGTAGTTAGACTACTGAGAGCTCAATTGGCATCCGAATCTCGAAGAGTCAACATCGTTAGAAAAATTGGGTGAGTGTTTAATTTTTAATTTTATATACTGTAGTACCAGAAACGATATAACATAATACAGATACTATTTTCACTGTCTGAACTTTGATACTTGTTGAAACGACGTAAGTGAACAACTTCATACTTTACAACTTTTGTCACTTTTGCACTTTGTCACTTGTGCTACTTGTGTCACTTTGTCACTTGTGTCACGTTGAGACTTCATAAATGAGAACGTTGCAAACTTTGCAAACTTTGAGAACGATACAAACACTTGATCACTTTGACAATCTTTGAAACATGAGAACGGTACACACTTGATCACTTTGACAAACTTTGAGAACGACACACACACACTTGATCACTTTTGCAAACTTTGAGTACGTTGCACACTTTCATGTTCTATGTCTCTCTCTCTCTCTCTCTCCTGCCGTGAAATTAGTCAGTCCCTGAATAACTAGATATCCCATGATTCCATACCCAAGATAGCTACCCTTCCTAAACTTCCTGTTTCACTACCCACCCACCCTCCCTCTCTTGTTTAGTGCATACTGCCCATATAGAGTCATCGCCCCTTTTGTTCCATCCCTATAGTCCATACAGAGTAATCTCCCTTTGTTTCACCTATACAGTCTATACAGAGTGATCTCCCTTTGCCCCATCTCTACAGTCTATACAGAGTGATCTCCCTTTGTACATACTCTACAAGTCTTAGTACAAGCTGAGTCGAGCTCGGCCTACCACTTCTCGCGCATGCGCACTTGCGCACTCTCACCAACTGTGGCGACACCTACTGCTGGTTTCACAAACATGGAAAAACCCAAAGTTTCGGTTCTAAAATAGATTCACTCTCAACCCAAAACTGGAAAAACCCAACTTCTCTCTCTAGCCGTTGACCTCTCGTGAACTCTCGTGACCTCTCGTGACCCCCAACCTCTTGTAACGAAGGCTCTCATTGGCTCGTTACCCAAGATGGCCGCCCCTACAACCTTCGATTTCCGGTCATAGACACGCCTCCAAACTCAACGATTGGCTCTTTCTCCTTATTGCCATGACAACAGGACCGCACTTCCGGTATGACGCACTTTCGGTATGACATCACTTCCGGCATGACGTACTTCCGGTTAAGACGTCACAGACGGCTCCATGGCGCGCCATTTGAATTGACCAATCAGAAGCCAGCATTCTGATGACGTCATCAGTGGCGGTTAAATTCAAATGGCGCGCTATGGAGCTGCCTATAACTACTTACACCCTGGTTTGGTTCCGACCCTACACGAAAATGACTTAGTGAAGCAGTTAGAGTGTGGTAATCTTATACACGACCTCACTGTCCAGCATAAACAAATAAAAGAAATAACTTAAAATTTATTTTAAACTCAGTAGATACAAATAGCATAATAAACTCAACTAATATAAGTAAAACAAAACAAATCTGCAAAATGTATTAAAGAATCATTGCAGATAAGAACATACAATTTAAAGAATCCATAACCTATATTTATTATACACTAACTCACACCTTAAACACTGTAAATTACATTATTTTTGCATTTAAAATATGAATTTGATATATCACAGGTAATAGTTTGGTGACCACGCGCCCTCCTATAACAATAAACAAATGCCTGCGCTCTATATAGTTCTTCATATATGTCATATATGTCTCTGCTCACACTTATTTATACACTGTACTTTGCTCATACTATTTATACACTGTACTTTGCTCATACTTATTTATACACTGTACTTTGTTTATACTTATTATACACTGTAAGTTGCTCACACTTATTTATACACTGTAAGTTGCTCACACTTATTTATACACTGTAGTTATACACTGTAAGTTGCCCACACTTATTTCTACACTGTAAGTTGTTCACACTTATTTCTACACTGTAAGTTGTTCATACTTATTTATACACTGTAAGTTGTTCATACTTATTTATACACTGTAAGTTGCTCACACTTATTTATACACTGTAGGTTGCACATGTAATGATGTTTACATGTAACAATTATAAATATATTTCTATGGCATTCACACCAGCATGTAAATGGTTTCTTGTCAATAAAGAATTTGAATTTGAATAATGATCATTCCTTTTCACGTGGTAATTTGACCCTGTAACCTACAAAATGCTATTTGTCGCACTTTTTAAAAATATGAATTTTGGCTATAAATTTTGAAACATAAAGAGAAAAAACTATATAAATTGTAAAATTATTGTAATAATTAATTCATTCAGATGCTATCATAACTTTTGACCGTTTGACATGGATAATGCCATTCGACCTATATTTTGCGAAATCATCAACCTTGGCCTTAACTTTGACAAGAAGGACTCTAGCTTTTATATTTTACATGCACAATCCATATGATTAGCTTTTTATGTTGTTGCTATGAATTTTACCTCTTGACTTAATTAATTCCGGTTTACCTACTTTTAAAACCCTTTTATATGAGAGCAGTACAGCTTTGGTATTTGAAATTGCAATCCTTCTAATTGGCCCGTTGAAATGTACATGAACACATGATCTACCTCTTAAAATCAGTCATAATTGTTTTGATTGAATTAATTTGAGTAAATGTATTTGAGATACAATGATGTCACCGGCGATCTGCGTTGTCCCCTGACACTTCCTTGTTTTGGGGTCTCGATATGTTAACAACTGGGTTTCAAATAGGCGCATGTATATATATATATATATATAGAGAGAGAGAGAGAGAGAGAGAGAGAGAGAGAGAGAGAGTTTCAAAATGTTGTTTCTCTCGCAGACGATTGTTTTACCCTTCTAGATTGGGCATCACTGGGGAGTTCTCCTAAAGTACACGCTTGCACTTACGATTATAGTGGAGTTTTTATTCGATGTCGTTGTATTCAGCTAATCAACAACTTACAAACGGGGATACGCTGCATGCTTGCATTACCTAGAATGAATGAAGTACGCCGACGATTGGTATCCTTGCGTCCATGTGAGAACCCAGTGTTTACTTGCCCATGATATTTCACATTTTCTTTTCACAAATTACAACACTACAACAATTTTTTTTAATTCGGTTTTTTGAGAATATTAAATTTTATAAAAAAAAATCCAATATTCGAAACTTTAAATACAAACAAAAATTCATTTTGAATGTCTGTATGAATATATATATATATATATATATATATATATATATATATATATATATATATATATATATATATATATATATATATAATACCAAAGTTATAATGCTCAAGACGATAGTTTCTGTCAATTAGACTTCATCAGTTGATCTCCAATTTGAAATAAATGTACAGTTTCTAAAGAGAAAGTGGCATCATACAATGCCAAATAATAAATCTAAATGTATAACCAAATGCGTCTAAGAGTAATCACTGTAATAAGATGACTATGTTAGCTTTTGAGGAATTTAATTTGAATGATGTTATCAGTGCGAAATATGACTATAGTATAGGATCATTAGCTGGTACCGAAATACCAGAATATATAAGATTTGCCTGTATATAATTATCACATTAAGGTGAGTCTTCAATTCTGATTTATGTGTCAAAATGCTATTATTTTCCAATCCTAGAAATACATATGTAAGTACTATTTTCTAACACTTTATTAAACAGTTCTCGTTAACATTCAATATGAAACATGCGGAGGTCGGTGGTCTTTACCCGGGTAACCGGGGTTTCTCCTCCACCAATAAAAATTGGACGCCATCATGTGACTGAAAGATTGTTAAGTATGGCGTAAAACAAAAAATAAAAAAATCAAATCAATTTGAAAGTAAAAACTGCCGATAATATTAAGAAGCCTACACACCAACATGCAATATCATTAGCCCAATCCCTGTTGTTGTTTTCCTGTCCATTAATACTTGGTCGTACTTTATAATTTCTGCCGATTAAGATAAATTTTGTTTTCCTCTTTTCAATTTAAAGGTTAGGAAATGACAAAATACACATTATAGCAGTATTAAACTTCTAAGAGATTTAGAATCGAATTCCGAAATATAAAGAGCAAAGATACCAAAATATTTATCGTTTTGAGGTTTAGAGCAATCTCTCTCTCTCTCTCTCTCAACATAGAACGAACATGAACCTCCGAAAATGCTGAGGTAGCATCAGGTGTTACGTACGGAGGAGTAAGCATAGAAATGAATGTTACTTCTTGTTTTACAAGTACCGTTCGAGATACGCATTTTTTCGCCTGTCGACATCAACTACAAGTGTCCGTTTATCATGTATTGACCTCTTATATCTTGTTTGGTTTTGTTTAAATGGTGTTTTACGCCACACTCAACAATGCTTCAGTTATATGGTGGCGGACAGTTTTAATGGTGGAAGAGAGAACCTGGATACAATCTCCCCGGGAAGTGACCACCGGCCTTCCGCAAGTAAAGTGGCAAACTTTCTCACAAAATCCGTTGATACAGAAAATATAGTCTATTGCACTGCCAGTTTACTATTGCAATAGCACAATTGGAAGGTACACTAACGTGATTGTCTATTGTATTGCCAGTGTACTATTGCTATAGTACTATTGGAAGGTACACTATTGTGAAGTATATTGCACTGCCAGTTTACTAATTTCAAAAGTACTATTGCAAGGTTTAGTAAACTTCATATAACCTAGCGGGGTGGTGTCTTTTGAACACATTCTTGATCTGAACGAGCTTAAATTTGAGGAAATAAATCATAACATTAATATTCCACTGACTAGAGTAATCGTTCCTACTTGTAGAATCATCTGTATGATAACCAAAGGGTTACTCCGACCCAACATCTTTTTTGAATCAGATAATACACTTTATCTTACTTTATGTCATTGTCTATTGACAATTTACTATTGAAATAGTTCTGTCGAGAGATAAACTATTGTGATTGTCTATTGCATTGCCAGTTTACTATTGCAATAATACTATTGAAAGGTACACTATTGTGATTGTCTGTTACATTACCAATTTACTATTGTAATAATACTATTGGAAGGTACACTATTGTGATTGTCTGTTACATTACCAGTTTACTATTGCTATAGCACTGTCGGAAGGTACACTATTGTGATTGTCTGTTACATTACCAGTTTACCATTGAAATAGTTCTGTCGAAAGATAAACTATTATGATTGTCTATTTCATTGCCAGTTTACTATTGCAATAATACTATTGGAAGATAAACTACTGTGATTGTCTGTTACATTACCAGTTTACTATTGTAATAATACTATTGAAAGGTACACTATTGTGATTGTCTGTTACATTACCAGTTTACTATTGCTATAGCACTGTCGGAAGGTACACTATTGTGATTGTCTGTTACATTACCAGTTTACTATTGTAATAATACTATTGAAAGGTACACTATTGTGATTGTCTGTTACATTACCAGTTTACTATTGTAATAATACTATTGAAAGGTACACTATTGTGATTGTCTGTTACATTACCAGTTTACTATTGTAATAATACTATTGGAAGGTACACTATTGTGATTGTCTGTTACATTACCAGTTTACTATTGTAATAATACTATTGAAAGGTACACTACTGTGATTGTCTGTTACATTACCAGTTTACTATTGTAATAATACTATTGAAAGGTACACTATTGTGATTGTCTGTTACATTACCAGTTTACTATTGTAATAATACTATTGAAAGGTACACTATTGTGATTGTCTGTTACATTACCAGTTTACTATTGTAATAATACTATTGAAAGGTACACTATTGTGATTGTCTGTTTACATTACCAGTTTACTATTGTAATAATACTATTGGAAGGTACACTATTGTGATTGTCTGTTACATTACCAGTTTACTATTGTAATAATACTATTGAAAGGAACACTACTGTGATTGTCTGTTACATTACCAGTTAACTATTGCAATAATACTATTGAAAGGTACACTATTGTGATTGTCTGTTACATTACCAGTTAACTATTGCAATAATACTATTGAAAGGTACACTATTGTGATTGTCTGTTACATTACCAGTTAACTATTGCAATAATACTATTGAAAGGTACACTATTGTGATTGTCTAATACATTGCCAGTTTACTATTGCAATAATACTATTGAAAGGTACACTATTGTGATTGTCTGTTACATTACCAGTTAACTATTGCAATAATACTATTGAAAGGTACACTATTGTGATTGTCTGTTACATTACCAGTTTACTATTGCAATAATACTATTGAAAGGAACACTATTGTGATTGTCTATTACATTGTCAGTTTACTATTGTAATAATACTATTGGAAGGTACACCTTTATGATTGTCTATTGCATTGCCAGTTTACTATTGTAATAATACTATTGGAATGTACACTATTATGATTGTCTATTACATTGCTATTGCATTGGCAGTTTACTATTTTATTAGTACTATTGGAAGGTACACTATGATTGTGATTGTCTATTGCATTGCCAGTTTACTGTTGTAAAAGTACTATTGGAAGGTACACCTTTATGATTGTCTATTGCATTGCCAGTTTACTATTGTAATAATACTATTGGAATGTACACTATTATGATTGTCTATTACATTGCTATTGCATTGGCAGTTTACTATTTTATTAGTACTATTGGAAGGTACACTATGATTGTGATTGTCTATTGCATTGCCAGTTTACTGTTGTAAAAGTACTATTGGAAGGTACACCTTTATGATTGTCTATTGCATTGCCAGTTTACTATTGTAATAATACTATTGGAATGTACACTATTATGATTGTCTATTACATTGCTATTACATTGGCAGTTTACTATTTTAGTAGTACTATTGGAAGGTACACTATGATTGTGATTATCTATTGCATTGCCAGTTTACTATTGTAGTAGTACTATTGGAATGTACACTATTATGATTGTCTATTACATTGGCAGTTTACTATTTTAGTAGTACTATTGGAAGGTACACTATTATGATTGTCTATTACATTGGCAGTTTACTATTTTAGTAGTACTATTGGAAGGTACACTATGATTGTGATTATCTATTGCATTGCCAGTTTACTATTGTAGTAGTACTATTGGAATGTACACTATTATGATTGTCTATTACATTGGCAGTTTACTATTGTAGTAGTACTATTGGAATGTACACTATTATGATTGTCTATTACATTGGCAGTTTACTATTTTAGTAGTACTATTGGAAGGTACACTATGATTGTGATTGTCTATTGCATTGCCAGTTTACTATTGTAGTAGTACTATTGGAAGGTACACTATGATTGTGATTGTCTATTGCATTGCCAGTTTACTGTTGTAAAAGTACTATTGGGAGGTACACCTTTATGATTGTCTATTGCATTGTCAGTTTACTATTGAAATTGTACTATTACTGTATCATCCAAAGGACAGGAAAAGCCAGCCGCCTCCACCGATGTTTGAAACCACGACCCTCCGGTTTCGAATCGAGCACTCTACCGAAGAGCCACGACGGCTCTCCGCGATCTTGTTAGATTATCAAATGTCACAGAGGTGTAAATATTTTTAGAATGATAGACAACATTGAACACACAAAATCCGGAAGATTTAGTATGAAATTCTTTTCATAACCTTTTTATAGGATCCAATCAGCAAAGCCGGATATTCCAAATTAATTCTATTGACCGTAGGTTTCTTTATTTTATAATGAATTACATCTCTTTGCCATTCGATAAACTTTCAAAAACTTGTAAGTCGCATTTTCATTGGTCGAACAATACACATCAACAAGAGGTCATCCGCACATGACCCATAGATCAATGAAACTATAAATCGTCTTTTTTTTAATCATAAGTAATATCGGGCCTGTAATGAATGTTGAGTTTTCCCAGGATTGGATTTCAAGAATGCATAGGACTGTTAACAGACAAAAGACCGGTTTGTCCGGTTTGTGTACTTTTAAGACTTTTTCATCGGACGAACGTTATCGAATGTCAGTCTATGTTAGTCTAATATAACTCTGAAAATTAGTTTTTCATTTCCGCATATTCGTTCTTTCTTTTGTAAATTATTTTCTGTTCTTTACTTGTTTGACTTTTGTAACAAATATAAATCCTGTTGTTTAAATCATCGTTATGTGACTTGTTAAAAATGTATATATTTGTTGTATGTAATGGAAAGGACTTAATTAAGTTGTTATAACTTGTGTCAAATCCATTTGTTTTGTAACAATGAAATATGTTTAAATCATAGATCGTATACGCGACATATCAGAAAACGGGTGCGATTAGAGATTAGTTTGACAGAGATTGGAAAAGACTGCAAGGACCGACAACTCTGTGTAAGAATGTTGATAAAGAATGGTAACTCTAACATGTTTTAGAGGCGAACAGGGGAAATAAACCGTTTTCATATCCGTGTTGGTCCGGAGGCAAGATTATATAGGGCCTACGATTACGTTGCTTGTCAAAGCGCCAAGAAGTGATTAGAAAATGAATAGAAAATTCCCCATTATGATAAATATTCCCTATCCTGTGATTCTTTTGGCATTTCAGTACACTCTTGGGTTACACAATACACTCCTCTACATCTTCCCAAGTCAAGGTTTTCCGTTGGCCGAACTTTCTGCCCGATTTTAAGCGATTTTTTTTTGGGGGGGGAGGGGGTAAATCGCTTAAATCGGGGCAGAAAATTCGGCCTAGGTTTTCCGATGCACTCCGTTACTCACACGAGTACTTACTGTGTGAGTAACGGAGTGGAACATATTTTTATATTTAAAAAAATCGGTATTTTAATATAAAAAATACGGAATAATTTCCAGTTTGCCTTGCAAACCGTTTGGAAATTTAATACGAAATTTTTATATCAAATGAATAGATTTTTAAATATTACTGATAAATCTAATTTTCAATTAAAATAGGTTCTGTTTTATATATCAAAATCATTTTTCTAATATTAATTAATGAAATATGTCAAATTTTCAAATATCAATAATTGATTTCTTATTTTAAAAAATCGTCCGATTTTCTTATATTAAAATCGATTTATCAATATTTAAAAGGGGGATAAATTTCCCAAAAGCTTGCAATGGTTGATAATTTATAATGTTTTATTTTTCTGGTTGTTTCTTAATATTCAAATTTCATTTAATTTCCTTAATTTACCATCTCTTTTGTTTTCGGTCAGATTGTCGTGTTTAAAAAGGGGCATTAAAGTGTGTTACCAAAAAAAAAATATTTTTAATTTTTTCTACTTTTACAACTTGTAGTTGATGTACAATAACAAAAAAGAACTATACACAGGTATGAAATGTCTTGCATTTCTATACATTTTATGAAAATAAGGTCATGTCCAGTGTGGAATGCATATGCAAATAGTAAGATTGGGGTTAATCAATTTCAAGTGTATAAGATACCAATCTAGGTTTCTCGAGCAATTTTCACAAAATATATAAAAATATAAAAAATTTTATGCCTGCGTATGTCACTTTTTGTTAATGTATATTAATAAAAGTAAGAAAAAAGACGGGAAAGAATTTTTTGAAAAAAAAACGCAGTTAACGCCCCTTTAAATGAATTATAAATCTCTTTGAAATTGATTATGCTTTTATTTGCTGTCTTGTGATTCAATTAAGATAGTATTTTTATTGTTATGAACAATTTATGATAATATGTTTAGGTTGTATCTTTCTTTGCGAGAGATATCTCTTGTCAACGCCAACTGAATACTTTGATACTATGAGAGATATTTTATATCCTTGGGCAGCAGTGATAAATTGTCCACCGTGCATTGGAAATGTTTTCTGGCAATGGCGTTAGTTGTCTAAGTTGATCTATTCGCCGTGTTTGTGATCAACACTGTCTTCAAGTTTGTAGTTTACAAGAGGTTGGGATTATGTTCATTCATAAACACATTACATATTGTCTAAACATCATCTTTATATTGGTCTACCGAGGCACATGTTTACAAACACGACGAGTCTAAATTGAATCATAACAGAGGTGACAGAGATGTAGTAATAAATGGAGTCACTTTTTACCTGCGCATTCCTAATTTTGGAAAATTGTTTTTGTTTTTGATAGATATAAGACCCCGTGTGTGTCATTTTACCTTGGTAGACCTATATTTTCCGGTTGTTCATGTTAATTGTCATGTATTAATTTTTGAAGTTACTAGGTGGGCGGTAAATTTAAAACATGACATTAATCACCACTGTGTTGAGGTTTCGTTTGCATGTAGTCATTTATTTATTTCTAAACACTATGAATTCTACCATGTTTGTTCTTGGGAGTAGAAATTTTGAGAAATGGTTAATGAATATATTTTCCTGTCCCTTTTTATAATCTATTTTGAATACATATTGTGTCCATAATACAGAATTGGCCTACATTTTTTTATATTTATTTTAGCAAGATTTATAAAAATGTTCTAAATCTAATTCAACAGTGTGACATATCGAAATTTTTGTGGTCGTAACTGCGCCGATACATGCCACTTTGCATTAGGAAATCATGGTTTATATTCTGATCAATTTCATTTTCAGATATATAGTAACATATAAGAACTATACACAGGCATAAAAATCTTATATAATCCTAAATATATTGTGGAAATAAGGTCAGTTCCAATGTGGTTTTCACATACAAATAATCAGGTTGAGTTCATCAATTGCAGCTGAAAAAGTGCCAACGTTGTGTCTCAACCAATTTTCACAAAATTTATAGGAATTTAAGAACTTTTATGCCTGTGTATATCTCTTTTTTGTTATTGTGTATCAATCTAAATACAGTGTAGTTAAAAAGGAGGAAAAAAGCTACCAGTTCTCCTTTAATAACGGCGTTGGGTGCTGATATTGGCATGGAGATTTCGTTGGAGTCTAGCATCAATTCTAGGGTTGCAACTGGGGATTTTTTTTTAAAGTTGTCAGTTTTTACATACTTTTTTAAACGTTTCTTAAAGCCTTGGCATTTATTTGATAATAATAATATGATGATATTTTGCATGGATGTTCCTATAAATTTCAATACTAAGTTGTGAAAATCCGTTTTGATGTGTTCTGACTTCACTTTTTTTTTTTTTCAATTTCTTAAATGTTAAAACGTATGTTTTGCTACCAATGCGAGTATTGATGAGATTACGCGTATTTTCGTCATATATGTTTGTTACTCAGTTATCAGTTTTATATGTCAAATATATATATTTTTTTCCCTCTTTTATCCACATTGAAACACCACAACTAAATATAACTTAAATGTATATCCTTGTATAACGGCCAATGATTTGTTTAAAAACTGATCTAATTTTAGTCCTATCTCTGCTACATAAAACGATTTGCATATAAGCGTTCATACGCGAATTCACGTGAAATGTGAAGAACTGTAAACGTGAGAAATCGTTATCATGAAATGATGTTTAGTAGTTTTTCAGCAAAATCAGCATAAAAACTTTACATTCACTTGAAAAGATTATGAATGTTTAATCATACTCCAATTCCAACGTTCGTATGAGATCTGTAACTTGAACTTAACGCACAACACGTATTAATATTTAGATCTATACAATAAATGAATAATCATTTATGATTTGTATCTCGCGAAGAGAAGTTCGTGCTCCAATGACAAGTTAAAAATTAGGACATGGAATGTTATGTTTAATAGAGCGTTGTTATAAAAAGTAAATTACTTTTAGTTATATTTCATTACATAAAACAGTTCATTTACGTAAAAGTGCATAACCGTACCTGTTCGAATGTATCGCGAGTACAAAAGAAAATTGTCACAACAGTGCAAATTACTGACAATAGCCACGCCCACGAACGTCGCCGAACCGGAAGTAGTTTTACAACATACAGAATCTAAACAACTTCATTCAGCAGTGCAGGAGCAGAAGATCAACATGACTGAGCTAGACCCCTTATCTCTCATTCGAAACTCGCTTTCTTATGAAGGTGCTGGTCCAGGCCACGTTTTTGTAATTTTAGGAGCATCCGTGAGTATTATTAATTTTACTGGCTGGACTGACATAAAGGAATAATCAGAAAAAAACGATACTCATAGTCATACTGCCACGGACGTCGCGGCGACCGGAAAGTATGTCTAGCCTATGATCAAGTTTTGTAAGCACAAAGTGTGCTTAGGGTCGCACCATATATAGGCCCATATCAGACTTGCCAACCTTGAAAAAATCATGGGAGAGACTTTTCAATCTCCTCGGGGAGACTCTCAATTTTAGTAAGAATTAATTTAATACTAGGAAAATTTCAATTTATCATGCATTTTACTTGAAGAAATTATTAAAATTTTGTATGGAAAATAGGGCCTAGGGAGTCTCTCTATTTATGGGGGAGACTTGGCAAGTATGATATATATATATATATATATATTATATATGTCTGTGTCTGTGTGTGTGTGTGTCCTCTGAGTAAGCATGAGTATGTTGTTGTATAGCTCATTTTGACACAAGTAATGCACTTAGCATGCCACTGTTATAATTATGTCTATGCAAATGCGTTTCAGTAAAGCTAGCTCTAATATGAACTAAGGCAATGCCTTGAAAGAGGGCGCAGCTCCTTGTTTTACAAATGCTGGTAAAGGCATTCATTGGGAGTCTATTTGTTCTCACAGCAACACCTGTCTGGCAAAATAATGTCACCGTTTTAATTGTGACATAGAATATTTAGAAATAAGTTTAAAAACATAAAAGTACAATACCATTTGAATATGTAACCATAAAAAGTTGCAATACCATTTGAATTTGAATAGAGTGCGAGACCTACTGGTATAGCGAATCTTCAGATTGATTCATGAAATTTTGTATCCATCATCTGCCATCTTGACTGGAGAATTTTTTTAAGCTCTACTGGCTTGTGATGCATGAGGACCTATTGTTGGACTGTAGTAGTATTTACGTTGAGCTGGTGAGTCACTTCCCCCCTGGCTTGTGTCACACAGTACGATAAAAAGATGAGCAATTACAATGCTGTAGTGGAATTATTAATCATAATTTTTGTAACATGTTTCAATTAATGTTTAAAGTCTGACGATGTATTAAAAATATCAGGAAAAATCTTGTTTATTTAGTGCAAAGAGAAGTATCCGATAATAGGCACCGTCCGAGAATAGGTCCCGCACCAGTACAGTGTACAGCTTATGACACAGTCCTGTCACTTTTCTATGTTATGTACACATGTTATCTGTGAGTTCGCTTAAACTAAAGGCCGTTCGAGCTGCGCTGTGTATCATTGGAGTATAATTCACTTAGAAAAAAATAGAACTGAACAGAAAAAATGTTGACAAGATGAACAGAAGTATTTCAGTATCAGAAACAGTCTATATCCTGATTATGGTACTTGTATGGAAGGGTATGAAAGGTCATTTGTGTCACAAAAATGACGATGGCTCGCATGCAAAAACATACAAGTTGCACGCAAGATATTGCTTTATCCATGAGTAGAAATAATTCATTTCATTTGTAATGGGCGTGGATAATTTTTCTAATACCTTAGAACAGTCTTACAGGTTTATGCACATGTACATGTATATATATTTTATTTAATCAGCTTCTGCCTTCAACACCTGGGCTGGCAAGCATGTCTTTGCTTAGACTATAAACTAATTGATTATGTTTAACATAAGTGTAACAAGTGAGGAAAAGTGCACAGCCAGACTGGAATTTGAACCCAGTCACGCCTTCTGTAAACCCAGGCTTTCTGAAGTCTTTGTGGATCATGATAATTGATACTGTACCTTCTTAGTTACATGTGCTTGGTTTGACAAACCCAGCCCCTGTTACACCCCTCCTTACTTCTTTAGGACTTTCATCTCTCAATGAAATCTCATACATCTACAAAGCTCATCAATGGATCAATAAAAGTTGGACACCTTTTGAATCAGAAGAGGAAAAGACTTTAAGCACGGCTATACTTTGATTCGAACCCAGGCCTCTCAGCTAGTGTAACTAAGTGCTCTACTTACTGACCAGGGATTAATACCATCAACATGCAGGTCCTGTAAAAGGCACCATTCCCAAGGCAAAATCTGCTATATTTTTCCCAATTTTTTTCACCATGTAACTCTTTATTGGTATACAGACAGGGAAAATTTTACAACTCTGTGTCTATAAAATCTCTGTGTCTTCAAATGAACTCCAGTTTAATGAAAAAAATAAATGAATCACACAAGTTTTGTTTCTTTATTTATATTAGTAAAATGACCATAGATACTTTTTATTTTTCCAAATTTACCCCCATTGTGACGTAAAATTTCCAATTGAAAGGGTATCCTTCATACCTTGACCTTTTTACATGTCATAAGTACATGTACATTTACCTGTTTGGCTGTAATTATCAGTCATGCAATGTATATGTATAACATGTATGTATACATATACACAGTTGTATATGGCTATCAGAATTATCTGATCTTTGCTCGTGGAAGTAATGTATGTTAAGTTGTCCTAAACAAATATAGGTAGTCAAACCTGCTTATCTTGAACCCTATAAGATTGAAACCATGCAGATCCAACAGAAGTTAGAATTTGACGCAGTCTCATCTGTGTACACTTGTCAAATAACTTAACATTACTGAACATCTATTGTGAGCCGAAACTGTCCCAATCTTTAGACTGAAAAAACATTTTGTAACATTGTGAAGTTTTTTTTATATACGTACATTTTTTTTACTTTTTGTGTACTTTAGTATATCTATAGAAAAACCTGATCTTTCAGAGCTAATTCAGAAATAATATATCCAGCATTTTACTAATAAACATGTACAATGTACATATAATAAAAAGTACATTTGTACTTTGTAGACCAAAAGTAAAAATAAATCTAAAGCCACAACCCAATTTTTAAAGCAGCATGCCGTCTCCCCCCTGCACCCTCCCTGTTATATATAGAAGTTATAAATTTGTATATTGTACTAATCTTATTTTAGTCTCCCCTCAAAAAAAGAAACTACAAAATAAAATAGAATTCACATTAATAAAAGAAATATTGTTTTAATGTTATAAACTATGCAACCCGGAATCTATTTAATTCCTTTAAGTGTTATCCCATTATATTTAATTAGCATTTAAATATTTTTCCAAAATGGAATATATGTGTTAAACAGCATTGAAAACATGATTTACCATAGTGCATTATGGCAAAAAAAAAAACCCAAAAAACCAAACAAACAAACAAAAACAAAAAAAATTTGGTGAGTCAGTGACCAGTGTTGCAAATATACATGTAAGCATGCATATATGACACTGTTCCACAGAATTGAGTGTATAATAACTTGTTGAATCTTTAAAATTTGTGTACATGTAAATTGTAATTTGATTTTAAAGTACAACGTGGTCATTTAATGTCTTATAAATTTAAGGTTAATTAGAGAGAGGGTTGGGATAGGAAGGGGAGCTTATTTTGGGGAGGTGAAACTACCTATGTGCCAAATGCTAATGGTTGACCATGAAAATGAGGAAGGGGTTTTATTAAAAAATAGTTGATCATATTTGTTTTCTTGTCTTTTAAGACAGATATAGCCTTTTATTAGTGTTCTCTGAAGACAGGTTTCACTATATTTTTATGGTATCATAATTAATATTCTATACAAAAGAGGCTGAAAATTTTCTTTCAGCTGCTTGGGTCCAAGACTTTTTTGTTAAATTTTGGCTGGGTCCGGTCCTCTATCATATATGTACAATTACAATAATCTAAGTCAGATTTTTAATATAAGTAATCAATACATATAACAATTATCAAAGGTGGGAACATAAAATTATATCAACCAAAAACTGCCCCAAAATCATATTAGAAAATGACGATTAATCTTTACAAAGGGAAGAAATAAAGTTTAGAAAGAAAGAAATTGACAGAAAAGTCATTCACTGATTCAGACTTGTTAGGTTCTTGGACATACATGTACGTAGCAAAAAATGACTGGGTACGAAAGTAAAATATGTAGGTGCTGGACCTCTGACTTAAGGAATTTTCAGCCCCTGTACAATATTTATATGTAGATTGTTCAGTCAAACATGTCTATAAAGTTATTAAAGACCACTCGAGGGAACAAGCAAAAGTAGCTGTTATAGACAGATGGCTTTTGTAGAAAGATTTATTCATTATAAAAACAGTTAAAGAAGCTTTTAAGGTTATGTTTGAATTGGCTTCAAAGGCAGGTGCCCATTATACAGAGGTAGCTTTTAATGCAAGTTGACTGTACTAGTTTCTTTGCATATTGCGAACAAATTTTGTAATATCAATTTAAAGTATCTTTCGAATGAGACTTAAAATGGAGGTCCCATGTAATAAAAGGTGTGGTATATAAGAGAACCCTCATTACATTGGCATCAGTCCATAGCACAGGTAAAAATTTGTAGCACTTCACCTAAAGCTGCTGACATCTCCATATGGGTGAAAAATTCTTGTCATAATGAAAAACAAGAATCAAACAAACATTCATTAATTTCTTTTATTAGATTCACTCATCGACATGGAGCAGATGTATTGCATGCATACATACATTAACTCTGCAGTAAACAATACATATGTAAATGATTTATCAGGGAATTATTAATAAAACTGGGGTACAAATTGATTTAAAATTGTCCTGATGAAGATCAATTTCATTTCTTTGTATCAAGATGTTTCAACTTCAAGTACACAAATATACATATGTATTATAATTTCCCATTGACAGTCAACATTAATGTTTAAGTGAAGTACATTGTACTTACACACTTGACTCACAGAATGGATTAGTTTCTGTTTAAATTATAAACTGTACATATACACCTGGAGATGTTCACTCCTGTTTAATTTTCGTCATTTTCGCCATTAGATGAAAGGGTGAATTTAAACATTATTATGTATATTTATACAGCACTCTGTATATGATATCCCATGCATTCAGCCAGCAATTGGGGTAGCTATCCATTAGACTGTGGTAATTTGGGTGAATTTAAGACTGTGTGAATATGTTTTCTGTTGTACAAGTGCAAACATTTCCAGGTATATGTATACAGCACTCTGTATATGATATCCCATTCAGCCAACAATTGTGATAGCTGCTCCCCCCCAATTGAAAAAAATAAACAAAACAACCCCAAAACAATATTAAGTTTACAACATAACTAGTCCACATGTGTCTTGAGGGGTGTACATGTATAAGTTAATTAGATGTTTTCATGTCACAGACAGCTACATGTATCCATTGCACTGATACAGCTAAACCTATTTAAATCAAATGGAATAGTTTGTACTGCAGTCATTAACATAAAAACAGTCTGTGATCATATGTACTGGTACATACATGTACATGTATATCCATCAAATGTTAATCCATGTACATTTAATTGTCCTCCATACAAAATATAGGGCCAGAAATAAAAATGAATATATGTTAAGTATGTCCCACATGACGAACCTAAAAGCCCCAACAGAAATGTTTTTGCTATTAAGCAGCTTTGTCCATTTACTGTTTTATTGTTCCTTTAAAAAAACTGGAATTACATGTACCGGTACATTGTATGTCTAATTCACATGTTAGAATGGAAAAAATATGTGTATTTGCCCGCAACCATAGCCGGGGAGCACATCAAACTAATACATTTTTAATAATGGCCTAAAAGCCCTTGTATTACACAGGATACACTTGCTGTCACTGTCAACTTAACTGTAACTAGATAAAAAGGAAATAAATGTACTGTAAAGATACTAGAGATATTGGGATGTGAGTCACCTTGTATCTGTTACATATTTATATATGAGTATAGATACATGAAATGTTGTAATATGTATACATTATTGTTATACTTTGTTTAGTTATAAGTTCACTTCTGCAGTAGTGGTCAAATTTTAGATGTAGTTGGTCAGTCCCTTCATCAGTCTGTCAGGATAAGGTTTTGGTTTAAGGTTTTTAAATGTTCACCAGTTACTTAAAGCTGTCACATCAATTTTTAATCTTATTCTAATTTTAAAACATAACCATTTTTGAAATACATGTAATCTTGATTTATTTCTTTACTTACAGAAATACATGTATTTCAAAAATGTAAAAACTATCAATAAAAAAAGGACTTGTAATTCCAGTAGAAAAGGCAACAGAATAAAATTACCATCATTTCAAACCTGTACTCTGAATGCAAAACAATGAAGAAAACATACACAGAACACTTTATATCATGTTATACATTCTAGTACAGTGGAATCTGTCTTGAGAGACCACCCCATATGCCAATGCAATGTGGTCTGTCAAAAGAACTTTTATTTAAAGGCTTATTTAGCCAAGTGGTTTTCAGAATGTGGTCGCAAAAGACAGGTGGTCTTTTATGACAGTTGTCTCTTAAGACAGGTTACACTGTATTGGTTTTCGGAGCTAGTTTTAATTCAAGAAACAGAACAAATATGTCTGCTACTGGAAGTTACAAAAATTGGGGATGTTTCAAAACATTTTTTTTCCAAAGATAATAATAGTTTAAAAGTTGATGCAACAACTTTAGGAATAGTTTCACAGCAATACACTCAGAATGCTTGTTATTATACAACTTCTTTATTTTGTACCGTTAATCATTTCTTGTCAAAATATTTGAGATTATTTAATATTAGAACTGCCAGTGTACTTATAACAGTGTTGTTGCCTAGTTTAACCCTTTCACCCCTGAATATCTGTGTGGTATGCTCTTTTTATTGTTTAGGATCAGTCGATTATGTTCTATGGGGTTGAGAGTTGGACAATAGTTTACTTTCATAAATGCACATGTACAATAAGTGTACAATTCTTATCTTTTTGTGCATACAGACTAAAATTCATTTATTCATTCATTTGCCTTCAGCCTTACAGCTCATCAACATAAATATATCAATATGTTGGCCCCTGTGTATGTACAAAACAATGATACATGTATATGTATATGTACAGTAAAGCCTGCTATAGCGACCACCTCTTTAATTATAAGGATTACCTGTTTATAAGGGCCATTTTTTAAGTCCCTTGACTGCATACATGCACTTCAACTAAATTAAACCTGTGTATAAGGATCACCTGCACATAAAGGTCAATATTTTCTGGTTCCTTGGATGACCTCTATATACAGGTCTCTCTCTCTCTCTCTCTCTCTCTCTCTCTCTCTCTCTCTCTCTCTCTCTCTCTCTCTCTCTCTCTCTCTCTCTCTCTCTCTCTCTCTCTCTCTCTCTAAACAGTTGTCAAATATTCTATTTATTACATTTTCCAGTTAAGTTTCATTAAGCCCTAGATTTACCCGATGTTCTGTACATGTAGGCTAGACTATGGCTTGTGAAATGTAAACAAACCACGTTTTGACTCAGGGGCTTGGAAATCTTTTTAGAGCATAATTTACTCAATGAAAACTAGAGCCTGGAGGAAAATATTACACTCTAAAAAAATGTCAGCACCCCTGTAGTTTTGATTGAAATGCATCACTTGATGCCTCAAAGATCATGCCAAACTTATCATAAAATAGACCTGGACAGCAAACTCGCTTCGACGTTCGCCCAATTCGATGTTCATTTTCTGTACTGTATCTCCAGTGTCACTGAATCTTTTTAAAAACTTTTGAACTGTTGACCTAGATAGTGGATACATTAAACATATCCACTGCCTTTTGAACACTTAAACCCATTCCATCAAAACATAATATCACCTGCTCTTTAGTATATTCAGAACAAGTCTGTGCAGAGCCATTTTGTTTTGCTTCAGTGCGGCGTCATAAATATCTCACACGAAAATCCCTTCTTGATACATCATATCTACAGTATGTGTTAAAAAGTTTTTACCATGGCATCACCATTTATTGGCATTTGTAAGCAAATGTGATTAGTTTATGATCAAACAATGAATTGAAAATTATCAGTACATTATAGATGGGATTAATTAATCGGATTATCATTAGTGGCCTGGCACTGTATTTTGATTGCCTTAATGAAAAATATTACAGTCTACCTCAATATTTTTCATTACCGGGTAAGCCAATCAAAATACAGTAAATTAACGAAAAATAACAGTGAAAAATAAAGCTCATATTTAATTGATAAATTTATTTAAAAATGTAATAAATATATATCGGTACATTGAACAATTGTATTCTTTTTTGTGGATTTAGTTATGTCCAACTCATCAAGTAATTTGTAATTACCAAAATCATCATTTTACATCACAATTTTGACAATCACAGCCAACATTTAAGTGTACATACATGACAGAATGAACAATCAAACTGTAATGATACAAGTATTTCTTATGTGGTACTAATAGTAATAGTTGATTTTATTTTCATCACCTCCGACACTCAAATTTAATTCGGTACAAGTATACATACATGTAATTGTACTTTAAAAAATTTTACATGTATGTTTTGTTTTAAATTGTATGATGATAATATTTCTAAAATACATGTACATGTAATATGTTACCTGTATTAGTCGAAATACAGGTAATACAGGTAAATCACTTGTAAATTTTTCATATGTACATATACTATTCTATTTACTGTAATTTACTATATGTATATAATGTTGGTTTGTTATAAAAAATTTAAAATTTAGAGTGTTATCGGGATTGCACCTCATGCATTCATATGTATTCCTATGTATTTTGTTTATTCTAAAATCAATAAGGTGTAAACTTACAATTAATAAACAAATATAAAATAAATTCCAGCTACGGTATATTAGATTAATAGTAAACCAGTTATTACATACTTATACCCGCACTAGTGCTGATTTGGTTGACAGTTTGTTTTAGGTGATAATGTATTTAATTTTACATCATGCTTGTATGAAGATGTAACATATATGTATGCAATTTCAAAAGACTGGATGCCAAGTTAAAAATGTGTATACTTGCAGATTTCCCCTGATTACTTTTGTCATAAATCTTTAAACTGTTCTCCTTCCCCATTTGTGCTGCTTCCAAAATTAAGCTACTTTTCATTTGTGCTGCTTTACCATTGTGCTGCTTCACCATTGTGCTGCTTTACCATTTGTGCTGCTTTACCATTTGTCAATTGTACTTCTTTATCATTTGTGCTGCTTCACCAAATGTCAAATGTGCTGCTGCATCAATTGTACTGCTTCACCATTTGCGCTACTGCCCAAATTGTACATGTATTGTTTCACCATTTGTGCTGCTTCACCAATTTTACTGCTTTACCATTTGTGCTGCTTCATCTTTTGTATTGCTTTTTTTGCCATCACTTTGCGTCCGTCGTCCGTCTTTCCGACGTAAACTGTCATTAAAAGATCTTCTCCTGAAACTACTGAGCCAATTGGAACCAAACGTGGTCACAATAGTCTTAGGGTGGTCCCCTGTAAAAAGGTGTTTTTCAGGTTCGCACCTCATCCAGGTTGGCCACCAACAAGGAACATGATTTAACATTGGACCTATGGGAAAACATATATACAGATCTTTTTCTCTGGAACTACTATCCCAATTGAATCCAAACTCATTTAAAAAATGTGTCCGACAGGTCCAGGTGCTATCCAGCAGGACACATAGATTAACATTTGACCATACAGGAAGACTTTCAAAGATCTTCTCCTCTGAAACTACTGAGCCAATTGGAACCAAACTTGGTCACAATAGTCTTTGGGTGGTCCCTGTTAAAAAAAAGGTATTTTCAGGTTCACACCTCATCCAAGATTGCCACCAGCAAGGAACATAATTTAACATTGAACCTATGGGAAAACACTCTTACAGATCTTTTTCTCTGGAACTGCTATCCCAATTGAAACCAAACTTGGTCATAATGGTCCTCGGATAGACACATTTGAAAATGTGTCTTGCAGGTCCAGGTGCTATCTAAGATGGCCGCCAGCAGGACACACAGATTAACATTTGACCATACGGGAAGACTTTCAAAGATCTTCTCCTCTGAAACTACTGAGCCAATTGGAACCAAACTTGGTCACAATAGTCTTTGGGTGGTCACTTGTAAAAAAGGTGTTTTTCAGGTTCACACCTCATCCAAGATGGCTGCCAACAAGGAACATAATTTAACATTGACCCTATGGGAAAACACACTTACTGATCTTTTTCTCTGGAACTGCTATCCCAATTGAAACCAAACTTGGTCATAATGGTCCTTGGATGGGCCCATTTAAAAAATGTGTCCGGCAGGGCCAGGTAATATCCAAGATGGCCGCCAGCAGGAAACATAGATTAACATTTGACCATATGGGAAGACTTTCAAAGATCTTCTCCTCTGAAACTACTGAGCCAATTGAAACCAAACTTGGTCACAATAGTCTTTGGGTGGTCCCCTGTAAAAACAGTGTTTTTTCAGGTTCGCACCTCATCCAAGATGGCTGCCAACAAGGTACATAATTTAACATTGGGCCCTATGGGAAAACATATTTACAGATCTTTTTCTCTGGAACTGCTATCCTAATTGAAACCAAACTTGGTCATAATGGTCCTTGGATGGACCCATTTAAAAATGTGTCCGGCAGGGCCAGGTGATATCCAAGATGGCCGCCAGCAGGAAACATAGATTAACATTTGACCATATGGGAAGACTTTCAAAGATCTTCTCCTCTGAAACTACTGAGCCAATTGGAACCAAACTTGGTCACAATAGTCTTTGGGTGGTCCCCTGTAAAAATGGTGTTTTTCAGGTTCGCACCTCATCCAAGATGGCTGCCAACAAGGTACATAATTTAACATTGGACCCTATGGGAAAACATATTTACAGATCTTTTTCTCTGGAACTGCAATCCCAATTGAAACCAAACTTGGTCATAATGATCTTTGGGTGGACCCAATTAAAAATTGTCTGGCAGGTCCAGATGCTTTCCAAGATGGCCACCAGCAGGAAACATAGATTAACATAGGACCATATGGGAACCCTTTCGAAGATCTTCTTCTATGAAACTGCTAAGTCAATTGGAACAAAACTTGGTCAAAATAGTCTTTGGGTGGTCCCCTGTATAAAATGTGTTTTTCAGTTTCACACCTCATCCAAGATGGCTGCCAACAGGGAATATAATTTAACGTTGGAACCTATGGAGAAAAAAATTTTCATTTTTTTTTCTCTGGAGCAACTATCCCAATAAGAATCAAACTGGTTGTTTTGGATGGACCTGCTTAAAACATGTTTCTGGCAGGTCCAGGTCCTATTCTAGATGACAGCTAGGTGAGCAAAACAGGCTCTTGTGAACCTCTTGTTACTGCTTTACCATTTGTGCTGCTTTACCATTTGTCATTTGTACTTCTGTCCCATTTGTGCTGCTTCACCAAATGTGCTGCTTTATCAATTTGTACTGCTTCACCATTTGCGCTACTCCCAAATTGTTCATGTATTGTTTCACCATATATGCTGCTTCCCCATTTGTACTGCTTCACCAAATGTACTGCTTCACCATCTCTGATGCTTCACTATTTGTATTGCTTCATCATTTGTGCTGTTTCACCATTTGTGCTGCTTAACCATTTGTGCTGCTTTACCATTTGTGTTGCTTCATCATTTGTACTGCCTTACCATTTGTGCTGCTTCGTCATTTGTGTTGCTATTTGCTGCTTCATCATTTGTGCTGCTTAAGAAATTGTACTGCTTTGCCATTTATACTGCCTCATCATTTGTGCTGCTTCACCATTTGCACTGCTTCACCATTTGTGATGCTTCACCATTTGTACTGCTTCACCAATTGTACTGCTTCATCATTTGTTCTGTTTCATCATCTGTGCTGCCTTTTGCTGCTTCACTATTTGTACTGCTTTACCATTTGTGCTACTTCACCAAATGTACAGTTTTATCATTATGTACTGCTTCACCATTTGGGCTGCTTCACTATTTGTACTGCTTTACCATTTGTGCTGCATCACCATTTGTACTGCATCACCAATTGTACTGTTTCACCAATTGCATATTTCATCATTTATTCTGCCATTTGCTGCTTCACTATTTGTACTGCTTATCCATTTTTGCTGCTTAACATTTGTGCTGCTTCACCAATTGTACTGCTTTACATTTGTGTTGCTTCATCATTTATGCTGCTTTACCATTTGTGCTGCTTTACCATTTGTCCATTGTGCTACTTCACCAAATGTGCTGCTTCATCAATTTGTACTGCTTCATCATTTGCACTACTCCCCCAATTGTACATGTATTGTTTCACCATTTATGCTGCTTTCCCAATTGTGCTGCTTCCCAAATTCAGTTACTTCCTCCTTTGTGCTGCTTGAGTATTGTGTTGCTTGACCATTTTGCTGCTTCATCATTTGTACTGCTTCACCCCTGCTACTTTCTCATTTTAACTATTGTCATATTGAAATAAATATTTTATTATATGTAAACCCTGCATATGCCCAGAAATTGCAATACAATTTTGGACTTTGACTTAAAAAGATCCAGAGACCCTTTAGACGAAGATTATTATACCTCAGATTAATGAAGATTTTTATCATTTTTCAACAACATGACTAGAAACACTATTTTTCATGAAGTTTCTTTAATAAAAATGCATTGACAACAACTACATGTATGAATTTTAGCATTAATTTGATTCTTTAGAAATTTTTATTATGTATTTTTAGGGAGACTTGGCCAAAAAAAAGATTTATCCAACACTATGGTAAGTATTTTACATAGATACTTATCAACTCGTATTTGAGTTTTGTATATCCACATCAGTGTTCCAGCCATAAATTTTTAGGGACAGGGTTCTCTCGGTAAAAAGGGACCCTTTTGTGTCCAACAAAACAGGCCACTTGCAATTTAATGCCCAAAATCTGATCTAGAAACTTCTTTTTCCACTCTGTTAAATCTTCATAAATTTTTTCTTTACTTCTTTCTTTAGCACCTTACAAATTCTGTCAGTAATGCCTTGTTAATTGATAAAATGGACATGACTGTTCTTCACAGATGCTATGAATTTTCTGCTGGGTGTATATATAAGGGGCATAGTGGGTAGATGAACTTGAGAAAAGGGCAGGGTGGGATGAAATTCGGGCAGATTGCATGTAGGCAAAAATCAGGGCAGGACTCTGCACCCTGCTCAAATTTAATAGTTGGAATGCTGCTTAAGATATATACTATATATTTTGTCCACAGGTACATGGGGCCCCCTGTGGCCTAGTGGTTAGAGCATCACACTTTAAATCATAAAGTCTCTCACTTCCTGTCAGCACAGGTTTGAGTCCCGCTGAAACCTAAGCTGGTTTTTGTGAGAAAGTTTGACAGTTTATTTGTGGAAGGCCAGCGGTCTCTTCCCGGATACATATTGCAACCAGGGCCCGAAGTCACCAAATTTACTCAGTACTCAAGCTCAACTTTGATTTCATTATACTATATAATGGTTTGTAAAACCTTTAGGTTTGAGTGATTAGGAAACAGATTATTATTTTTCATCATTCATATTTAAATTTTTGTTTCTCACATATGATTTTTCTGTAAAAAATGAAAAAATATGTTGAGTATGATACTATCAAAATTTGAGTACATACTCAACATTTTTTTTAACATTTATGAAATTTTCTTCAAATTAGCATTAATTTTGATCATTATTTATAAACTGTATGTAGTCCATATACAAATATGTCCAGTTACAGAATAAATTTTGTGTGTTTTTATCTTAAAATCATGAAAAGTTAGTTGAGCTTGTTATTTTCGCTATTTTAAGTCAGAAAACATAATCACTTTGTCTTAAATTTGCCCTAATTTACCATAGTCTCAGACATAGATGACATGTCTGTCTGTGCTTCAATTATTTGACTTGAAATTTTTGCTCTCATTTGAAATTTGCCCTCTCAGCATAAAAAAAACCACGCTGGGTGCAAAATTTTAGAAAGATATCTCAAGTTATAAGGAAATTGTAGAAAAAAAATGAAAATGCGTTCCAGGTATGAAATACTTATATATTGATGTATATCTTTTGATATGTTTAAAACAGGTGGTTATACAGAGATGGCCTGTTGCCTCCCAACACCCATATCTTTGGCTATGCCAGGAGTCAGCTGACAGTCGACACCATCAAACAAAAGTCGTTCCCATATATGAAGGTAAATTTATAATACATTAATTGCTTCAGTAAACAGGGATCATATTCTATGTAGATTTAATGTAGATTTTGCATGATATCATGAAAGTGTGTATAGAAGTGCATCATATTAGCTGGGATTCAGTCAATACTCTATGTTATATGATAGGTAATAGATAAGCTTTAATTTGAACCTCATCTGTAACATGTCTCCTTCCCACCTGTAGTTAACAAATAAATTCTTTTTCCTCGTTTTCACTTAACTATGATTCATACAATTGAAATCTTGTTATTGTAATGTCAATAAACTGGACATCAAATTACCCTGACATTCTTCTACATAATCAATATCCCCATAGTGGTATTCTTATTATTATCCTGTATCAGATATCAAATATTAAAGCAATACACACTCTTTCAGTGTTTTGCACTGTTTAAGTGTGTTTCTTTTCAGAAAGTTTATCAGAATCATATATAGTTCCCTTTATTTACTTTCGCTGTATTGTGGACCACATAAATTAAAATCATGTAAAAGTCAACCTTGTATGTTTGTTCCACCATTTGTATGAAACATGAATATATTTTGTGTAGTTTTTACTACATCTTCCAGCCATATACATGCAATTTGCTTATAGATATGGAGGGCGGGTGGAAGGGTAAAAGCTTTGCTCTCTAAATCTTGAAGTCTTGTTACCTCTAGTCAGCTAGGTGTCAACCCGCTTAGAATCTTAAATTTACTTTCATCTGATTAACTTGCAAACTTCCTGAATATAATAATCTAATAGATTATAACATTCGGGAAGTTTTGAAAGTTTATCAGTTGAAAGTTTCAGGAACATTGTAATCAGGTTTTCTTTTTCATCAATTAAAAAAGTCCATCCACTAGTGACTACTGTATTTCTGAAAAATTGTTGATTGTGGCATATAACACCATTTAAGCAAAAATCAATCTGTTTTTGTACATTTTTTTAATCAAATGTTTAACTCATCAACCCCTGTGATCACATTTAGACTCACCCAAATCAGTAACTGTAAAGTCTTTTTCTCAAAATTCAGGGTGAACAAGTTGACATTGAATGTGAAATCATTTTGAAAATTGGATTCTAAATTATACACTCCTAAATTCTGACAGTGGACTTTACCATTCTTTGAAATGGATGAGTCTAAATATAGCTACAGGGGTCCGTGAGTAAAACATAATTTTATTTTACATTTTCAATCTGTAAGGTTATCTTATAAGTGATCAATACTGGTATGCTCAATTGTTAGTGCCACTCTTGAACAGGGAAGTTCAAATAATTGCGTAACTCTAGGCAAGAGTGTAAACACATGTATACTGCGTAATTTATCAAATGATAACATATTGCAAACAAAGTGCAATGAAGCTGTATTTGTATTATACACATTTTAAATCTGCATAAATCCACATTCTTTTTAAAAATTATTACCACATTCGACCCAATCAGCACCCAGTGTGTTGAAAAGAGATGAGCGATTATTAATACCAGTTAAGAATCAAATTGATGTAAAATACAGTGAAACCTGTGTATAAAGACCCCCTTTAGGAGACACCAAAACCATTCCTTATAGGCAGGTTGATTTGTACACAAATGGTACTATTGGGGACAGCAAAAAGTGGTCTTTATACACAAGTGGTCACTAAAGCAGGTTTTACTGTAGTAGATTTTTTATAAGGCATGATGGAAAAGTTGTTGTAGTTACCGGTATTACGAAGGACACCAATCAGAATTTTCCTGTTACTGGGGGGATAAATATAAAATGTGTTTCTGGTCCACATCTCCCCGCCAACGGACTAGATAAGATTCCTATCGTGTGTATAAAAACATGAGTATGTCTGAACTATTGGGGTGGGGGGGGGTGGCGCTTGCAGGAACATGGGCACTTATTGGGTAGAATATGGTATTCACAAAGAAACAGCATAGCTAAGAATTATTTCGAACAGAGTGTGAACTCAGTTTAATTCAGTACATGTATATAATTCTCAATAGATTTTTTATCAGGTCAGTGAAGAATCATGACACTGTCAGATCACATTAAACATTTTGTACTGGTAGAATTCACATGCTACATTGCAGGATAATTCTAACATTAAACAGTGGATCTTGTTATCTCAATATTCACGAGATCAGCTCTTCAAAATTTCCAGAATTTAATATAACCAAAATTTTAATTAACATATTTTTCATATTATAAAAATCAGGACCAGTTATTCAACTTTGACATGTCCATAATTTGGACTCATCGGATTTGGACATACAGAGATTCCATTGTTTGTTTTTCATTTAAAACTTGTATATATCTTGCACTAAGGTCAAATGAAAATACAGTGGAACCTTGCTATTTAGACCACTTACTGTATCTGACTGACTCAAAGTGGTCTGATTAGTGAGGTGGTCTCTTAAGTGAGGTTCTGTACTAATTCAGTATTAATGAAGAGACTGGAAATTCATGGTCTTAATTGTGAGGTGGTCTCCTAAGCGAAGTGGTCTTTAAGCGAGGTTCCACTGTACATTATATATATATTTCTTAAACAGGAAAAGGAAGGATCAAAGAAACTAGAAGAATTTTGGAAAATGAATAGATACGTAGCTGGTTCATATGATAGATCAGAAGATTTCTCTAAACTGAACAAAGGAATCGAAGAATTGGGCAACTGTAATCGAGTCTTTTATCTCGCATTACCACCATCAGTATATGAGTCTGTCACACTCAACCTCAAGGCTGTATGCATGACAAAAGAGTGAGTATCTCTTCAAATATGTGATAAAAATAGCTGTGGAAATTTTAAAATTTTCACTAAATTCAGCCATAATGCTACATTCATGTTGATTAGAATAGAGAAGGCCAACTGAGTTTTAATTTCTAAATTTTTAAATTAAATCAAAACTAATCCTATTTGCTGATGAAAGTAATGATTCTGAGGTCAATTTGTCCAGAGACCAAGGTTATCTTTATGGAAAAAACATGTTAAAGTTTGCATTAGTAAAGGTTTTGGGTGGTTGCCCATGTGTACTATTTGAGATTGAAGTAGAACTCGGACAAAATGTGCATAGATACATAAGTGAGTCATGAGAAGTATGTCCTTATATTGTTTTTAGGTCATTTAAGTCAGTTTCAAGGTGACTGTTACTAAAAGCAAGAATGTTGTATGCACAAGAAATAATACAGTAAAACTTGTGTTTAGTGGACAGTTCCCGGACTCATCAAAATGTCTATTATAGAGAGGTGTCCCCTGAATGATGGATGGCCACTCATTGCTAAAATACTGTATACAGTATTACAGTTATTTTCGCCCCATTGCACTTTGCAAACAGTTTCGCCCATTTTAAATTCGCCTAGTCTTTTTTTATTAAAAATAAATGAATTTACCATTTTGAATTCGCCCAGTTTTGAATTTGCCCAGTTTCAAATTTGCCCATTGACGATGAGAGCAAAAGGGGTAAAATTTTACCTGTATACAGTAAAAGCAACACAATTGTTCTTGTAATCAACTGTTACGAGGAATGCAAGGAAAAAAATATAAAGCAAAAACACAAAACAAAAGATTGTAGTAGTGTTTTTCCAGGTAGAAGTGGGGCATACAGCTTAGTGAGAAATTGCCTGTCGCAACAGAAGTTGATCATAGGAAGACTAATTCAAGGTTAAAAATAAAGAAATTATGCATATTTGGGCCGACAACTTTGTCCGTTGTCCGGGTAAGGAAGGTGTCCGTTTATTTAAAACAGACGCTGGTAGTCTTATATAACCTGTAAATCGAGACTTAGATAAATTGTCCCTTACCGCAGGGTGTCCGCTGATTCAAGGTGTCCTTTATGGCAGGTATTACTGTATATGTATTTCCAACCAAAAAATCAAAAAATAAAAAGATTTAGTAAAATATGGGAGGAATACTTTTTTATTTCTTCATATAATGTCATATACAAGTTGTCATTTATCAAAATAGAGACCAAAGATCTACATTAAAAAAATGTCTTACATTAGAGTTTCAATTAAATAGTGTAGTATGTACATTAGCATATGACAATGGCTTGGAGTAAAATTACTGTGTATTAAATCATCTTGACTTACATAAAATCTACACTTTAACCTTGCTATTAAAACTACCTGATACACATTTGGACTGGTCAAAGTCATTGCTTTACTGAAGCATCCAATATTTTTCAGGGGTTGATGTGTTAACATGGTCATCGCTAAAGGGTAGGCCTATACATATGTAATATTTGATAAGAATTTTCAAGAGACTTTTTATGTATGGTATGAATTGTTAGGTGGTCCTAATTCTAAAATCAGTTAAACTTTTTGTATACGGTACTTATGCATAAATCTAACTGTATTCATTTTAGTGACAAATGGACCAGAGTGGTGGTGGAAAAGCCATTTGGCAAGGATTTGGAAAGTTCAAACAAGCTGTCAAAACATATCGCTGCTTTATTCAAGGAGGATCAGATATACAGAATAGACCATTATCTGGGCAAGGAAATGGTACAGAATCTCATGGTACTCAGGTGTGTATGTCCAAGCTGATTTTTAAAAAAAAAAAAATTGTTAACAGTTTATGAGACTGGGAAGAAAGATTTCTAAGACAGAAAAGTGTCATTTTAAAATTTAAAATTCCAATTCTAGAAAATAGTATTGAAATGAATTTCATAGGCAAATTGGAATATTTTTTCACTTTGAATAATTTTCTTTAGCTATGGAAGTTGTGTACAAATCAACTTCTATATAAAGATCACCTCCTTATAAATACTGGTTTTTATTGTGTCCCTGAGGAGGTCTTATATACAAGTTTCACTGTAGCTTGTACTAAACAACTATGTATGTAGATTTACTAACAAGATATTTAGCCCTATATAGTAGTTCATGCTGATCAGCCTATTTTATAGGTTTGCCTAGAAGAAATTCAGGCTTTAACCCAGTATAATGGTTTATGCTAATTAGCCTATTTTGTAGGTTTGCCTAGAAGAAATTTAGGCTTTAACCAAGTGTAACGGTTCATGCTAATTACCTATTTTGTAGGTTTGCCTAGAAGAAATTTAGGCTTTAACCCAGTGTTATGGTTCAGGCTAATTAGCCTATTTTGTAGGTTTGCCTAGAAGAAATTTAGGCTTTAACCCAGTGTAACGGTTCAGGCTAATTAGCCTATTTTGTAGGTTTGCCTAGAAGAAATTTAGGCTTTAACCCAGTGTAACAGTTCAGGCTAATTAGCCTATTTTGTAGGTTTGCCTAGAAGAAATTTAGGCTTTAACCCAGTGCAACAGTTCAGGCTAATTAGCCTATTTTGTAGGTTTGCCTAGAAGATATTTAGGCTTTAACCCAGTGTAACAGTTTATGTAGATCAACCTGTTTTGTAGGTCTGTTAACAAGATATTTAGTCCTGTATAGTAGTTCATGCTAATTAGCCTATTCTGAAGGTTTGCTAGCAAAATATTTAGCCCTGTATAGCAGTTCATGCTAAATAGCCTATTTTAAAGGTTTAGCGCAGTGTAAAATTTCATGTTAATCAACCTTTTTTGTAGGTTTGCGAACAAGATATTTAGTCCTGTATGGAACAGAGATGGTATAGCATCAGTTGTGATTAGTTTTAAGGAGCCATTTGGAACACAAGGACGAGGTGGATATTTTGATGAGTTTGGAATTATTAGGTATGTAATGTAACATTTCCATATACAGTAGAACTTTGATGAATCGAAGTTCAAGGGACCTCCTGGAAAAGTTTGAAACATCATGACTTCGACTAATGGATGGTAACTTAGAACCATACGTTTTT
This sequence comes from Atrina japonica, assembly GCA_030159075.1. Taxonomy (NCBI): domain Eukaryota; kingdom Metazoa; phylum Mollusca; class Bivalvia; order Pterioida; family Pinnidae; genus Atrina; species Atrina japonica. Next base: position 200,019 of record BROG01000666.1, read on the forward strand.
AGTTTCACAGGTTCTATAAGGTGTATATGACTGTTTTGCAAACCATTTAAAACATGTATGGTCATTATGATTAATATTTGGTGCTAAATTTAACTAAATTTTTATGAAATTAAAACATTGAGCATTTAAGAGAAGGAAAAAAAATTTTATGGGGCGATTTTGTACACATGCAAATTTTGACTTCGAATTATATGTAGGAATTTTCATTGTTTTTATAGAAATCGGTCCAAATATTTATTCGAAACATCAATAAATTTGACTCATAAAAGTTTGAGTTATAGAATGTTTATAAATTAGCATTAAATGACAAAATTATTTGGGACTTTGTGAATAGTTCTAAACATCGAGAAATTTGACTCATTGAAGTTCGACTCATCGAAGTTCTACTGTATCATGTTTCCATGTTGAAAGTATCTATGCTTTCAGTTTTGACTCAGCATTGTGATTTTTTTCTTTTTTTTTCCTTTCAAAAATGTTAAAATTTGAACCCTTTCACCCCTAATTATCTAATGGTTTGTTCTTTTCTATTGTCGTCGTAGACCAGTCTATTATGATCTGTAGTGTTAAAAGGGTTACAATTTCATTCTTGTATTTACAATACACTGGATAAATACCTATAAAATAGGGGTTATCAAGCAAATTAATTTCATATAAATCTGAAAAAGTTTTACTCCTTTCAATGTTTGGTAACTGCAAGGAACCACAAAGACACTGCTAGGTAACTCACAAATTTCCACAAACTTCCTTAGGTTTCGTTACTGTTTGCATGTATTGCCAAAAATCAAACATCTTTTAAATTCTATGCCAAAATGCTTTGGAAAGCTCTAAATCCTTCAAGAGACAACCAATGTGAGAGTCTGAAATTAAACACTTTGTTAACTTTGTATAATACATGTAGCACTAATACGATATTTGCTCAAATGCTAAATTATTTTCAGTTAAAATTTCTGTTATTTTCAGAGATGTGATGCAAAATCACTTACTACAAATTCTGACATTGGTTGCCATGGAAAAACCACCTACCACTAATGCTGAAGATATTAGAAATGAAAAGGTTTGTTTCTTTCTTTATAATCCTTTGGAAAAAGTTTGAAAAATGACAAAATTGCAAAAGGTCAAAAGTTCATTTTCTTGCATTTCTGTCTAAAAATTATGACAAAAGCTTATTACTATAAATCATGGTGTTATCTCATGTTGTATTTTGTATTTCATTCTATTGCAGGTTAAAGTGCTAAAAAGTATAGCCCCTGTAGAGCTTGAAAATGTTGTATTGGGACAGTATATTGGTAATCCTGATGGTCAAGGGGATGAAAAAGTGGGATACTTGGATGACCCCACAGTTCCAAAAGGTATTTAGATACACGCTGTAATTTAAAAATACTCGGCTAAAATTTATCAGGATCAATCATTTACTGATGTAGAAGTTCTTTGTCTGACTTTGACATGCCCTCTCTTAAAGGTGCTTACAGAATTTGATTTACTGTATACCTGGAGATTTTCGCTGTTGTTTGATTTTTGCTTTTTTCGCCCTTAGGTGAGAGGGCGAATTTAAAAAAAAAATTTAAGCTAATTTATTGAAGCATAGACATAAATGCCACCCTTGAGACTGGTTAATTGTTGTGATAGGGCGAATTATGCTTATTTTTGCTGTCGTTTAATATTTGCCCTTAGAAGAGAGGGCGAATTTAAATTGAAAACAAAATTTCAAGCTAATTAATTGAAGCATGGGCATACATGCCACGCTTGAAACTGGTTTACTGTTGTAAAAGGCAAAAATAACCAGGAAACCAGGAAATTTCTTCATAAAGCCCTGTTTTAGGCTTTACCCCCTCTCCCAATTCTGAGGGACTGTAGGTTTATGTTGTGTCCATTTGTTCGTTTGCTTTGTCCAGTTATCAAAACACCTATTACTTAATCTTCCTGGTAAGGATCCTGGTGTTGTTCTAGCTTACGGCATTGACTTTTAATGAATTCATCAGTAATTACTTGAACTTCAAGGTTTCGAGAGTGAAATATAAAGGAATATATAAATCGGGACTTCAAAATTGACTTCAACGTTTCAAGAACTTTGAGGTTTCGATGTTCGAGAGATTGAGAGTTAATTTACATAATTTATGAAGGAAAAAAATTAGGACCTGTACAAAACTTCGAGTTTTCGAGGTTTTGACGTTTGAGCCATCGAGAGTCACCTGTATATTCAAAATGTTGTGGCAGACGACTTGCACATGTAGCATGGGGGAAATTCAAAATGGCATCATGGCCGCTATACATATTGAGGGTATATATACAGATTCCTTTGAACTGTTATAATATGTACTCAATTAAACACTGCTCATAAAATTGTAGAAAATTTTGAAATTTTTTTACTAGGTTCAACAACACCAACATTTGGCACTGCTGTACTTCATGTGAAGAATGAGAGGTGGGAAGGAGTGCCATTTATACTGAGATGTGGAAAAGGTTAGTATATGTTAACTGTAAGAGACTCAAGATTATTAATACCAAACCTTATTTTTGCTTTCAGCAAAAAAAACAAAAAGAAATAGACAAACATGGCTGCAATAAAAAAAAAATTGTACCATTGTGCACTTACTGTGGCCAAATAATTCTCTGTAAATTAGGAGTTTGAAAAATAAAAATCAGTAAGGATGATTCTGTGCATTCAAGGACTTGTGAATCTATACTTTCACAGGTTCATGCAATCCTATGAGGTTCTGTTTTTATCAACTACAAAGTTTTGCACTACCTCTCTCCTCCCCATCCGAAAAAAAAATTCCATTATCAGTTAATACTATATAATATATATTTTCCTAATTAAACAGCACTAAATGAGCGGAAGGCAGAAGTTCGAATTCAGTTTAAAGATGTTCCTGGTGACATTTTTCCGGAAGGTGAAGTAAAGCGTAATGAACTCGTAATTCGTGTACAACCAGATGAAGCAGTATATTTGAAGATGATGGCCAAATCTCCGGGTATGAGTTTCAGGAGTGAAGAAACGGAGCTGGATCTCTCCTACAATAGCAGATACAAGGTATTTAATAATAATCATAGAAATCAAATATAAACCTACAGTAAAAGTTTCTCTGGCCTACAATAGGAGATACAAGGTATTTAATTATTAATCATAGAAATCAAATATAAACCTACAGTAAAAGTTTCTCTGGCCTACAATAGGAGATACAAGGTATTTAATTATTAATCATAGAAATCAAATATAAACCTACAGTAAAAGTTACTCTGGCCTACAATAGCAAATACAATTTATTTGGTAATAATAATAGAAATCAAATATAAACCTACAGTAAAAGTTATGCTGGCCTACAATAGGAGATACAAGGTATTTAATTAATAATCATAGAAATCAAATATAAACCTACAATAAAAGTTAATCTGGCCTACAATAGTAGATATAAGGTACAGTGAAACTTGCTTTAGCAACCACCTGTGTATAAGAACCACTTTGAAAATATATACTGTTTTTGTTGTCCCCAAATAGTGCCATTTGTGTAAAATAAACCTATATATAAAGACCACCTCCCCATAAAGACTGGTTTTGTTGTGTCTATAAGAGGGTATTTATATTCAAGTTTCACTGTATTTGATAATTATTATAGAAATAAAGTATAATTCGGACATTGTTCAGCTCAGGGTCAAGTATAATCCTACAGTTAAAGATGGGACTTACTCTCATCTAAAATAGCAGATACAAGTATTCAGTATGGTTTTTATTTCTAGAAATAAAAAAATAACATATTTTCAGATGTATGGTGGCAGTATGTTTTTGATGTTTTTTTTTTTTGTTTGTTTGGGTTTTTTTTTAAAGAATTCAGTGTATATAAAAAAAAAAGGTCTGCAAGTATACTGGCAAACATTTCCACTTATTCAACTCAGGTTCTAGTGAGCCTTAAAACCCGGATGATGTGGGGTGAAATGTTTGCAATGTAAAAAGCATATCTCAGGGATGAGAATGTTCCTTTGAGTGGAGGAAATCTTCTTTCTAAAATTTGCTGCAATGTTAAATCTTTATTTTCCCCATTAAATCTTTACAATTTAGCCTTTTCCCCTTTTTCCATCATTATGGTATCAAATTTCTGGTACCAAAGAGGTCCCTTAACATCAAATAATGAGAGTTTCTGTATTGTTGAAATTAATCAAATTTACTTACATCAAAACATTTCAGGGCTTGAAGCTTCCTGATGCATATGAAAGATTGATTTTGGATGTATTTACTGGATCACAGATCCATTTTGTGCGATCTGATGAGTTGTACGAAGCCTGGAGGATATTTACACCACTGCTACATAGAATTGAGAAAGAGAAACCCAAACCCATTCCGTATAAATATGGAAGGTGAGTAGTCACTCTATTTTGTGTTGCACATTAATAATTCCATGTTTGCCAAGCATTTTGCTGACCACGATTTCTTACATGATCTGTGTCACTTACAAGTTGCTACTGTATACCTGGAAATTTTTCGCCCTTTTACCACAGTAAACACATTCACGCCATCTAATATTCAAATCACCATAGTCTCATAGATGGTATTTATGTCCATGCCTCAGTTATTTAGCTTGAAGAAAATTGCTTTCATTTAAAATTCATCCTTTCGTCTAAGGGCAAAGATGGCGAAAATTAAACTAAGTATTCAGTATCAACTGTGATCTAAATATGATGGAGCTTTTGACTGCCTCTGCTGTTGATATGTGTATACCAGATACTGTGCATTTTGTATACAGAATATGTTATGCATGACAAATATTCCATATATCTATCTAATGATGGCTGTGAGTTGTAATATATATACATGTGGGCCTGTTACCATAAACCTAGGAAAAAATTAATGTCTTGAGAATGTCCTTAAAATGGACAGCCAGTCAAATTTCAGGATTAGCTGAACTTCAGTTCAATTTACGGACTTGAATATTTCTTATGGTTTTTAGCAGGGGGACATACTGATTCTTCATTCATGTTGAGTCAGAAATGATGTCATAAACAGGTAACTGTAGATCTGTGTCAAAGTAAACAATACCATTTCTGACTACACAATCTGTCATTTAACAAACCAGTTAGGGGAGTGAATGAAAGTTATGTGAAAAATACATGTATTTATTGATCATTTTTTGGTGGTGAAAATGTCGAGCAAAACAATACCTCAGCTGTATAACAAGAGCAGCCATGTAACCAACCAGAGGGGTCATGCCCATTCTTTACCATGTTGACATGCTTTATAACATAAGCACCCATTTTAGCATTTTTAGGTCATTTGAGCCACTCAAGTTAACTATTACAATCTGTTGCTGGCTGTGCTTATATGTGTCATATGCTGTGCAGGTGCCTGTAATGTGGATATGTTTTGTATGGATGTGTCTATTGGGTGATGGACAAGGCCATATCGGCTTCTTGTTATATGATCATGTCTGAAGCCAACCTGTTCTATCACAGGAAATCAGATCTGCCATAGAAACAACTTTTTAACCTCAAGATTACAATTGAGTCAACTCTTATAGATGTAAGATCATTCATTTTCAGTTAAATATGAATTTGACATTGAAATTTTCATTTTTTTCATTATTATATATTATTAATGAATGAGAACATATGTATAAAAATATGCACCTTACTACTGCAGAAATTTAATACTTTGAAAAACATACCACATTTTTCTTAAAACATCATACCATAGATTTAAATACTGGTAATTATCTAAGTATACTGGTATATGAAATTTGTATGAAATATTGATCACGAAAAAAATTAAACTGTGGTCTCTATAGTTACTTTCATTGTGTTGTGCATGTAATAATTGTGGCATTCCAAGTGAAGTGTTCTGTTGGCAAGTGAAGTTATTCTTTGGCAATTGATGTTATCTGGCCCTGTACACTTTTGCTAAATCAAATACTTTGTTTATATCTAATTGGACATTTTAAATGTCCCCTTGTAAACTGTGTTTACAGCCCATTGGACATTTTTTAAGTGACACCCCATGTAAACGTTGGCCTAAATATGGACTGTGTTTATATGCTATAGGATAATTTAAGTAACAGTATGCCTGGGTAAATTTTGGCCTAAATATGTACAAGGTTTACATCCTGTAGGGCATTTTAAGTACCGGTATGCCCCCTGTAAATTGTGGCCTAACTATACAGTGGAACTATTAAGATCACTTGACTGTCTCATTTAAGTAGTCTGATTATTGAAGTGAAGTTATTTATTTAATAGATGTTTATAGAGACTGAAAACTTGTGGTCATAAATGCGACTTGGTCTCCTAAGTGAGGTGGTCTTTAGGCAAGGTTCCACTATATATATATATACTATGTTAAAATTCTACAAGACAACCGTAAACATGACTCTAGTGCATCGAACCTCAGCTGTATACATATGTACTACTTTTGTATTCTTACATCTCAAATTTCCTATAGGACAATTTAAGTACCGGTTATCCCCTCCTCCTCCCTGTAAATTTTAGCCTGGTTATATACATGTACTATGTTAAAATTCTTAGCTGTATACATATATACTACTCTTGTATTCTTACACCATAAATAACTTATATCTCTTATACAGTGTATTAAAATAGAATCAAGAACATGCTTAAATATATCCAGGATATTGAGATAATTAGATTTCTGTCCAAATACAGATTTGTACATTATGTTTATGGCTTGATATTGGTTAAGTTTATACAGTGGAGCATGTCTTGATAGACCACCAAATCTGCCAGTGAAAGATGGTCTCACAAGACAGGTGGTCTTCTATAAGAGTGGTCTCTCAATTTAAATATATCACTGTACCCGTTAATCACACATAACACATGTATAAGTGCTGTGTACTTACATGTGTCTCTTTAAGTCTTGTATAAGTATAATTACGCTTTACGTGTTACAGAGTATGCTAGCTAGTTTTTAGATGCTTGCTTGAAACAATGTACGAGCTTATCTTAAATGTCTTATTTAATCTCTTTTGTAAATTTATATGTGATTAAAGTTGGATTCTTCTTCATGCTATTAAATGTCAAATAATAAGTTTGTATATTAGAGGACTGTGAATTAAACTAACAGCTAATTCTTATGTACAAAAATTTTCCATAAATACATGTAGTGATTCATTTTTTCTGTGTGATACAAATGTATATACAGTGAAACTTGTGTATAACAACCTCCGTAGAGACACAAGAAAATGATACAAGAATACTTCATTAAATGCTTAGGTCACAGGTCTTTCTCATGAAATTAGAAACTGAGATTCTGTTTCATGGTAGACATTTCATTCTCATAACCCTTTATTGTTTTGATCAAAGTTCATAGGATTTAAAATAAGTTTATGGCACTTTACTTATAAGGGAGAAGTGAATTCCACAGCATGAAACTTAAAAAAAAAGACAAAAAGTTTTCACAGATCATAGTTTAAAATGTTCAGTTTATATTTTTGAATTATTCTAGTCAATATTAGCATTTTTGCAGAGTGTTTTCAAACTTATTACTTTATTAGCCCTTTCAATAGAAGCTGACAACAAGTGGAACTTTTATGAAAATCAGTGTAACTTGTCGGTTACTTTCATAAAAAATTCTAATTTCGGTCTCTGACTTAGGCTGCTCTTGATCATTGATCATACCTTCCTTGATCATGCTACTTTACATAACTTCAATGTTTTTTACTCCAAAAACTTTTGAAAGGGCTGCTACCTTGACCTTTTAGTGAAACTTTTCAGTTAGTATCACACCCATTCATCTACTTTATATTTACATGAATTTCTGATTTGTCATATCCAGTGGCAGATATTCATGTACAGTCCAACTTGTCTATAAAGGCCACTCAAGGGACCTGGCAAAAGTAGCTGTTATAGACAAGGGGCCTTTGTTACATAGAGAGGTTTATTCATTGTAAAAAGTTAATAAAGATTATGCTTGAATGGCCTTTCCAGACAGGTGCCCTATATTCATGGGTAACCTTTAATGCAAGTTTGACTATCATACTCAAAAGTATTATTTAATCATATCTCTGACTTGTCATACTCACAAGTATTTTGTATACTCACTAGTAAGCATAACACATCAACACTTGAAAAATAATGAACTCTTCTGTAAATCAATGACTTAAGCTAGTCCAAATGTGTCTTTAGCGATGAATGAGTCAAAGATATCTGCATCATCTATTTTGTTCATCTCTGTTGTGAAAAAACTGTTAAAAGTATCACATTGTAACTTTAAATGATGATAGAATATGATGACCTTCATTTTTACCTTTGACCTTGAAATTCACATTGAAGGTGTACTATCATTATTCAATGGTTTTGAAATACAATGCTTTGCAATTCTGCCACATCCTTTAGTGGCTTCTTGTTTATGTTTGTCACAAGTGCATATTAAAGTCACATTCTGGGGACGTTATTGTAATTATCTGGACATTATTGTAATATTTGACATTTGCATTAGAAAACCACTCCTAACCGACGAAAGTGAAATAATTTCAAAAATGTTTATGTATTAATGGAGTTATTAGATGAGGATTCCGTAGGAATTCTTAAATTTACACGGGTGAACGAGTAATGTAAAGGGTGTGCTCGATTCACAACGAGAGTACTGTTCCGACAGTCTCAGAACATGTTACAATCGAATGTACCAGGGCAGGAAATACATGTAGTTATTTCAAAGATGTCAATGAAATTTACATAATTCACGTAAGTATATGGCTAAATTGCTTGCCCAGGACAGTGTTCCAGGGCATTTGATTGGTGTTCCATTTGTCTAGATTGTCCTGGACAGTGAAACCAACATGCTCATTAGAGCATCACCATGTGACCGGCAACACCTTACTGTTTATAAATAGATTAATATGTTAGGTGTTTCCCACAATTAATTAACTAATTAGTTGGAATAGGACTTTAAAAATACGACAAAAGTTCATAGGAATATGCATTTAGAGAGTACAGAAAAGCTTATTTATGACCACTACTCCCCGTAATGTGGCTTTAAAAATTTCTTTCGTTTGTCATACTGTCTAGCAAATCATTCATTTTTACACTGGTTATTGACAGGTATACAACATTTCTTTTATAGCTAATCTATGACGGTATCAGTCTCACACGCTTATAATCAATTATAGAACATTATATCATTATCACTTACTAATAAGCAATTGTTAGAAATAATCACTCTCACAGGTTTATGTTAGGGATGAGAATTTTCCTCCAATGGGAAGAATTCCTCCTCTTTCAAAATTTTGCTGCAATGTTAAAAATCTTAATTTCCTTACATGTACAGATGAATAATTTTCCTGCTTTTTCACCATTTTGGAATCACATCCCTGTAATATAAGCATTTATTGGTACTTTGTCATTCTAATCACCCTCTGAGCATCTATTGGACACTGTGTCATTCTCAGGAGCTCATAAGTACCAGTTGGACAATTATTTTGTCTGACTTTTAATCATTTATTGGACAACTTTCATTATTTTCAGCTTACTGTCATTAGTTTAATATATTGTATTTGCTATTCTCACAAATTATACCAAGAGGCATTTATTGGACATTTTAATTTGTCAGTAACTTAAAAGCTTTTTTGACAAATATTCCCAAGAACTGAATTCAATTTATAATAATCTTTTTTTTTTTTTTGACATTTTATACTCACAAACTTATAATAAATCTATTATGCATTTATGGGCTTTTCACATTCTCCCTAGAAATAGAGTACTGGTATAAGTATATATCATACATATTAAGTCATTTTCACTACCTTATGTAAAGTGTTAATCAGACATTTATCATTCTAATCAGCTTACAAAAATTTATGAGATATATTGCATTTTCATTTAATATTAATCATATTTATGTAATTTTCACTAAAGTGTTTTAAACACACCTGTTGGTCTTTGTCTGACTCACCAGCCTCTATGCAATTACAGTGAAACTTGTATATCATAGCTGCCAACCCTCCTGTTTTGTGCAGACATGGAAGTTTTGGAAATTTCCCGCTTGATGGTCCGCTCCCACATGGGAACATAAAATCTCCAGCATTTGGATATTTTAACCCTGCAATGACTTGCAAGTGAAAGTTGACACCAGGCAACAAGATTTCAATTGTCCTTTGCCCGGCCGATCAAGTAAAATTGTCAGTAGAAGTACAACCATTCGTCATTTCAAAAAGGTTAAGTTTCAAAAGTGATCCATTTCCTTCTATTTGTAGTTCAAAATGCATTTCTAAAAACAGTTAGAAACTATAAAATAATTATTTTATTGACCATTCAACACATTAATCTTTACCTCATGGCCGAAAATGTCACAAAACACATTGTGTGTTGGCCGCTGTTGCTTGCAATTTATGGAGGAAGTGGAAGTTGGGTGTTAAATGAAAGAACCGATACCAAACAGAACTGAATTTCAGGATGTGTTAAAATGATGATACATGTAACACTGTATAGTGTATAAAAGTTGTAAAATCTTAATTAAATGTAGGTGAATGATAAAAGTAAAATTAGTTACTGCAAATAAAAGTTTAAAAAAAACAAAATCAAAATATGGCATGATATGAGTTATTGTCCAGACTCTGAAGTATTAAAAACAGCTTGTCTAACGTTACAACATAAAAATGAACTGAAGAAATAAAGTATATCTATTAAAGCGATATGAGCTGTCGTAGGTGAAAAAATTTTACATGCCCATTTTATTTGATATTTTATCTCATATGTATTTCAAAGAGACCATCTGGTGGTTAGAATAACAAATGCATGTGTAAAATTTCAACAATCTTGCCAAACGTAACCTGTAATATCAGTTATTTTTTGTCTGCCATACTTTGAGCATTGCAAATTAACTTTCGGTAAATTTTTACAAAGATTACCGAGTGACCAATAAACACGTGCTATTTGCAGTGAACACACATTCTATTCTTATTACCTTTTCTGTTTATTTTTGTACAAACATCATTTTATACCTAACTCAGGCAAAGTTTGTCTTTTTCATCGTTTCAAAACACTCGTTTCTGAAATTGTCCACTTGCTGGGTATATCGGGTGATTTTGACCCATTGCATTCTCAGCTTTATCATTCTTGATACATATGTATACAGTATATCTCATTACTTCTGCATCTCGTAATCATTATTTTGATATATCTTATAATCATTACTATGCATTTTTGTACATATATATGCATCTCATTCATTCATTGATGATCTCTTTTGAAGCTCTAGGAAATTATTAGATCTGAAACTTGTCAGTCAGATTCCTGTAGCATTTTCCTGAAAGAAATTCTCTATTTAAATTAAGGTCAAATGATAATTTTGTCTATGTTATCTAATTTCTATGATCTTGTGATGATTTAAAATAAAATAATGAAGAATGATACAAACCAATATTGTTTAGACTGCTGTTCACGAAGACACATTTACATGTATGATGTATAGTTGATTTATTTATAGATAGTGAAAAGTAATGATATGTGTGATAGCAGTAAAAAGATCTACACAATATGTCAAATCATAAAGAATTTCAAATTCAGTCTTCTCATTGCCAGCTAAATAATTTCAAACAAAAAATATTTATATATATAATATATATATATATATATATATATATATATATATATATATATATATATATATATATATATATATATATATATATATTGTAACATATCCCTGCCTGATTATTGCATAGAGCAGTACTTACACCCACATGCCAACAGTATGTCAACTTATGACATTTTCACATAGCTTTCTATGTTAAATCATTTATTTAAATGATTGGCCTGACACATATGCTCAATGGACTACCTATCTAAATTGATTTTGGAATTTGTCAATTTCTTTCTATGAAAACTGCAAATATTTGTAAGTGACAAGCAAACTTTGCAGTGTCATTTCCTTATTTGGTAAGCTGCGTCAAGAAAATACTTATTGCAGAGAAAAATTGTTGCTTCTCAGAAATAAAGCTTCAAAGAAATTTAAACCAAAATCTAGATGAAAATAATAGACCGTCTTCTAAATATATGAAATTTTGCATAAATTGAAGAAAGCCTTACTTCATGACGTTTGCTGGAAAAAAGTTGATTTAACATAGAAAGCTATGGGAAATGGTATAAGTTCGAATACTTATGGCACATGAGTGTATGTAGCACAAGTTGTAAGCCACAGTTTTCTGTGTGTGTTTTCAGTCGCGGACCAAAGGAATCAGACCGCTTGTGTGAAATAAATGATTTTAAGTACACGGGAACCTACAAGTGGAACACCAAAAAAGCAGCCATGTGAAGATCCATAGAACAATCATCAAAGCCGCATGTATTAGAAATACTGTGTAGATTTATGATAAAAAGTACATTTCTAACCCTTTAACATTTAGATGATCAACGAATGATTTAGGGGATTCTATAGATGCTGTTATTACTACATAAAATTTGTTTTATTTTTTGTGTCTGTGGGCGTGGCATTCTGTGTGTGTGGTATAGGACATGTAAGGGCATTAGCTGTGTTTGCCAAAAAGAATTATTTTGATTTTTTCTATTCTTACTACTTGTACTCGATGTACAATAAAAAATAAGACCTATACACAGGCATAACAAATCTTATATTAGGCCTATATGTTTTGTGAAAATAAGTTCAGGTCCAGTGGGGTATGCATATACAAATGGTAAAGTTGAATTAATCAATTTCAAGTGAATAATTGCCAAACTGGGTTTCTCAAGCAATTTTTACAAAATATATAGGAATAATTAAGAATGCTTATATGAATGTATATCTCTTTTTTTTTGTATATCAGTCTACATGTAAGTAGTCAAAAAGGAAAGAATTAAAAAAAAAAGGACACAGCTAATTACCCATTAATTATACAATAATACATGTAATAATTCTGTTTTTAGTGATACTTGTGATTGACTAGTTTCTGATGTTATTTTACATATATAGTGTACCATTATCTTTTCTTATGATTGGGTCTGCCATCTTCTTTGACGACTGGAGTTTGCAACATTCTGATAGATTTACCAATATTGGGGATGGATCTGGATTTTTATATATGAGTGTGCCATAACAATTGAGTCTCCTGCCAAAATGCCACCATCATTATAACAAGAAAGTTTTACAATTCTTGTGACAAAGTTCTGACTTGAATATTTCTGTCCACTCTTTGTGATATTTAGTGTAATATCTGAAACACAGTTGTCATTGCTAAATGAGTTTGATGAAATATGATGTTATTTATAACGTTTGATTTTTAGTTAATGATGATAGCTGATAGTTGCCATGTTTATTATACAGTAAGATAAAATTGTGCCAGATTTGTTTTCATATGCCTGCATGTTGTTATTTCAGACTCATGAAGTTACATGTATGGCTAATGAACTGTCCTGTGTGACTTAGAGGTCATTGTCTGTCATGTGGAAGGTCACTTTTTGTCATGTGTGACTTGAAGGTCAAGACTAACTGTCATGTGTGACTTTAATGTCAAGACTATCTGTCCTGTGTGACTTGAGGGTCACATCAATTTGTCCTGTGTGACATGAAGGTCAAGACTATCTCTCCTTTGTGACTTGAGGGTCACATAAATTTGTCCTGTTTGACATGAAGGTCAAGACTACCTGCCCTGTATGACTTGAAGGTCAAGACTATATTTTTTGTGGGGCTGAAGGTTGGTACTATCTGTGCTGTGTATTGTCTTTTTGCACTAATATTTTATCCTAACTTCTCTAGAACTGATAAACAGTGTTTTTTCTTGTTATCAGGTAATTATTATTAATATATAATTACATGCATCACATGCACATATATCTTTTATTGTTTCCTCTAGAAATACATGTATACTCTATAGCTGTGGTTATATTTTGGTGCATCATTGTTTTATCAGAATCACTCCTTCACAGTAATGCTACATCAAATGTCATTTAGAAATTTCATTTTTCTAGTGGATAAAGAAAACTAGAATAGTCCTCTTGTTCCACCATTAATGATTATTTCGACTTTCACTTTGGAAACATCTAGTAATGAATAATTTATGAGCAGAAATGAAACAGTTGTGACTTATATTTCAACAAAAGTTTAATTTCATTTAGATTAACAATGAGGTACTAGACAATCCTACCTTGCAATTTGTTTGTTGTGGATAGCTATTTTTATGGAAGGGAATAAGGCCTTGGGACTCATATTTTGTTTACAACTCTTTGGTGCACCTAATTATAATGTACCAGAGACATCTAATTGCTAGTCATGGCAATACAGGTCTTAGTGCTGATAATATAAAAATTTACAACAATCAAAATGTTTTTAATGCTTTCTACCCTGAGTATTTGAGTGATATGCACCTCTCTATTGTTTTAGACCAGTTTATTTTAGTCTATAGGGTTGTAAGAGTCACCGAATTAGTCACATACATGCAATTGTTCTTGACATATGCCACAGCATCCTTCAGTTTTTTGTCTCTGAATTTGTCACAGCATTTGTTAAAAAATGTAGGTAATATAGATCTTCAGACACTGCATTATAAAAGAGATACTGGAGTCTGTCAGGAACTTTAAATTATAGTGGTTTTCATTTATGTACATGTATTGCATAGAAAAATCTTGAAAACAGAGTGATTTATTTACAGTCTTTCTGGACTGTTGGCTATGAAACTTGGAATTTACTAAAGATATGATTTTATATCTGAAAATCTTCTATACTAATTAGAATTCATCTGTTATGTTCTAATAGTGAAAATTATCATCCTTGATATATGTCAGTGTTTGTTTCATGTTTCCTAACCCAATAATATACATAAGATGTATTTATAACTTATTAGTATATTTAGTATGCAAAGTCATCATTTATAGTAACAAGTTTTGTTATAGAGTTTTGCCCCTTTGTTTGTGACTTTTAACCTTTAAGATCTTTTAACTAAAGCATGATACTAGGTGACGGGACATTTGTTCAAGAGGTACAATTTGTACATTTCTTGTTTACGTATTTTCTAATTTTATTTCTTCCAATGACATACTTTTCATGATTGATACTAGTCGGACAATGTTGATGATTGAATCCTTCCTGTCTGCCTACTTTGTAAACATAATTACATAGACTACAAAACAGTCAAACATTGCTTAATGTACATGTGATTAAGCTGTCAAGGTAGATAATTACATACATGTATACAGTCAAACATGTCTATAAAGGCCACTCAAGAAACAGGAGAAAGTAGCTATTATAGACAGGTGGCCTTTATAAAGAGGTTTATTCATTATAAAAAGGTTAACAAAGGTTATGTTTGAATGACCTTTATAGGCAGGTGCCCTTTTGTACAGAGGTGGCATTTAACACAAGTTTGACTGAGTATAAATATATAATCAATTGAAAAGAAAAACACCTGGGGCCCGTTTTACGGTAAGTCCGGTCCTAAATCCTAATCTTAGTCCTAATTGTCACGGGACTGACCAATCAGCAATGCATTGCCATGGTAGTTTGGACTAAATGTTAGGATTTAGGGCTTAGGACCTTTCATAAAATGGGCCCCAGACTACTGTCAATAACTTCCATATCACAAAATGGAGACTGAAATTCTTACGTTTTTGAAAGAAATGAAACTTAGTTTTATTTCACTATATTTAACTGTTAATTAGCACTTTGTTTACATAGAAACTTATAATACTGACCCACATGATATTTACTTATGTTGTATGATATTTATCGTTATTTAAAACTTTATAATCATCTTGTAAGTAAGTGTACTAAGCCAAAGATTTAGTGTTCATTATACATATGCAAATTGAAAAATGATAAAATGAAAGTACACCACTGGTTAGCATTACAAGTACATGTATATGTAAGAAACAAAACTATGAATTAATTCAAATAATTGTATTAAGCCAATGACTTAGTGTTCAATATAAATGGACTTCAGTTTACACATGTACAATTTACTTACATTGTAGTTAGACGTTGTTTAAGTTACCTGACATTATAGATGTTCATATTTTTCTATGATTCTTTGTCAAATGAGGTGTACGACATTTGTTGAACATTAACTTAAGGAAATGTATTTAATTATATCTTTTATACAATATCAATATTCTATTTAGACATTGATCTCTCTAATAAACTATGTTTTCTATAAATTTGTTCAGTTGTCATAACTTACTGTTTCTTATAATCATAGATCTGATGTAAACCAGATTATAATAATTGTTCATGGTTTTATTGTTTCTTTGCTTTTAACACATACACAGACAGACAGACAGACACACACACACACACACACATATATATGCATACACACACACACACACAAAAGGATGCTCCTTTGGTAATTCTCTCCCTACCTCACAGCATAATATATACAGTAAAGCTTTTGTTTAGTGGACAGTTGGCCAGATTAATCAAAATGTCTGTGTCCATTGTATGGGTAAGGGCGTTATTCCTTTATTTAAAACAGATGCTAGTAGTCATATATAACAAAGTAAATCAGGACCTAACCTTCCATTGTTGGAGGGTGTCGTTCCATTATGGCAGGTTTTACTGTATATAAAGCACCATGCCCCAGCTGGGGTTCAAACTATTCATGTACGACACCAACTCCCTGACTCCCATGCTCAACACCCTAACCATTCAGGCATCTATGCATTCACAAATGATGAATGTTTCAATACCAGTACATGTATTTATGTAAGATAATTTAGTTTTACATATATAGAGAAGAAATTATGAATTAATTACAAGGGTACCTTCATTACAGTGTACTATCACTCTTTGAAGATCATGTGTTATATATCGATCTTTATAATAGACTATGTTACTTTAGTATCACAATTATATAGATTAATTAAAAATCATTTTCAATACACCAGGATGACATGCATGTACTATTACTCTGAAGATCAGGTTGTATAATTAAGTTTTAGTGACACTTGATATTCTTTGATAACCAATGTTACTGTCATAACCAATGAATGCTATAACTGGAATACTTCAGAGACATACACAGTTCAAGGTTACTGTGGGCACATAACCAATGACTGCTATAACTGGACTACTTCAGAGACATACACAGCCTACAAGTTTAAGGTTACTGTGCAGAGACTTCTATAACACACTTCAGAGGTACACAGCCTACAAGTTCAAGGTCACTGTGGGCACATAACCAATGACTGCTATAACTGGACTACTTCAGAGACATACACAGTCTACAAGTTCAAGGTCACTGTGGGCACATAACCAATGACTGCTATAACTGGACTACTTCACAGTCTACAAGTTCAAGGTCACTGTGGGCACATAACCAATGACTGCTGTGACTGGAATACTTCAGAGACATACACAGGCTGAAGCCAATAGGTTTAAGGTCACTGTGGGATGTATTATTAGATGTCATTCTTGTGTCCTGTTTTTATGTCCCCGTAATTGGAGATTTGGGGGCATATCGTTTTTGGTCAGTCTGTCTGTTTGTCAATGTAAACTTTAATCTTGGCCATAATATTTGAATGGTATGTGATAGAGATTTCAAATTCACATGTGTAGGCTTATTTCTTGTGACAAGAAATTTCTTTTAAGACCAATGTTTTGATCTAGTGACCTTGACACTTGATCTACTTATATATTAATTTAACCTAGACCATAACTCTTGAATGGTAAATGATAAGGCTTTCATATTTCATATGTGTAATCCTTGTAACAAGACCTTTCTTTTGAGACCAAAAGCTTGACCTTGGCACTTCACCTACTTTTGAAATAATTTAACCTTGACCATAACTTTTGAATGGTAAGACCTTTCTTTTGAGACCTCCTGACCTTGACATTCAACCATTTTCTTCAGACTTTGTTTCAGAAGGGGGACATTCATTTTTCACCTGCAATTTCTACATTCTGTTTTATTCTGGTTGTTAGATAAAGCAATATTTATTTATTACAATTACTTGTATGACAGGACAATAAAGCGCCTGTATTTCATAACATATATAAACAGAAATATGATGATCCAGATGAAAGCTGTGGTCATATGTCATGGTAGATGGGGCATGTTGACTATCCCTCATTTAGGCCAAGATTTGAAGCTCTTCACCGGCATTTGGTGACGTCTCCATATGAGTTAAATATTCTTGAGTGGGATGTTAAACAACAAAAAACAAACAAACTATCCCTCATTACATTGCCATCAATTTACAGTACAGTACCTGTCTTGGTAGTCCTCCCCATCAGTCTTTGAAAAGTAGTCTCTCAAAAGATGTTTATTCAAAGGGATATTTAACCAAGTGTTTTTCAGAATAAGATCTCTAAAAGAAACGGCCTTTCATGAGAGTTGTCTTTCAGTACAGGTTCCACTGTAACAGAATCTTACATTGGACTGAGTAGCCAACAGGATAAATCTCTATCGGAGTGGTAAGAATCTGGTTGCCATTCCAAGGGTCTCCCAAGAACTGGCCCTCAAGACTCTTTAACTCAAGGTTTGAGATTTCTCTGTCCGCTCAACACACCCATGTTTGATTATTTTCCTCCCGCTGAACAGTTTAATCAAAAGCAGAGACAAATACAGTAGAACTTACATCAGTTGAAGTTCAAGGGACCACTTGGAAAAGTTCAAAACATGGAGACTTCGACTCATGGATTGTAACTGAAAACCATACGTTTTTAGTTTCACAGGTTCTATAAGGTGTATATGACTGTTTGGAAACCATTTAAGACATGTACAGTCATTATGATTAATAATTAGTACTAAATTTAACTAAATTTTCGTGAAATTAAAACATTAAATGTTTATGAGAAGGAGAAAAATTATTATGAGCCAATTTCGTACACATGCAAATTTTGCCTTCGAATTATAAGTAGAAATTTTTTTTCTTTTTATGGAAATGGGCCCAAAAATGTATTCTTAACATCAAGAAATTAGACTCATAAAAATTTGAATTATAAAATGTTTATAAGTAGCGTTAAATAACAAAATCATTTGGGACTTTGTGAATAGTTCGAAACATCAAGAAATTTGACTCTTTGATGTTTGACTCATCGAAGTTCTATTGTACATGTATATTTCTAAAGTTTTGGTCTGATGCACATACATTATTAATACATTATGCTGATGTCAAGGTCAATAAAGTAATTTGCATATTGTATTTCTTGTAATGCATTGAGGGTACAAAAAATAATATAATCTCATTATATACACAAACACAAAAAAATAATTTAAAGCAATAGATTTTTTTTTTTCAAAATGGAAAGAATGATATATGAACTTGATTTTCTTGAGTATTTTTATGTTACATGAGGTGCTTCAGGATACATATATCACAGCATGTATGAGATATGTTTCCCTAGGAAAAGACAGAGTTTCTCCCACCTTGGACAGGCATGCCCACCATTTTTCCAAGCCAGAATTTCTCTGTCCATACCCTAGGGTGTAGACAAGCTACACACGCTATGAAGTCACAATATAATTTTATTACTTTGGTTCTTGCACATACAAAAATGTAGTTAAAACTTTCATCACATTTTATTTATGTGCATGGAAATGTATTTGAAGCATGGAAGAAAAATAATCAAAGATGGACATGTGTTGAGTGGAAAGGGATAAGACTAAATTCTTACTACATGTACTGGGGTTGAGATTACCTTATCACACAACACACCCACATAAGACTCCATAAATCTTTTCAAGGTATATCTTTGCCTTTCTCAGGTAATTATTTATCTTTTACAATTAAGTATTGGAGAATTCTTGTAATCATATGGCAAGAAACCTTGTTGTCCTATAATTACTTAATTGTGATTGATAGAGAAGAATCTGATAAACAAATTATGAAATGCTATCAGTTTTTGAACATCACATTAAAAAATTTCTCTGTAATCTACCCCTTTGAAATAGATCTGTTTAGAAACTACCTTGACAAATCACAAGTTAATGGCAGACTGGCCTTCAGGGGAGATTCCGTTGGATATTTATGACATGTATTTAGTACTTCTTACCATTAGTTTTACATCAATGAATCACTTCAATATATATATATTTTAATTCTCTATTTTGTTTTTCCCTATTTTTCAGTCGAGGTCCAAGAGAAAATGATCAGTTATGTTCTAGACATAATTTCCAGTATTCTGGAACTTATAAATGGGTGAAGCCAGAGCCAAAGATGTGAGGATACACTTCAGCAAGGAGTTTTAAAAACCAATCTATTAATTTTACATATGTTGATTTACCTTTGGATTTTAATTATTGTTAATCATGGTATTACAGATGCAAGGATTTGGTTTGAAGGTCCTTATTCTTATAAATATTCTTATAAATTGATATTGGATACAAATCAGTTTACTAGTCAAGTATTTCACCCTCATATTTTATATAAATGTGATGTATTTACATCCAACATTTCATGGTGTTGATATCTACATACCGGTAGGCCATACTGTTTTTAGTTTTATATTCATAAAATTTATCCTACTAATCCCTTTGAGTTTCATATATAAACATTTAGAAACTTCAAAATTAGAAAATATCACAGTACCAGTAGTTGTTTTACTGGTTAGAGGTTAGAAAACAGCTGGTCTAAGAGTGGAAAGTTGATATGATAGTTACGGTTCTATTGTGTCACATTTCTGCTTTGTCTAAGTATTTTGCATCACAGGTTTTGTGTCACAGTTCTGTTGTGTTACAATTCTATTGTGTTACATTTTTTGTATCACATTTCTGTTGTCACAGTTCTATTCTGTTGTGTCCAGTTCTGTTTTCACAGTTCAGCCGTGTCGCAATTTTGTAGTGTCACAGTTCTGTTCTGCTGTGTCACAGTTATGCTGTGTCACAGTTCTGTTGTTACTATTCTGTTGTGTCCAGTTCTGCTGTGTCGCAATTTTGTAGTGTCACAGTTCTGTTCTGCTGTGTCACAGTTATGCTGTGTCACAGTTCTGTTGTGTTACGCAACATTTTTTGTATCACATTTCTGTTGTCACAGTTCTATTCTGTTGTGTCTGTTCTGTTTTCACAGTTATGCTTTTGTAGTGTCACAGTTCTGTTCTGCTGTGTCACAGTTCTGTTGTGTTACAATTCTGTTGTGTTACATTTTTTGTATCACATTTCTGTTGTCACAGTTCTATTCTGTTGTGTCCAGTTTTGTTTTCACAGTTCTGCCGTGTCGCAATTTTGTAGTGTCACAGTTCTGTTCTGCTGTGTCACAGTTATGCTGTGTCACAGTTCTGTTGTGTTACAATTCTGTTGTGTTACATTTTTTGTATCACATTTCTGTTGTCACAGTTCTATTCTGTTGTGTCCAGTTTTGTTTTCGAAGTTCTGCTGTGTCGCAATTTTGTAGTGTCACAGTTCTGTTCTGCTGTGTCACAGTTATGCTGTGTCATAGTTCTGTTGTGTTACAGTTTTGTTCTGTCACAGTTGTTATCACAATTTTATTGTGTAAGTTCTGCTGTGTCACAGTTCTGTTGTTTTTTTGTGTGTGTGTCACTGTTTTGTTGTATCACAGAACATTGGGGAATCAGAGTTTATTTGTGTTTTTTGTATTTTACACTTTTTATACATGTATTTCAAATCTTTTACACCAGAGTATTTTATTTTATGTATCCTACATTTAGGTTCACTTGGTGTTTTAAGTACAACTTATTCCCTTTACAACGTATACAGTGTATACATAGTTTCTGTTTTATTTATTTTCCTTTGAAAATGAGGAAGTTATATATCTGTAAATTTGTAATTTAAATTTACAATCATTTTAATCTTTAGTATTGAACCATTCTCATCCAGACCATATATTTTAGATAGCATCTTAGTCTCTCTACAAAACATCACATGTAGGTCAATACTGTTTATAGGCTTTATTACTGCCTGTCTTCAAGAAAACATCAGGTTGATCAAGTCCATAGAAGGCAAGACAAAGCCAAGCCTTCCATTTGATCTACCCAACATATTCCCATGGATGGTCAGTAATAAACCTAATTACTGTGTTATTGAGTCACTGTACACAGAAATGTGTATTGGATCATTCATCATTGCTGTCTAATTTTGGCTACTGACCATCTATAGAACCATGGAAGGCAGTCATGTGAGTCTTTATACCCAATGGAGGGATGACATTTCAGTTAGGAGGCAAAAATTATATATTTACTTTCAATGTTAGTTCCTACCTAAATGTAGGACCGTCATCTACAAAACCGTCAATATTAGTTCAGATCTACAGTGAAAATTGTATATAAAGACCCTCTTACAGACACAACGAAACCAGTCTTTATAGGGAGGTGGTCTTTATATAGAGGTAGATTTCAACACAAATGAAACTATTGGGGACAGCGAAAAACAGTCTTTATGGCCAGGTGGTCTTTATACACAGGTGGTCGCTAAAGCAAGTTTTACTCTATATGTTTATCTTTAATGTCAGTCATATTTTTTATTATATATAAGATCATCAGGTGTATTTGACAGGGTATAAACAGTTACATATCAACCATAATAACAGAAAGTATGGTTTTAAAGTCCTGGGGCCTGTTTTACGAAAGTTCCTAAACCTTAGACTTGGTCTTAGGACCACACTTACAATATGTAACTGTTTTACAAAGAATTAGGACTTGTGAGTTACCATTGAATCAGGTCAGGTCTTTATGACTACCCAGAGGCTGTGCGTAGACCCAAGTAATATTTGTATGTGTCATAATTTATCTTTGTAAAAATAGCAGGTAAAAATATTCATGTGATAAACTGTCAAGATATTATTTGAAAATATGCAAATATACCTTAAAGCTTGACTTTAGGGTAGCTTTGATGAAATGGTCCTAAGTTTTGTCTTAAGGTCATATAAATAAGACTTATGACCTCTTGATAAAATGGGCCCCTGTGCTTTTAGGTTTTTAGCTTACCTGATGTTAAGGGTCATATGAGGTATTGTGTTTATCATCATTCAACCATTAAACAATATAAAAATCTTCTCAGGAACAGCTGAATCATTTGTGATAAAAGTTTGTATTTTACATGCTCACTGATCAAACAATGTGGCTGCTGGCTGCTGTTACTATAAATAGAAAATTGGGGTCAGAGTAGGTTTTTAGCTGATATATTTAGCTGATAGCTTATCCTACACCTGGAGAAAAAAAACATTGGGCCTACATCAAAATGATCAGCACACAATTTCCACAGTCAGTCTTTCCTGAAATTGTAGAGTGCCCTTCTAGAAGTTACATTTATTGCCTTTTTGGCTATTATCTCATTAGAGATCAAGAGAGTATAATGATCTAAAATGATTAAAATGTAAAGATCTACAAAAGTCAACAGACAGAAAAATTGTCAGATGCCCCCCCCCCCCTCTTTATTTGAGTGATTTCCCATTTTAAGTAAATTTTGTTATAATTTTAGCTATAATGGGTAATTCTGAAATCTATCATAGAATAAAGGAAACAAAAATATTCAGCAAGCAGATATCTACAACATTGTTAAATATTTCAGATGACCACATGTGAGATTTATTTGCTACTTGTTAGCCTTATTCCCCTGACCATACAGGTTAACAATGCCTTGATAAGGGGGACCCTTGCCCAAATATTTTTAACTAGGGTCTGATTTAGTGTCAAGAAAGGTACTTGAAATTAATGACTGGGTGGATTGAATGAATGAAAATGTTGATCATTTCAATTTGGATGTGTACATATATAAGTCATTTGGGCCTCTTGTTATGCTGGGTAAACTACATGAATCCTAATTTGTCATTATAAGAGTAACAAAATTCACCATCATAATACTAATACAA
This sequence comes from Atrina japonica, assembly GCA_030159075.1. Classification (NCBI taxonomy): domain Eukaryota; kingdom Metazoa; phylum Mollusca; class Bivalvia; order Pterioida; family Pinnidae; genus Atrina; species Atrina japonica. Next base: position 223,704 of record BROG01000666.1, read on the forward strand.
AATATAAGATGATATTTATATTTGTTTGTCCGCAGATTGTGAATACTCAAATATAAAGTACTGTAGAATCAGATAATTTTGTGGGGGCTAAAATTTTGTTGTTTTGAAAATAAAACAAATTCGTTGGTCATTTCATTGAAATAGAAAAACCTATTTGTAAAGGAATCTGGCACTATTACTAGGTGTACTTTATATAAAATTTCATCGTGGTTTAAATTTCATTCATAAATGAAAACAACAAAATAAATTAAATTAAAACCACAACAAAAATTTCTGATTTTACAGTATTCATTATTTTTTGGATTACATCCTGGATAATTTGCATGAAATAACAAGTTTGTTCATTATATCTGATAGATATGTAATACTACCGTCAACATACGTGTCAGAATCTCATTTTGTAATGTAATACTTGAACATATCAAATGAACATCAATGTTTACAATTTTATTTATTGATTTTTTTTTTTTTTAAATTTGGCTGCTTTATAAAAGATGCTCTATGTTTTGTGTATTGGCACATATAATTCAAAACTCTCCACTGTACATAAGTCATTGTTACTTTTTGGAAATGTTCTACAGTAAGGTTTTGACCTTGTGGTCACATGTGGTCAAGGTGTTGTACTTTGAAAGTTTTATAATGCTTTTGCATTATAAAGATTTATCAGTTTGTTAAACTATCTAGAATGGTGTCATAAATATGTCACCTATTATCTATCTTTATCAAATAGCTTTCTATATGAAAAAAACTTTTTTTTTCAAGTAACAGTCACAAATTTTAATGCTTCCAAAAATTCTGGTAAAATCCATATGTTTAGAGGAAAGTTCATTTATGGTTTTAAATCTCTTCAAGTTTTATTTCAAAGAAGCAACAATTTTTCTTTGCAGTAATTATTTTGTTGACACCACTTATTATAAACAAAGAAGGAAAAGAAGCTGTAAACGATGCTTGTCACTTACAGTTACTTGCATTTTTGATAAAAAGAAATCGATTGTTCCCAATCCGCTTTATAAAGAAAGTTTATGGACATGATCTAAGATTTACAAGATTTCAAAGAATCAATGAGTCAGGCCAATTATTTGGGAAAAAAAGCCAATTTAGCATAGAAAGCTATAGGAAAATGTTGTCAGTTGACATATTTACAGCACCAGTGTATATTTGTATGAAGTTGTAGTCGTTTTACATTCTCCATATACTGAGTTGCTTGAGATAAATGGCTGTACATATTTTTTTCAATTCTGTGATAAATTGTTTGAATTTAATATTTTTTTTATTTGTGAATACATTTTAGGAAAGAGACATAAAAATGACACATATCATGTTTAAGAATATTCATTTTGATAATTGTACACCATCTGCAAATGAGACATCTTTATAACCTCTTCTGCACTTATTGTAAATGTGTATTCAGCCATGTAAGATGATTTTGTATTGTGAGAAACTGCCGTACGGAACAAAAGATCAAGGATTTATGGGTCATAGGTCCTAGAGAAAATCTTCTAACAGGTATGGGTATACTGGGTAACTTGAGGTATTCACTTGGAGTATGTATCTCGGGATAACACACATGTAGCTTGATCTCAAGTCTTATAGTATGTCACTGTTATAAGCAGTATACAGTATCGGTATCATACAATATTTTGATCCCCACAATAGATCGATCTGGGGGAGGGGGTGGGGGTCAGAATATCATATGACACTTGGGTAAATCCTTTTATCCCATAGCAATCCCTAGTGGATTTGTGACATTCAAACATGTCTTATTTTCTTAGTTGCCAAAAGTATATATCAGGGAAGTACCCCAGGGATATTAAAGAATTAAATCCTATTGCGTGTTGTATTTGATGTAAATAAATTCCATCACTCACATAAAGGTTAATTGCATATATATATATATATATATATATATATATATATATATATATATATATATATATATATATATATATATATATATATATATATATATATATACATATATTATATATATGAACATGTATGTTAATCATATTCCTGACAATTTGGATTTCCAAGTATTTAATCATCCATGTCACTTGTTTATATATTTAAACATTTTGCCTACTTTTTTTAAACATATCAAATGTCCAGTGAGGGAGCAATAAGTTTTCATGATTTTAATCTGGTAAAGTAGTTCCTAACACCTGTACAGTAAGTTACCAGAAAAACAACATTCATCATTTTTAAGTAAGTCAAGTATTTACTGTAACAAAACTACAACAAAGATAATTATCCAAAACTAGCCATTTCATTTTAGTTCTCAAAAATGTGGTGATGTTCAGAAAACATGGTCTGTAGTCAGTGGGAAAAAATCTGAATAATACAAATTGCCATACCTGTATAACATGTAATTAGACCATTTATTCAGTGATATTAGCCATTTTGATATTTAAATTCATTAACAGATTTTTTTTTTTTTTTTTTTTTTTTTTTTTTTTTTTTTTTTTGCAAATTTTCATGAAAATATATCTCTCACTAAATAAAATTGATTAACAGTATATTTATATAGTGGAACCTGTCTTGAAAAACCACCCTTTCTGCCACTGATATGTGGACAGGTGGTCTCTCAAAAAGGTTTTATTCACAGGTATATTTAACTGAATGGTTTTCAGATTGTGGTCTCAAAAGACAGGTGGTCTCTCATGACAGTGATCTCTCAAGCCAGGTTTCACTGTACTGCAGTGTAGCAGTGTTTGATGCTTTTATCATTTGTCTGTCTCAGAATCTGATGTTGTGCTGAAGATTGGTCAGATACATAGTGCTCTGTACAAGATGTATGAATTCCATGATCTTTCCCTGCGAGTGAAAAAGGACCCAGAACCATAAAACTTGAGAATTTACGCAAGTCTGAAAATATCCTCAACTTTGCCTGCTCAACCAATCAAATTTCAGGATTAACCAAAGTTGAGTTAAGTTTTTAGACATAAGTGATTCTTAAGTTTTTTGGTGCCAGGCCCAGATGTTAAAGATGTACTGTGTAATGATGCAATTTCTATTCGGCCACATCCAGAAATTTTATAAACAATTATTGTAGTCAAAATAATGAAATAAATTTAAAGCTTGAGTATAGAGTGGATTTTAAAGTTAACCTTGGGCTCAATATTATCATTTATCCTGTAACTAAGGCCAGAAGTGTTGTATATCAGTTGCTGATTACACCACAGCTCTATTTGGTCAGTGACTGATATCCACGATTTTATTTGGTGATGCTGAACTTATTCTTTATCGTTGGAATGATGTCACAATTCCTATAGCATTTATAATTTATTTTTTAAATATTCTTGGGCAAATTGGTGGCGACCATGTTGTTTTCAATACATTGAAATTGCATTATATGTTAATTCAGTAGCAATAATAGGTTACAGGATAAACAGAATAGATGGTTGGTGTCTTAAAATACAGGTTGTATTTGAACTCAGTCAGAAAAACGAATTGACAAGTCTTGTATTGTTTTTCTTAACCCTGATCCAAATACAGACTGTATTTTAAAACACTAATCATCTATTCTCTATGTATTATCTACATGTTAGTAAGAAGAAAAATACGTAAGATACATGGATACAGTAGCAGTTCTTAGAAGAGTAACTTGGAGTACCGGTACTTACTTACATATGTAGACTTATATTTGCATAGACATGTAGCTGTTTAGTAGATCTGCAACCAATGAAAAACTAGAATATAATGATTAATATTAAATTTACTTAATTTAATTGATAATATTTATATGTTTGTAATTTACAAATTGATTATTTATTTAAATTTGTTGATAAAATGAGATATTATCAAAACTTGGTGCACTTGTACATCATTTGGTCTGTAGATGTAAGGATTACTCTGTAATACTGGTTGCTATGGTAATGTCATTGAAAAATCTGTTACATGAATATCATATTTAAAGGGTTTTTATTGTGGATAGAGTATTGGCCCAGTTTTTGTTCACCTTGTGAACAGTCAGAGTAACCAATATGATTTTAGTCAATTTTTGCACTGGTTATAAGGAGACATGACAATTTGTTTACCCACACCATATGATATTCCCGTTGTTGAATCGTCACCCTTGGGAAATATTACAAACCTTGGGTCCACAAATTATCATGTCTCCCTACAACTAGGGCAATAAATTGTTTATTATACCAACATAGAGAACCAATAAAGACTAAGCTTTGCAACCATAGATTTGCTATCTGCTGTAATCTGACATTATTGTTTTATGTTTGTGTATGGAACACCACAGAGAGTTCAGTATCACAAACAACAACTCCATCTAAAACCCACAAGGGGCCCCGCATGGAGAGACATAAGCAGGAGACTAAATTTTGTCACAGTGGAACGTGTTGTCTCTTGACCAATCCACGAATGTATGTCATCTGTGAGGTATGATAATAGTCTTTGTAATAGATTAGTTGATAGCTGGTATACCTGTTTGGGTACCTGTTTGGGTACTTGTTAGTAGTTACATGTACATATAATATGTTGTATACATATATAGGGCATATTTTTAATAGAAACATTAATAGATTATTTTTACTAACGGTTAATATAAACAATTTACAAAACTTGCACATGAAGTTGAAATTTTGCTTTTATTATATAAACATACATTTACAAAAAAAAATATTTAATGAAATCCGGTCATTGAACACAAAATTTGTATTAATATTAAAGATTAATGTATCAATTTATGTATAAAATCTCAGATCAAAATGTAAGTTTTTACTTTACGATGGTATTTATATATATACCCAAATCTTGTACGTTTTCCATTATTTTGTGTATTTGATAATCAGAGTCTGTTGTTACATGTATAGATGCAGTATTATTGTTACGTATATAACTATTATTTCTTTGTTAATGCTTTTCACATAAGTGCTACAAGCACAGGGACTCGTATTTGGGTTGGAAATATGTGCCAGTGGACTGGCATGCATGACATCTAGAACGCATGCCAATCGACTAACAGTTATTTCCGGCCCAAATACGAGCCCCTGTGTTACAAGTAGAGGATTAGGATCCAAGTTATCAAATCTATGATTGTGTAAAATGTTGAATGCATGATAATTTGAAAATTTCCGTCAAAACCACAATATTTCTGTTTATATATATCCATATACAATATGAACAAATGGCCAGAGATTTTTAGCTTTTGTGTATGGTAATGATTTTAATCTGTTAATTGGTTCTTATTTGCAAAAGTAGCCCTACTTCCATTGGCATATTTTTATACTACAAATTTTTATAGTTGGTATTACCTGGGTATGATATGATACTCTGTATGTTTTGTTTTAAGTGGTGACTACAGATGTAAACAATGTACATCAGCTTCATTTGAATGTAATAAATTATAGACCAAGTAATTCTTGTCTCTCTTTTGTTTTATTGTTTTGTGTCCTGCTGAGGAGTTTTTGGTCACATGAGCCAAAGGCGGAAATTGTCAGGTAGACACTTATGAGAGGTATTTCCCATTTTAAGTGGAGTTTCATCTATTTGGCCATTATCTCGAAAAGTATAATAGATAGAGAGAAAGTGAAGGAAGCAAAAACGTTTAGCATGCAAAGATCTACAAAAATGTGAACAAGGCAGAAATTGTCAGGTCGACCCTTATGGGAGCTATTTCCCCTTTTAAGTGGACTTTTCCTTTTTATGGCCATTATCTTGAAAAGTATAATATATAGTCAAAGAAACAAAAATGTTCAGCATGCAAAGATCTACAAAAATGTCAGTCATAAATTGTCAGGTCGACACTTATGGGGAATTATTATCCCTTTTTTGGGGATTTTTCATGTTTTTGGCCATTATCTCAAAAAGTATAATAGAGAGAAAATGAAAAAAAACAAAAGTGGTTGAGTCTAAAGTTTGTACATCTTTGAAAAAAAACTTCTTGGGAACCATTTATCAGTTTTACTCGGATGACAATAAAGGCCCAGTGGGTTATAAAGTTATTTATTCACATGACCATCAGAATGCTTTATGACAGACCTTCAGACTGATTTCTAACCTTCCACAAGTAAACTTTATTATAAAATCGGCTCAGGTTCCATGTGGGCAATTGTTTATAGGTAAGAGACTTGGTGGCATAAAACCCTAATGCCTAATCAATCAGCCATAGTCACCAATTCTGATGGAAGTGATTTTTTTTCCATTCAAATTTCTCAACATCCCCAGGGTGTTAACAATTGGCATGCACTACAAAGGAAGTACAAATAATGTTAGTTTTAAAGTCCTCTGGACCAGGTCTTAAAGCAAGTGTCTTTTCTTACAAAATTACCAAGCTACAGTAATGATGTGAGAACAAGATGTGTTTGTGAAACACAAAATATTGTACTTTGTATGGAAGGCGGACAGATGGATGATACAAACACTAGATGCCCCGACTGACCTTTCAAAGGTAAGGCCTAGTTCTAGCTTTCAAGTTTCTTACCCACAAAATTGATAATCTACTGTAATGCCCCCAAAGTAGGGTTGATTTTACACTGAAATCTGTCTTGAGAGACCATTCTAATGAGACTACTCTCAGAACCAATCCAAATACATGTAATCCTTAAAATCAAACACTTTTTAAAAGACCACCTACTTAGAAAGACCACATCTGAGTGGCAGATGGGAATGGTTTCTCAAGGCAGATTACACCGTAATAATCACTCTTAAAAAGAAATTGACACAATTCTGAAAATTCTATTTTTTATTTGCAATATTTTTATCTGTCAATCTTTGTATATCTCAATCTCAATCAAACATGAATTTACAACTGGTATTGAAGACTGAATTCTGTGGAAGATGAGAACTGCTCTGTCCAAATGAAAACTTTGGCTCTACAATTAATGACTCAAATATCTATATGGCCTTACATCAATGGAATAAACATTACCTAACATTATCCACTACAAATATTACATGTATCAATGATGTGTTTCCCATGTTACTGGAATAATCAATTTCAAAAATGATAACAAAGGGACACAACTTCAAATATGAGCATGATATTATGTTGTTTACATTATTGGATAATGCCTATTCAGAAATGAAATAGATCTCTTAACATTTATTCATAAGCAGGATTAATTAAAATATTTTTCAATAGCACAAACATAAAACAGAGCATCTAAACTGTACCCTTCTTGCTTTCTAAACAATTTAAAAAAAAAATTCACCTGACATGAAAATCCTGTATGTCAAACTATAGTCTGAATATGTTTCTTTGAAGCATTATCCACGGCTAATATAAGCCTTGTTAATTAGCTATGATAATTATGTATACCTAGGTATGATTTCCTGAATATAATAACATTAAATAAGATATTGAAATGGAAAAATAAATAAATTAGCTATTAATATATATACCAGTAAATAGCAAAGATATTTAAATAATCTACATATATAAATGCACATGCGGCTAATGATCTTTACCTTTTATTTCAGTATTAAAGATAAACATGAAAATTAACTTAAATCTCGGGTGCACCAGTAAGACTTTAACTGTTATTGTATGCCTAGAAAGTTTTGCTCCCGTTTTAATTTTTTGCCATTTTCGTCCTTAGATGAGAGGTTGAATTTAAAATAGTTCGCCTGTTTTATACTTGTTATAATTTGGGACAAAATTAGGCCACAGCAACCAGCACCCCCTGCATTGTTGAGTAATGACCCTAGATAATGTGCATGTGAACTTTCATGGCTGTAGCTGCAGTTCTTTGCCTACAATGGACTGAAACAAAAAGCTTAACGCAGAAAAAGGACTCAAACGCCTACGCCAATGCAGTGACAGCAATAGCTCTTCTGTTCTTCAAACAGGTGAGCTAAAAATGATCTAAATATATGAAGTATAGACATATATCCCATCCATGACATTATTATGATTTAGGGCGAAATTAAGACAGGTGAACATGTTTTCTGTTGTAAAAGATGTCAAATGGAAGGGAAATAACCAGGGGCAAAATTTTCAAGGTTTACAGTAATTCACACATGACTTTTCCTTTCTAGTCACATAAGCAGGTTTTGGCCATCAACAAGAATGAAGGTGAGAAATTAACTGAAGATAATAAGAACATATTTCAGCAGTTTGACATGTTTAAAGCAAAACACAGTAATAGGAAATATAGCAATGGGTTTATTATACACTGGATTCTAGCAATCAATCCTTGTTTTCACCCCTTGGACAAAATGCATCATCATGTTTTTTATTTAACAGGGAAACATGTATTGTCTGTTTGAATGTGGTAAAATTTTGTGACCCTCTCTAAAACTATGTGAAATGTTTGAATTTATTGAGGTAACAAACACTTAAAATGAGATTCTAACAATTTTTCAAATCAAATGACTACAGATTTTCACACTTTTAATCCTAAGTATTCATGAAATAAATGGAGTGCTTACTTCAAACATCTTCAATAAGCACGCACCAAATAATGCTCACCCGAGCCTGAAAGTTCATCTGAGAATGAATGCTCACGTGGATTTAAAATAAACAAACTTCTCAGACTACGATTTATATTTTTTTCCATATTGCAAATATGCAAATCGGAGGCATTATGATACTGACAAGCACATATACCAAGCGACATATCTGCCATATTAAATGTCAATTTGCTCAGTGGTTCTTTAGTTTTGTGTATAATGTGCTTTTCTCATTGTGTCCAAACTTAAATTAAGGTCCCCCTATGGGAACCTCAACCACTGAATATGAAAGTAACAACATCACGAGGGGGCATAAAAAGCAACATGTATCTGCAATAGCTCGCATTAATTTGTTGAATCACTCTTGAAAACATGAGATTTATATGCATTTATGGTCTTTTTAAAACCAATTACCCCCTTATGGCCACATATTTCTACCAAAAGGCATGAAAGTAATAATAGAATGTGAGAATATAACATACAATATAGCTATATTATTTGGCATCAATGTGTTGTGTGGTTCTTGCACAAACAAGTTTTGAATGCATTCCCATATCTGATATCGCCCAATGTACCTGTACTCCACTAAGGCCTCAATTATCAACCAATGCATAGGCGTCGGAACCGGGGGGGGGGCAAAGATAGAAATGGGTGTTGAAAATTAAGGCTTACCGCCTAGATGTTTCTGGCGTGTGTGTGTTTTAAGTTGGTTTAGCCCCCCCACTTTCAATTTGCTTCCGACAGTGTTGCAATGGGTATGTTAGACATAGCCTACCAAACCCCCATCCCAATGGCAGCCTCACCTTTTCAGTCAATGGATATGAAAGTTACAACATAATGCTACTACCCAACATATATTATTTCGGTATTATTTGACATCAATTTGTAGAGTTGTTCTTAAGAAAGAAAGTTCTGAATAAGGTCCAATTTTTAACTATGTCCCCCATAAGGGCCTAATTTATCAACCACTGAATATAGAAGAAGAATAAAGTTTGTATCAACAAGGCAAACACCAATGCGGATGTTAATGACACCAACAATGAACAATAGCTTGTATGAGCCTTCAGCTCAGGTGAGCTAAAAGTTACACAAATATCAGAACAATTATTTGCCGCGGAAATGCATCAAAGATTTCAAAAATTGCTCAACAAAGATCTTGTTAAAAAGTCCTTGAAATGAAAACGTCTCGTGATATAATCTGAATGCCCATTTAAATGATAATATGGCTTCATTCCAAATTTGATTGAATTTGGTCTATAGTTTGAAACATAACAGATCAACAACAATATTTTCTGGCTCATTTATATAAATTTTGTTAGCAAATATTCATCTCTCTCATTCACCTTAATTTTCCAACACTTTCTCATGCATCTAATTTTGGATTAAATATTCTCATAGTTCAATATGTACATGCATTCATTCTTTCTTCTTCTTTATATACAGATATGGGAAATGTGTACACAGGCGAAATATAACAAGTGTTCATTTCATGTACACTTTGGAAATGTACACTATGTACATACATTTCATGTACCATTTGTATGTATAGTTCATTGACACTTTATGTATGTTGTATGTACATACTGGCTTTACCACTACATAACGTACATTTCATGTACAAATATAGATACATCGGTACACATGAAAATATACCATAATAAAACCATGCATCAATATCAACAACAATTTAACAACACAAGAACACAGGGGTTGAAATACAAAACAAAATAAAACATTATCCGAAACTTAGGGGTTTAAACATCTGTAAATTTGTCTACAACTGTAGAAATAAATCATCTGTTTAACTGATGGGATAAACTGTATAAAGGATGACGGAGAATTTGTAAAACATTTTTCCCAAAGTTTCAATATATTTGACACTGAACTATGCCATGTTGTGTTCAAAAAACAAAAAATAATTACCGCGATACTGTATACAGGGTTATTTTCGCCCCATGAAATTTTTGCCCTACTAAACGTGCAAATGGTTTCGCCCCGTTTTAAATCCATCCAAACTCATTACAATTCCAATTTACAATATGATTTTATTTCCTTGCAAAATTTTTATTTAACAATTAATACTTGTACATGTCTCCTTTCTGCATGATTACATTACATTTAAGTTTTTTTAAAACAATTTTGCGTTGTTTAAAATAATATATAAAGTACCGGTAGATACTCTCTGCAATTATTAAAATAGACAAATTTACAATTTTGAATTTGCCCAGTTTTGAATTTACCCACTAATGATGAGGGCGCAAAAATAAAACGGGGGCGAAAATTTTCCTGTATACAGTATATACGTATGAACATTCCACTTTTTTGTTCTAACAATTTTTACATCAAACTTAAAGTTTATATGTAAATCCACATACTGAAAATCACTTAAGATTTCCAAAGCATTAAAGTATTATTATTTATAGGTACATAGGTTTATAAAAACACACTATTATTTCAAAATTCTTGCTAGATACATGTTTTTGAATTCCCAAACAGCTTTTTTTTTGTTTTGCCAAAATTTATCTTTGGTGAAATAAAAATGTCTTACTGTACATTATTCCGGCCAGAGATGAGGACTGAAGATAACATTCTGATATAAGGCAAGTAGTCAATATGACCACGGCACCATGTAACTGTTCTTTCCCTGAACTTAACACTAAAATCAGCTGAACACATAGAATACAACAGTCATCAACTGACCAACTAACACCGATCTGACCCATACACTTTTCTTTAACCAAACCCTGACCTTCAACTGTCTTAGATAGTATGCAATGGATGTTGACATGTATGCATTGAACTATACCAAGCTTGCACAAATTTATACCAACCATGCACTGAGTTATACCAAGCATGCACTGAATTTTACCCAAAATACCGGTAAACAGAATTTCACCAAAAGTACAGTTCCACACAAATATGCACTGAATTCCACCAAGCATAGTCTGAATTAACACATATACGCAATGATCAAGGACTCTCTTACACCCAGCTTTTGAACTTCTCAAGACAGTCACAACTTCATCCCAAATAAATGGTGAACTTAACATGATAAACTTAACTTAATCAACAATGAACCTCTTAAAACAAACTTAACATTTAAGGTCACCTGATCAACTCAACAAATAAGTTCACTTAATCAGCTGAATGAATAACTTACTGTGGCCAAATCACACAGATGACCAAATGCCATTCACTTAACTTCACACCAACTATTTCCTTAACTCCAGGCAACTACGGTATAGTTGTTTTAATTTCATGGGCAGACAATTCTGCTTTTTTTCCTGAAATTTTTTTCTTATTCACATGTATTAAATTCTGCGCAAGATTGTTACGAATCGTCTTTCTGATACTTCTTAAGTGTAACGTATTATATTCACAGGTATTTAATTTCACAGTATTTTCTTTGACTGCGAATATAGCAAAATTAAATCCCCAGCAAATAAAGGCAACTATACAGTATTCAATTAACTTCAGACAACCATTCACTTAACTTCTGACAACTACTCACTTAAATTTTGTCACCTAACTTCAGACAACTATTCACCTAACTTCATTCCCTAAAATTCAGTCAACTATTCACTTACATTCAGTCAACTATTCACTTAACTTTACTCAACTATTCACTTAACTTCAGATAACTATTCTCTTAACTTCAGCTAACTATTCCCTTAATTCCAGACAACAATTCACGTCCATACATTTGCCTGTACAGGATATCCATTGGCTTTATAGTGCCTTTCACACAACACATGAAATTCATTATAACCACTAACAGAGATTGTATTTTATACATACTATAGGAATAAATATACTGGATACAAAACCAAGGTTTAACTTCACATATATTTACAGAAAATGAAATAAAACCATCAAGAAGCCTTGAACCAAAGCAGAATGTATTTCCATACATCTTCTTACTATAAGTAAAGAATTCTATTTAAATCTGGTGACCATAGTGACATTTAAACTTAAAATGAAAATTACAGGATTTTAAGACAAAGGAATTGAACCAACATTAACCAATGATGACAACACTGACAGGTAAAAAAGGAGAAAACAGAACTTTTGAATGTTTTAATGGAGAAACACAAAATTCAGTCAAGCAGTAAAACTTGGAAAAGTAGGAATTTCTCATGATGGAAAACAGATTTTCCCTGAACAGACCATATAATATTCATTTGGGGTCTTTCTTTTTTTTTCTTTTTCTTTTTTTTTTGTAAACAAAATACATTGTAAATTATGCCCATTACTCTTTCCACTCATATTTTATCAATACCAGATCAGAATTTGTCAGTTTCGACTCAGATTTTGTCAGTTCTGACTCAGATTTTGTCAATTCTGACTCAGATTTTGTCAATTCCAACTCAGATCTTATCAGTTCTTTATCTGACTTTGCCAGGTCTAATTCATATTTTATCAGTTCCAAAATAGATTCTGTTCAGTTACTTAAGATTTTGTCAGTGCCAAGTCAGATTTTGTCAGTTCAAAATCAGATTTTGCCCGTTCCAACCATTCACATTTTATCAGGTTTTATTCAGTCTTTGTCAGTTTCTAATCAGAATTTTGTCAGTTCCTATGCACTTTTTTTTAGAAATTTCTTATGTGAGACTGCAACAGTCAGTGTTTTTACATATTTATATCCTAGGCATTTTATATACATGAAATTTATTCAATATCTTACAACCCAATCTTCTGACATTTATGCTACATCTATCACTGTGTAATTCACATCTATTATTCCACTGTGTACAAGATACTGACACATTCATAAAAAATGATGATGCTACACAAGATATTGCAACATTCATACAACTATGGTGATACACTATCATATGGTGATACACACTACATAATGGTGATACAATAATTAATGGTGATGTACAAAATAATGAGGATCTCTGTATACAGGACTTGTCGATCACACTCAGGTGACATGCCTACCACTCCAAACATAAATCACAGTGTTACAAGCAGTTCGTTTTACCACCTGAGAGTCCAAGAGCATGACATCTGTACAGGATTTCTTCTGTAGTACAGTAGTATACAACAACTTGATATCACTGACATCATCATAAAACTTGTGAAAAATTCTAAGACTGTATACGACATTTACTGATATCTGGTGTGACCTGGACTCTAAACAACTCTTAGTACTAATGCACCTCCAACCGACCCCAGCATCAAGGTCATCTGACCTGAAAACCTCTGACGGTTTACACTTGCTGAGATGGCTAATTTTGTGTTTTGTACATAAACTATTCCTCCAATGACAACATCATGATTTATTTTTTACTGAGATGGCTTGGAGCATCGGCAAACATATATTTGAGTTTGTAGGCCTCTGCTAAAACTTCTCCTATTTCTTTATTGCTCCAACGGTGTGTCGGCAAGCTTTGCAAAAACATAAGAATTCCCTGAAATATATGACAAAAAAATAATAAATGAGAATGCACAGTCAATAAACAAGGACAATTATGCGAGACAGGAAAGGAACAAACAAAATACACTTCACTTTAGCTGAGAATCAAGGACAGTCATGTGTACTATACAATGTGTCAGTGTTGATTCCCTGAGGTCACCTCTTTACAAAAGTCACATTTATATTTTATTGAAACATGTCTATAACCATAACTAAATGAAATTGTAGAGGTTTTAATACAAAATAAATTATTTAACATAGTATATGAAACTTATATGTGGTGTATATATGTTGGGATTAAAGTTAGTAGGATACATAAGTTGAAAAAGCTTGAGTTGGTGCATACGTATGGGTTTTTAAATGTCTAAATTGATATGTCAGGGAATGAACTATTTATACAAAAAGTGAAAATGTTGAAAGAAGTAGTTCAATTCACGATATCATTCCATTTTCCCCAATTTTCATAAAATATTTCTATCTCATTGTTACTTTTAGCTATGGTGAAACAACATTACAAGGGGAGGATAATCAAACTGCAAAATGACAGATTTATTTGACATATTTTGTATCACAAGACCTTATTAATCACATGACCTTATTAATCAGATCTGATCTACAATCTCAATCCCCACAAAATTAATTAACTTGTAGAGCTATGTGTTTGGGGCATTTGCTGAGAAAATAAATGTTTTAGATTCTTATAAAGAGTCTCACCTGAAAGTCTCGTTCTCTCTGAATATCAACAGTAAACCTTACAAGAAATGCTGCACACATATAAAGATGGAAGTCCGCAAAACCATTGGTTTCTGACTGAAATTGACCAATATATATCCGATTAGAACAACTTGAATTTGGAATTTGAAAAGTGTATCACACCACACTCAAGAATTTTTTAGCTTTTGGTGGTGGCCAGTTTTTAATGGTAGAGGAGAGAACCTGATTACAATGTACCCAGGAAGAGACCACCGTCCTTCCGCAAGTAAACTGGAAAACTTTCTCACAAAATTCAGCTTAGGTTCCAGTGGGACTCGAATCTGTGCTGACAGGAAGTGAGAGACTTCATGGTTTAAAGCGCGATGCTCTAACCACTCGGCCACAGAGGCCCTGATTAGAACATACAAGGTTAAACAAGGCTAATTCAAGGAATTAACAGGCTCCCATCCAGGGCAGATCGTCAAGATGTATTAATCAATAAAATCACTCCCATCCGTTGAGTGTAAAACTCTTACTACTTCAGATGTATATCTGCATCAAATATGGGGGATCTTATGTGAAAAACTGAGTTAGATATGGCCTAAACGAATAAAATAAATATTATAAATATTATGTCTACCTAAGATGTATATCTGTATGAAGTATGGGGAGCCTAGTTGAAGAAACGAGGAAAATATGGCCCAGATAAAATAAAGGACGGGCAAATGGAAGGATAAAAATAACATAAAACTATAGTACCTGCAGGAAAAGTTGGGGAATTAATTACATCCCCTTTACCCAGATACGTTTAGATAATCACATGCATTTAATGACGTCTATTTTCATTTTATATCATTTGTTAATTTCCAAATTTCAATTTCTACACAAAAATTTACCTGATATGTATCCCATAATCGAATTGTACATCGAAGGGGAATTTCTCGCATTAACAAGTTATTCATCCACCGGAATGAAAATTGTAAAAATTCCACGCAGTGCTCTTCTAGATGCTTATGAAGATCAACTGAAATGACAGAAAAGGAAAGAACCTGATAAAAGAATATATCATACATCTATCATGTTCTATGTATATTCTAGATCAACTGAAGTAACAGAAAAGGAAAGAACCTGACAATAGAATATATCATACATCTATCATGTTCTACATATATTCTATGTTTTGTTTATTTCATTGTTATATAACAAAATTTCTGACCTGCGCTATGTACTGATGGCAGTGCAGTGCTAGTTCTTTTACATGCCACACCCACCGGAACACAAGAGCTTGGATTTAAGTCTTTTGACCTGATGGCAGTGCAGTGCTAGTTCTTTTACATGCCACACCCACCGGAACACAAGAGCTTGGATTTAAGTCTTATTTGTATGACCAATGACTTTCACTTCCTATGCTGAATGCTTGGTGAAGGATCAGTCACTACTAACTATGTCACATAAACCTCGAGTAAATCCATGGATGAACAAGGAACAAACAATGATACAAACCACACATTGAAAGATGATAATCAATATCTGTATATATAAGCCTACCAATATTTGGAGTTTGATACTGTTGATTTCTCAGAGTGTAATCCGACTTTCCAGATCACCACATTGTGGTTTTTCTGCATTCATATCACCACTATCTGAAACTGATGGCGTTTTACACAGAACACAAAAGTTTTTTCTTGCATGGACTACTTTTCCCATAAAAAAGTTCCTTTAATATGTTTTTGTCCAAAAAATGAACTATGTATAATTGATTCCAAACATTTGGTTTTGTTATTATTAGCAAATAATGGATGGGTACATAATAAAATTATCATTATAACAGCAAATCGGTCTCATTGACAGGTGTGGAACAAAAGATCAAAATTGACACTTTGTCTTGTTTGTTGCGACAATCCATGTCTGTCGACTCAACATGATCCAGCTCTTCAGTTTGCTAACAGGCAGCACAAAAGTCAAACATCTGTTGTCCAGTTTACAGCCAGACCACAGACATTTCTAGGCGTCTTTGGCCACGTAGAAACAAAAATCAAATATATTCTTACCATCAATTCTCTTTACAAGTTCCTTTAGAGCATTAACTTTCATCTGTATACCAGGCTGTGCAAAGGTGTAATTATCTTGAATGCCATCAAGCAGTCTAGACGTACACCAGAAACTATCGGCTTCTATAATCTTCAGTGTTTCCTCCGGTAACTCACACAGATCACAGTTTTCAGATTCTACATCTTATAACAGAAAAATTACATATAATAATTAATAAAAGTCTTTTTACCTGTACGATACATAGTAAAAATTGAAAATGTTGTTTGTATGCTTGTTTATTTGTTGTTCTACAAATCTCTAAGAATTTGTCATTTCTGTATGATATGAAGACATCACCGTTTTTATGTATGTCAGAAATTACGACTCATGATACGGACTAACTGTAATGTCATGACGATTCTTGAACTCTCAATGTCTGCTAACATATGGGGTCCTCCAATTTAAATCTGAGAGGTCCATGACTTTCAATTCTCATGCAGGCCTTTTTCTGTCAATTTTGGCAAAATGTCCTTTGAGACACAAGTAGGAATTTTAACGTGAATTTGAGTCAAATTTGGAAAAATTGTTTGTATATATGGAAATCTAAATATAATGGAATGTCTTTTTGAAATATGTTTACCAAAATTTCTAATTTGTTACAGTAATGGCCTCAACATCAAAATGGAAAATTTTCCATAAGATTGAGAAAGATACCGTATTTGACCTAAAAAGGGCGCGGGGCGCAGGTAATTGTAGTACAGGGCGCCTTTATTTTGATATTTTTTCTTTCACAATACATATTTTGATAATGTTGCCAAAAATGGTGAAATACTCCGCTATGCAATGTTATCTACAATGTATATAGCTGTTTGTACTGAATTAATTACTTTGTAATCCCGTCTGATGTATTAACAGTGGAAAAGAAACAATGTAGCAAAATTTGTAACTCACTCTCAAATCAAGATTTACTGTTTGAACTGCGAGATCAGGAAACAGGCATTACGACTACGTGTGATACATGCCTTACACAGATGCTTCATTGAAACCGACAAAAAAATTTGGACAATTTCTTTGATTTAATGCAATCTCTGACATTCAAAGTGTGAAACTGGTATTATGTGAGATTTTGTTAATTGCGGACTATTTAGAATGACAGCAGTAGACGAAATGGGGAATACATTTTAATTGATAAGTATTTAACAAAAGAAAAAAAACATAAGTATGACTGGTCTCATTTCGTTTGTTGATGTACCTCAATAGAGACCTCCCTGCATCAAAGAAATCACCGATAGAATCCAAAGTGTTGCTTACAACATAGTTAAATGGTGTTCTTTTGCAATTTTGCGGGTATAATTGATATTTATCGCACCAAGAAGAAAAAAGTAGGATGATGTCGGGTGATAATCTAAACAAATAAAAAATAAAAAGGTAAACATTTTTCAAACGGTATATCTACATGAAAAAAATATCCTGGGGCGACCTTTTTAGAGCAGACGCCCTTTCAAGGACAAATACGGTATATGTATTTTTGCAATTCGCCCCATGGAAACAAGAAAAAGGCTTGTTGTGCAGGATTTACTGCAGGGACAGTCATTATCTATGTGTATCATTTATGCCCCAGACCTCTCCCCCTGTGCATCAGAAGTGATCACTGGGTGACCACCATCTTTCTAATGCAATATATAAAATACTTGAGATATCAGAAGGTTTTGAGGTTTTTTGTTTTTGTTTTTTACCCTAAAGTAATGCTTTATTGCAACCTTTTAAACAAGAGTCTGTGTTTAATTTGTCAGCAAAAACCCCCGAACTATTAAAAAAAAATTTTAAAATAAAAACCTTAAACTTTTAAAAAATTCAACAAATTTGAAATTTTACAGCATGGTTTTTGTTTACAATTATCTATGTACACATCTAAAGTAAAATCCACATAAACTGGCTCAGTGGATTCATGTTAACCCTCTCTTGACTTGGACAAGTTTAGATTTTAAGTATTAAAGCATAAAATTTTACATCAACTAAAGTACTCATTCCTACTTGTCACCGTACATAAGATAGTATCCAGTGAGGAATAAAACGTTTTTCTTGTGAAGCCTGTCATAATCAAATAGGGAGTAGAATGAACCATATGATAATCAAAAGGTTACTCTGCCCCCCCCCCTCCCCCAAGTTATGTGAATCGGAGTATACAGGGATTACCAACAAAGTGTAATATGTCACCTGTTAGTGTACTGCCATGATAACAAGGCTCAAAAAGACAACTACGCTATTTCTTTACAAAACAAGTGAAATGTGATTTCACATATTATCATTGTTGGGAAATTAAATCATTATTTACTCCAAATTAAATCATATAATAAATTATGCAAATCTTTGCTAACAAGATAAATTACATACTATCTAAGCAAATCAAATTCTGTAAAATTATAGTGTTATTACCGTTATCGATGTATTCTGATAAAAATACAACAAAGAAAGGAGTGACCAGATCATTTATGCCTTGAACGTAACCACTGGCAGGATGGCGTATTGCCCAAATATATAATATTCGTTCAAATATCTGAAATGAAGAAAAATAAAAATCATGCAAAGACTAAGAGTATAGCAAAATTCAAAAAAATTTAATTTGTAGCATACATGTTTTTCTGTTCAGAAATTTCTAAAGTTATACCATTACTTCATATACAACATTTGTGGTGAGGCATGAAGAAAGAGATGGCAAAATATCCAACCAAGACCTTGATATCTTCTTTATCAATTCAGGTGTAAAAATTAGCTTCACTTTAGTAAATTTTCAAAAGGACAAATATTTCAGTGTCGTTTTGAGGCTCAATGTAAAGATTCTTACTTAAAATACAACATGAGATCATAGTACAGAGGAATCTGTCTTGTGAGACCATTGTCATAGAAGACCACCGGTCATGTGAGACCACTGTCACAGAAGACCACCTGTCATGTGAGACCACTGTCACACAGAATGTGAGACCACCAGACCATCTGTCATGTGAGACCACTGTCACAGAAGACCACCTGTCTTGTGACCACTGTCACAGAAGACCACCTACCTTATGAGACCAGTCACAGAAGACCACCTGTCTTATGAGACCACTGTCACAGAAGACCACCTGTCTTGTAAGACAACTGTCACAAAAGACCACCTGTCTTGTGAGACCACATTCTGAAAACCACTTAATGATAAAGCTTCTTTTGAGAGACCACCTGTCATGTAAGACCAAATTTCATTGGCAGATGTTGGTGGTCTTTCCAGACAGGTTCCACTATATAATATTCGAAACATTTAACCTATATATTGTGATCATCTCTCATTGTATCCAGATCTTTTAATGGTTAACTTAATCCTGATAATATCACACTACAAGTACTTATGTTTGCAATCAACATGTCAAACATACAAATATCCTTTAACCTATTTACCCCTAAAGACACTTTTGGATTGGTCTAAATCACTGATTTACAGAGGAGTCCATTGCGTTTTAGGGAGCTGATGAGTGAAAGGATACTGGACCACTTAGGGTGGTCTAGGAGTACAGCATTAAACTCCCAAGTGGAAGAACTTGGGTAAGATTCCAGGCAACAAGTCACACCAAAGACTTTAGAAAATGGCAGTGATTGTCCCATTGCCAAGAATTCGAAATAGGAGGTGAAAGTCAGACTTAAAACTGAGCTCCGAAATCATACGAGGCCTGGCAAGAAAAAATCCTCATTGATTGGTGTCAGTCCATAGTACAGATGACATTTGTGGCACTTCACCTTAAGCTAGTGACATCTCCATATGAGTGAACATTTTTGGTGGGATATAAAAGAACAATGGAACAAAATTAAAGCACGTAATGTGGTATTATTGATATTCCCTAATGACTGCCTATTGTACAAGTAATCATTTGAATTGTACATGTACATCCTTTCCTTGATACTAGTTTGCCAATATAAAAGATTTGCAAAGAATAACTAAATATAAGTTATAACCTTTCTTTTCCCAGTGCAAAAGCTGGAATAGGTTAAATATTAAGAATTATTTAGAACAAAATGGCAATGGCACCAGATGTCAGTTACTCATTCATTCCTAAAGACACATTTGAACTGGCCTAAATCTTTGATTTACAGACGAGTCCATTGTTTTTTTAGGGGTTGATGAGTTAAAAGGCCTGCGACATGTAATTGTGGGACTTACACCATGTACAAGATGTACAAAGAAATGTGTTCAAATCAACATAGAAAAGCCATAAATAGAGACAAAATAAGCAGTGAGAAACACTACCAATGACAATTAATGTGATGTACATTCTTGTCTCTTCGTAGTATAAAAACTTCCGACAATTTGATAAAGATGCTAAAATTACAACACTGGGATCTCGCCATACCATAACCAAACACGATGGAATCTCATAATCTCGAAATAGGACCACTCCTATTACTTTGAAATATATCCACAGTTTGATATAACCAATATTTTAATTAACATATTTTTTCCCCCATATATACTGTAAATGTGGATAATTCTGTGTGTTGTTAATTATGCAAATTTCTTATTCAAACTATATATGTGTGGGTTTTATTTACGTGATGTCACAATCTACTGTGACCAGTCCTGTATTATATGGTAATTCTTAGCTCAAATATGGGACTGGTAAGTGGGGATTATTTACAAGAAAAACTCTTCATCGCGTATTTAGTGTAAATTATACCATGCGCAAATTTCCACACTTTGAGTAAAATCAGGACTGGCTGTTCAACTTGGAGATACATGTATCCAGAATTTCAACTCATCCAATTCTGACATTATGAGAGTCCACTGTATATATACATGTACATAAACATTAATAAAAACCAAAAATTATAGAGTTTCCTATAAATAAAGTGCAACATGCAAACCAAACACACAAAATGAATATTATAAAGTGTCTATCTTTATATATATATATATATATAAACAATAAACCATACATAGGAATTAAACAGACAAAAGTTATACACACAATACATGCAAACTATACATTTGAGTATGCCAGATAGATGAACAGTACACAAAACACAGCCTGTACAGTAGGGCCTTGTTTTTACCAAACAAAATATGTGAATACTCAGGATCTATGTGTGTGTTAATACAAAAGATCTTCATATGTGTTTATACACAAGATCTACATGTGTGTTTATATACAAGATCTACATGTGTGTTTATCTACAAGATCTACATGTGTTTATACATAGGATCTACATGTGTGTTTATATACAGGATCTACATGTGTGTTTATCTACAAGATCTACATGTGTGTTTATATACAGGATCTACATGTGTGTTTATCTACAAGATCTACATATGTGTTTATATACAAGATCTACATGTGTTTATACATAGGATCTACATGTGTGTTTATATACAGGATCAACATGTGTTTATACATAGGATCTACATGTGTGTTTATCTACAAGATCTACATGTGTAAATTACAAGATCTACATGTGTGTTTATATACAAGATCTACATGTGTGTTTATATACAGGATCTACATGTGTGTTTATCTACAAGATCTACATATGTGTTTATATACAAGATCTACATGTGTTTATACATAGGATCTACATGTGTGTTTATATACAGGATCAACATGTGTGTTTATACATAGGATCTACATGTGTGAATTACAAGATCTACATTTGTGTTTATATACAAGATCTACATGTGTGTTTATACATAGGATTTGTATTTGTATACTAGCTCTACCTGTGTATTTGTATACTAGCTCTACCTGTGTATTTGTATACTAGCGCTACCTGTGTATTTGTATACTAGCTCTACCTGTGTATTTGTATACTAGCTCTACCTTTTGTATTTGTATACTAGCTCTACCTGTGTATTTGTATCCTAGCTCTACCTGTGTATTTGTATACTAGCTCTACCTGTGTATTTGTATACAAGCTCTACCTGTGTATTTGTATACAAGCTCTACCTGTGTATTTGTATACTAGCTCTACCTGTGTATTTGTATACAAGCTCTACCTGTGTATTTGTATACTAGCTCTACCTGTGTATTTGTATACTAGCTCTACCTGTGTACATGTATTTGTATACTAGCTCTACCTGTGTATTTGTATACTAGCTCTACCTGTGTATTTGTATACTAGCTCTACCTGTGTATTTGTATACTAGCTCTACCTTTTGTATTTGTATACTAGCTCTACCTTTTGTATTTGTATACTAGCTCTACCTGTGTATTTGTATACTAGCTCTACCTGTGTATTTGTATACAAGCTCTACCTGTGTATTTGTATACAAGCTCTACCTGTGTATTTGTATACTAGCTCTACCTGTGTATTTGTATACTAGTTCTACCTGTGTATTTGTATACAAGCTCTACCTGTGTATTTGTATACTAGCTCTACCTTTTGTATTTGTATACTAGCTCTACCTGTGTATTTGTATACTAGCTCTACCTGTGTATTTGTATACTAGCTCTACCTTTTGTATTTGTATACTAGCTCCACCTGTGTATTTGTATACAAGCTTTACCTGTGTATTTGTATACTAGCTCTACTTGTGTATTTGTATACTAGCTCTACCTGTGTAGTATACAAGCTCTTTGATAATTACATGTAGTGTTCAGTACAATATACTGAGACACAATTTTAATTCAGTAACAAAATACCAATGTGCTATAAAAAGAAAAGGTCATTCAAGTGCATCTAATGGTGATTATAGGTTAGTGTATTAAGTTAATATGAAGAGATGTCATTAACACAGATGATGAAAACCTTTGTGAGGATTAAAGACAATAATTTGATAATTCAGAGGAATCATGACTTTATACAGTACTTTATTTTAAAGTTAATTTAAACCATTCATCAACTTTTCACTTAAATATAGAGTGGCTACGAGTATTTTTGGACCAAATACGCTGCTTGAAATTCATGTTGGATACAACTGACAGCTCGTTTAGTGGCAAAAATTTTCCCACAAAATCAATTTAGCATTAATTGGGGCCTGGCACCATATAACTTGAGAATTTCTAACGTCTCAAATTTTACTCAACTTTGGCTAATCCTGAAATCTATTTGGCTAAGGAGGCCAAGAACAGAAATAGACGCAAGTGGTCACAGACTTATAACTAGACTTCATTGACATCAGATTACTGATGAAGGATTGACATCCTCACTGACTAGAGGTCAAAAGTTCACATACTAACTTTCCGTGACAACAGATTACTGATGACTGATTCACATCCTTGCTGACTACAGGGCAAAAGTTCACATACTAACTTTCCGTGACAACAGATTACTGATGACTGATTCACATCCTTGCTGACTACAGGGTAAAAGTTCACATACTAACTTTCCGTGACAACAGATTACTGATGACTGATTCACATCCTTGCTGACTACAGGGCAAAAGTTCACATACTTCTCTCAAGAGATTACAGGTAGGAAGCTATTGACTACAGGAATATGTGAGATGCACAACCTCACTAACTAGAAGATAAGGCTCACATCTTCACAGGCTACAGGAAGATAAGTTTAGCATCCTCATTGACTAGAGGAATCTGAGAACCAAATACATGTATAATCACTGACTAAAGATGGGAAGTTTACTTCCTCACTGACTAGGGAAAGATGAGGCTCACGTCCTCTTTGGCATAACCCTCCTTGTTGACTAGAGGAATCTGAGAGCCTAACATAATCACTAACTAAAGGTTAAAAGTTTACTTCCTCACTCATTAGGGAACGATGAGGCTCACATCCTCAAATGTAGAGTCAAGAGGCTCACATCCTCACAAAGTAATAGACTGGATGCATTGGTTTAAAATGTGAAGCTATAAGTACTAATTAAAAAGAAATATCTAGGATATATATAAAACAAGGAAAAATCCATGTGTTTTTTATGACTAAATATTCCCATGAACTTGTAAGAGAGGTTAGTTAACTCGTTCACCCCTAAAGGCACATTTGGACAGTTCTAAGTCATTGATTTACAGAAGAGTCCACTGTTTTCAAGGGATGATGAGTAAATGGCAATACACAAATGGAAGTGAGACTATATGCCCTGCCCATATGATTAGTGATGAGGAAGCAGTCAATTTTAAGAGACGACATTAAGTTAGACAGTGCTAGCATGTGCTGACCCTGAAGCACTTCTACATATTAGTAATTAGTCATAAAGATCTACGAAGCAAGATTGTGCATGGCGTACTACTCACTTCTTGTACGACTTTTTGTTGAAACAAATGAGCTAGAGAGGTCATTCGAGGAATATCTTTCAATATCTGTAAAAACAAGCAATCTCTGACATAAACATATAACAAGACACAAAATGGAGGCAAGCAAATATACATACAACACTAAAGGAGAAATAAGCTTCTGTGACAACAAATGTAATACAGTGAAACCTGTCTTGAGAGACCACTCTTATAAAAGACCACCTGACTTTAAAACCACATTATGAAAACTGCTTGGTTAAATATTCCTTTAGAAAAAACCTCTTTTGAGAGACCACATATCTTACAAGACCACATTTCAGTGGCAGAGTGGTCTTTCAAGACATGTTCTATTGTATCAAATTCCCATCATGTGTACTAACACTCTTGTCAAATTTTCTTTGTCAAATCAAACCCCTGATGTAAACTGATTTAATTTTCCCATCGAGTTAACATAATTACCAAACTGGACACCTCTTTCTTGATCATGTGTGTATATATATATATATATATATATATATATATATATATATATATGATATTATATATTATATATATATATATATATATATATATATATAAATTAGGGTTGTCAAATCGCTCAATTTCTATTAACCAGTTAACCAAATGTTTTTCTGATCGAGTACTCGGATACTCGGTCACTTTTGTAAAACTGCAGTTGCAAACCCAGATATTATTGAAAGTGGGAGGTGCAAGGATATATTTATTTGCCTGAGGAGGTATATTATCTTATATCCGGACAAAATTGAAATCTTAAAAGTTATGTCTGTCATTCTATAGCTTTGGACACAACATAAGGAAGGACCTTTTTGTCTTATCTAAAATACCACAATAGTACCTTTATTTTTATTAAAAATGTCAGATTTAGCGGGTGTACGTG
Organism: Atrina japonica; assembly: GCA_030159075.1. Lineage (NCBI taxonomy): Eukaryota > Metazoa > Mollusca > Bivalvia > Pterioida > Pinnidae > Atrina > Atrina japonica. Next base: position 249,361 of record BROG01000666.1, read on the forward strand.
GATCAAGAGCCAAGGTATAAAAACATTAATTGTTGTATAAACACATATCTAAACAAGGATAGACGGTGGGTCAAATCAGTTAAATTTTATTTTATTTCTAAATATTTCAAAATTGCAAAAAACATGTGATTTTTTGTCCGAGTAATCTAGTACTTATTTTAGTATTCGATAATCGGACCGTCCGAGGAGTACTTGGTTAACAAGTTACTCATTGACAACCCTAATATATATACACAGAAATTAAAAGAAGTGAGAGTTACTAGAGATGGATCACAAAAGTAATAATTTAACTCCTTTAGTCAATACAAATAACTGAAAATACCATCATTAATTTGATCAGAAAATTTAATTTCAAAAGAAAATGAATTTTCTCCTCAAATTAAATACATGCAAAATATATATATATATATATATCTACTGCTGTTTCCATCCTCTCGATTTTGTGTGAAGAGTTTATTGAAATGTAATACCAGAAAGATTCACCCATTTTTACATTTAATTATCCAAATAAATTATAAAATCGTTGTCAAAAATCATTTTTGTTTTAATGTCAATTGAAAATTCTAAAATATATATAGTTTCCACATACAAAATCAGGAGGAAGAACACAGTTATCTCCCCTTTCTACATGTGACTCTGAGCAAAATGCTGTCATCATGGGTACACAGACACATATGAAAATTTACTCACTTCCTGGACAATTTTTTGTTGAAATATGGGAATCAAAGGATTCATTCTTGGAATATCAATATGTATCTGCAAATCAAGTGATTCAAACCCAATGTATCACATTGTATCATAGGAATATTAAAAATATATCTTCAACTTTAATTACAAAAACCATTTGCTGAAATAAACCATCAGAATGAATGCTAAACCAGATAGTTATATGTACACATTATAAATATATTGTGTGATATAACGATTTGATTCTGATTGGTAATACCAGAGTTTTGATAAAGCTTCTAGCCTAGCAACTGATAATAGCTCTCAAACACCTGTGCAGATCTGCAGTTACCAACTATGGTTTATTTGAAGGCTAGAAAATGTCAAATAACAAATTTGATATTTCCATCAAACTTTGACGACTGCTAGCTGCTGTAAGCATATGAATAATTAAAACTCATCAACGTCAAACAAAATAGAATACATTATGTACGTACACAATGATATAGCCAAATGCAGTATCAAATCAAGTCATCAATATGACAACCACTCTAGACACAAATACACAGGTCATAAACATCATGTGACATGACATGATAGTCATATCCATGAACATGACAAACTAGAATAAATAAAGACTCATGTCATAAACATCAAGTTACATTAAAAGAATGTCATACAGATGAATATGACCAGGATAAACACTAAGTCACTAACTCCAATGATAGGTTTACAGTTGTCATTTTATGATAAATCACAACTTTCTTTTACCAGTAATTTGAAAAAACTTGAGTGTCACGAAGTAGTCAATGCAACGTCACAAAATTCTGATGTAAATTACTATGACGTCACAATCTTGCACAGTAAAAATTTCTTCAGGCGTTAATGTAGTGATCGAAGTGAGCAAAATATAATGACTGGATTATTCAGGTTACCAAGTAACATGACATGAAAGTCATATCCATTGATATGACAAACTAGAATAATTAAAAGATTATTAAGTCACATGAGAAGGAAGTCATATCCATGGATATGACAATATAAAATGAATAGACCACTATGTCATAATCATCACGTCACATCACCTGAAAGTCATACAGATGAATATGACCATGATAAACATCAAGTAACATTACAAAAAAGTCACTTATGAGTATGACAACCATTCCAGACCAAAATAGACCCAAGTCATAAATATCAAGTCACATGAAATGAAAGTCATACATGAATGACAACCTATCAAGACCAAAATAGACTTATGTCATAAATATTAAGTCATATGACATGAAAGTCATACACATGAATATGAACCAGTGATAGACATATCTTATGAAATTAATGCACGACAGTAAAGCAATAATTTCTAGCAGAAAAAATACAACAACATCTGATAGAAACACCAAAAAACCCATAAAATATATAATCTGGCATAACCGTGAAGTAGATATTATATCCAAGAGTTTAGAACCGGCTACTCTTCCCAAAAGTTAAAAAAAAAACATATACAGTATATGAAATAAAACACAAAAGCAAATTAGTTGTTATTTTCTGTTTGATTATGGTACAAAATATATTACGAAGTTATTATTTTTTATTATCAATTAACTATAGTAATATTGGACTAATACAGGATTTTCTGCCCAAATGATATGAAATTCAAAACTTGGCTAATATTAACAAAACTAAGCCAATATAAAAAAAAAACTTGGCCAATATTGAAATTCAAGTGAGAGCGGTTAACATTTCTTTTTCAAATCGAATATTTTGTGCATATTTTTCGTGTAGCATTAGCCTGGCTGGATTTCATATTGGCGGAAATTGATTAATAACATGCTCATTAATCAGTGATTTCCATATTGGCTTAGTTATTGCGCCTCAGTCTGTCATATTGACCTTTGGCTTCACCTCAGGCCAATACAAGACCTTGGCGCAATAACTAGGGCAAATAAGGAAAACACTGATTAATGACCCTATGATAATGTATAGAAAATAATATTGTATAAAATATTCATGATTTAGTATATTATGTATTACATGTATTCATTGTTAATAAAAACTGTTTATATATTGTCATAACATGCAGAAGACGGTCTGTACAATATCGTCAACAATCTTGGCCAATAACTGAAAAGTTGGCCGATATTAACAAAAGTCCATCTGTATTGTAAAATCTTGGCCAAGAATAAACAGGAAAATAAATGCACCTGGCTGATGCGGAACTCACTGGATACTAACTTTAGCATTAGATAAATCCAATCTGCTTATACAGATGAAACAAGTACTCAAACATGAACACGAGGAAGCGATATACAGAAAGTCATTGGTGTTATTTTAACAATCACATAGTTAATCATTAAAAAGGTTAATGATTAGCAAATTCCTTATTGGCCCGATTATTAGGCCTCGGCCTCTCATACCGACCCTTTGGCTTTCGGCCTCAGGCTAATATGAGAGATCTTGACCTACTAACTGGGCCAATACAGAATTAGTTAATTATTACGGTAACCCTACATTAAACATCTTGATATACAATGTTTGTCAATTTCAAGGTAACATATGTTAATGGTTATAATCTTCAGTGTGTCATATTGTCATAGTATTCATCAGCTACTTTACTTTACTTTCACTCCCCTATCCCTGCGAAAAGTAAATACAACTTTAACATATGAACAGCTTTTTTTCGATTCATGAAAACACATTTCAGTTAATCACATTTAAAAATGAACAATTTTCATTGGTGTTTTAGTTCAATTTATCAAAGCTATGAGGTAGGCCTACATAGTACTTAATTATAATGTATATCAACAATACGGATAGAGAGTTAAAGATATGAATAAACTGAAACTTTTATGCTAAATTTACAAGAAAATTGGCAAAAGTGACTTATCACCTGTGACCTCATGACTTTGACCTCTAACCCATGAACCTTTGTGTAATATTGCTTTCATATATTGTGATTTTTGAATTTGCAGAAATGCACATTCAGAAGGACAGACAGAGGTAAAGACAAACACATGATCAGGTGATCGCTCAAAAACTTGCAGCAGCTGCGAGACGATAGGTATGAATGATACACTGAAGCATGTATCTGAGTAAAGACAGTGCTACGAGTGTGAGTATGATGATAGAAAACTACATCTACTTACTGTCCCCAAACCTAACTGCTGAAAAACACAAACCAAGAGTCTAAAATAATGATGATGTTTTGTGTCATTATGTAGAACCATGACAACTGTCAGATCCCCCTACACAACAAACACAAGAGTCTAAAATAATGATGATGTTTTGTGTCATTATGTAGTACCATGACAACTGTCAGATCCCCCTACACAACAAACACAAGAGTCTAAAATAATGATGATGTTTTGTGTCATTATGTAGTACCATGACAACTGTCAGATCCCCCTACACAACAGACACAAGAGTCTAAAATAATGATGATGTTTTGTGTCATTATGTAGTACCATGACAACTGTCAGATCCCCCTACACAACAGACACAAGAGTCTAAAATAATGATGATGTTTTGTGTCATTATGTAGTACCATGACAACTGTCAGATCCCCCTACACAACAGACACAAGAGTCTAAAATAATGATGATGTTTTGTGTCATTATGTAGTACCATGACAACTGTCAGATCCCCCTACACAACAGACACAAGAGTCTAAAATAATGATGATGTTTTGTGTCATTATGTAGTACCATGACAACTGTCAGATCCCCCTACACAACAGACACAAGAGTCTAAAATAATGATGATGTTTTTGTGTCATTATGTAGTACCATGACAACTGTCAGATCCCCCTACACAACAGACACAAGAGTCTAAAATAATGATGATGTTTTGTGTCATTATGTAGTACCACTACAACTGTCAGATCCCCCTACACAACAAACACAAGAGTCTAAAATAATGATGATGTTTTGTGTCATTATGTAGTACCATGACAACTGTCAGATCCCCCTACACAACAGACACAAGAGTCTAAAATAATGATGATGTTTTGTGTCATTATGTAGTACCACTACAACTGTCAGATCCCCCTACACAACAAACACAAGAGTCTAAAATAATGATGATGTTTTGTGTCATTATGTAGTACCATGACAACTGTCAGATCCCCCTACACAACAGACACAAGAGTCTAAAATAATGATGATGTTTTGTGTCGTTATGTAGTACCATGACAACTGTCAGATCCCCCTACACAACAGACACAAGAGTCTAAAATAATGATGATGTTTTGTGTCATTATGTAGTACCATGACAAACTGTCAGATCCCCCTACACAACAGACACAAGAGTCTAAAATAATGATGATGTTTTGTGTCATTATGTAGTTACCATGACAACTGTCAGACTCCCCTACACAACAGACACAAGAGTCTAAAATAATGATGATGTTTTGTGTCATTATGTAGTACCATGACAACTGTCAGATCCCCCTACACAACAGACACAAGAGTCTAAAATAATGATGATGTTTTGTGTCATTATGTAGTACCATGACAACTGTCAGATCCCCTACACAACAGACACAAGAGTCTAAAATAATGATGATGTTTTGTGTCATTATGTAGTACCATGACAACTGTCAGATCCCCCTACACAACAGACACAAGAGTCTAAAATAATGATGATGTTTTGTGTCATTATGTAGAACCACTACAACTGTCAGATCCCCCTACACAACAGACACAAGAGTCTAAAATAATGATGATGTTTTGTGTCATTATGTAGTACCATGACAACTGTCAGATCCCCCTACACAACAGACACAAGAGTACAAATTAATGGTGATTTTTTGTGTCATTATGTAGTACCATGACAACTGTCAGATCCCCCTACACAACAGACACAAGAGTACAAATTAATGGTGATTTTTTGTGTCATTATGTAGTACCACAATAAATGTCAGATCCTCCTACACACACAGACACAATAGTCTAAAATAATGATGGTTTTGTGTTATGTAGTACCATGACAAATGTCAGACTCCCCAACACACACACACACAAGTCTAAAATAATGATAAAGTTTTGTAGCATTATGTAGAACCACAACAACTGTCAGAACTGTCAGACCAACACCCATCTAAATACATGTACAACTAAAGTCTAGAAATGATGAAAAGAATAAAAGTATCAGTAAAAATATATCTACATAAATATGATACAAACAGATTGTAACTACAATCACAAAACAAAATAAAACATGACCATGACCAGTCGAGTCTGATATGTATCTAAGTAGACATGGTATGACAAGATCAGGTCCAACACCTGTTATCAGTTATGTCCAGGTCCAGCACCTGTTATCAGGTATGTCCAGGTCCAGCACCTGTTATCTGGTATATCCAGGTCCAGCACCTGTTATCAGGTATGTCCAGGTCCAGCACCTGTTATCTGGTATATCCAGGTCCAGCACCTGTTATCTGGTATGTCCAGGTCCAGCACCTGTTATCAGGTATGTCCAGGTCCAGCACCTGTTATCTGGTATATCCAGGTCCAGCACCTATTATCAGATATATCCAGGTCCAGCACCTGTTATCAGGTATGTCCAGGTCCAGCACCTGTTATCTGGTATATCAAGGTCCAGCACCTGTTATCTGGTATGTCCAGGTCCAGCACCTGTTATCAGGTATGTCCAGGTCCAGCACCTGTTATCTGGTATATCCAGGTCCAGCACCTATTATCAGATATATCCAGGTCCAGCACCTGTTATCAGGTATGTCCAGGTCCAGCACCTGTTATCTGGTATGTCCAGGTCCAACACCTGTTATCAGGTATGTCCAGGTCCAGCACCTATTATCAGATATATCCAGGTCCAGCACCTGTTATCAGGTATATCCTAAGTGAAATAAGCACCTGTGTTTGGTTTATAATTTTTTCAAAAGAGTCTAGTTACCATCTAATTACCAGACAGGATGACAATACTATTGTATTAGTACCTGTATCTATTTAGATAAAACTAATACTTATCTCAAATTCATATGATTATAATTTACAATTAGACATAATAAAGCAATAATGTCTACAGGAATCTTATTAGACATAATTAGATAGACAATATCTAACAGTTTGCCTAATTGGCATCTAATTAGTCATAGCATAAAACAAATCATATACCTGTCGAAAGGTATCTTGATGCATTTCTTGATGTCTAGTATCATAATATTGTTCTATAAAACCAAAATATTCATTTCTTTTCCTGTGTAGTGTGGGCTCTCGTCTATCTACACTGGCTGGAAGATAACCCTGAAAATAAAATAAATGATAAGTGTTAAGTTTGCCATTATTTGTACAGTGTAGGGTGTTTGGATTGTTCATAGCAGGCTATTTACTGTGGGGTATACAGTAAAGGGTGTTTGTTTGAAGTGTTCATAGCAGGGTATTTACTGTGGGGTATATAGTACAGGGTGTTTGTTTGAAGTGTTCATAGCAGGGTATTTACTGTGGGGTATATAGTACAGGGTGTTTGGAATGTTCATAACAGGGTATTTACCGTTGGGTATACAGTACAGGGTGTTTGGAATGTTCATAGCAGGGTATTTACTTTGGGGTATATAGTACAGGGTGTTTGCTTGGGGTGTTCATAGATGGTATTTACTGTGGGGTGTAAAGTACATGGTGTTTATTTGGAGTGTTCATAACAGGGTATTTACTGTGGGGTGTACAGTACAGGGTGTTTGGAGTGTTCATAACAGGGTATTTACTGTGGGGTGTAATGTAAAAGGTGTTTGTTTGGAGTGTTCATAACAGGGTATTTACTGTGGGGTGTACAGTACATGGAGTTTACTATGGGGAATACAGTACATGGTGTTTACTATGGGGAATACAGTGCATGGTGTTTACTATGGGGAATACAGTGCATGGAGTTTACTATGGGGAATATAGTACATGGTGTTTACTATGGGGAATACAGTACATGGTGTTTACTATGGGGAATACAGTGCATGGTGTTTACTATGGGGAATACAGTGCATGGAGTTTACTATGGGGAATACAGTACATGGTGTTTACTATGGGGAATACAGTACATGGTGTTTACTATGGGGAATACAGTGCATGGTGTTTACTATGGGGAATACAGTACATGGTGTTTACTATGGGGAATACAGTGCATGGTGTTTACTATGGGGAATACAGTGCATGGAGTTTACTATGGGGAATACAGTACATGGTGTTTACTATGGGGAATACAGTACATGGTGTTTACTATGGGGAATACAGTGCATGGTGTTTACTATGGGGAATACAGTACATGGTGTTTACTATGGGGAATACAGTGCATGGAGTTTACTATGGGGAATACAGTACATGGTGTTTACTATGGGGAATACAGTGCATGGTGTTTACTATGGGGAATACAGTGCATGGTGTTTACTATGGGGAATACAGTACATGGTGTTTACTATGGGGAATACAGTGCATGGAGTTTACTATGGGGAATACAGTACATGGTGTTTACTATGGGGAATACAGTGCATGGTGTTTACTATGGGGAATACAGTACATGGTGTTTACTATGGGGTGTTAAAAAAGAAGCACTCACTGCAAGGTATACTTTGTCACATTTTAATTGCATGGTGTCTACTTTTGTGTGATTACTGTATCATATTTACTGCAGGGTGTCTACTTAGGGTATCTACTGTTGGGTTTTTACTGCTTGCTATCTATTTAGTAGGATTACTACATGGTGTCTATTTTGGGGTGTTTTCTACATGGTGTCAACTTTTGGGTGTTTCCCAAAGGGTGTCGAATTCTGTATGTTTACTGCATTGTGTGTCTACTGTTTGTTTTTTTATAGCAGGGTATCTATTTAGAGGGTTTACTACATGGTGTCTACTGTTAGGAGTTAGCTGTAGAGTGTCTACTTTTGGGTGCTTACTGTAGGGTGTATACTTTTGGGTGCTAACTACATTCATACAGTACTACATATATATTTGTCTTTTTGTTTAATGTCGTTGATAGCTAGATATATAAATTGTTTTATACTTACTGAGAGTATTTTCCATGCCATAGGTCGTACACTTTTTGGTATGCCAGACCAACTCAGCTTCCTTAGTTCATCTGTAGAAAAGAAGTACAAAGTTGATGATTCATTAGATTGCAAATGTCACAAGAATAATTAGTTTAGTCTGAAATAATTAAAAGTGTTCATTTCAACATAGTAAAAGTAATATGTCAAGGATTTTCCATCCTATCATAGAGGTGAAATAAGGTCATGTTTCCAATGCAAAAAATGCATTTTTCCCCCAATTTGCAGTTGAAATTACCCAATTACAGTGAAATTTGTATATAAAGACCTTCCAACGAAACAACAAAACCAGTCTTTATAGGGAGGTGGTCTTTATATAGAGGTTGATCTGTACACAAATGGTACAATTGGGGACAGCAAAGAACATCTAAAACACCAAGTGGTCTTTATACACAGGTAGTTGCTTAGGCAAGTTTAACTGTATAGTCAGATGATAAAACACTTATTGTGAACAAATCTTTCCATACAATTCTAGATTCTGTCTGACAATCGCCATATGTATTTTACTTACCTAAATTTGTATTGAGACCAGCCATTACAGATCTAAATTATATGTAATTAACTTACCTACCAGTAAATCTATATTCGGACCAGCCATTACAGATCTAAATTATATGTAATTAACTAACCTAAATCTGTATTGGGACCAGCCATTACAGATCTAAATTTTTCCAGTTTAGCTGCCTCTCTGTCTGGCATGGTTTCTTTTGTAAATTTGATAGGTGTCGTTTTAGGTGGTTGCCATCCACTGTTCAATCTTATCCCTACACCTGGACCAGCCCCATGTAAAGAAGTTGATGAAGGGATAGCAGTTATGTGATCTGTAAAGAAGATTTTACCAAAAAGTCAAATTTTTGAATTTTGTACAATCTGTTAGTAAGTATTATATTTTATGAATATTATATCTAATAAATGTAGAAATGACTATTGTATACCTGGATATTTTTGCTCCCATTTTAATTTTGCACTTAAAAATGATAAAGGCAAATTTAAAATGAAAGTGAAGTTTTCGAGCGAAATAGTTGATGCATGGGCATACATGCCATCTATGAGACTATTGTGATTTAAGGCAAATTTAAGATGGGGTGAATATGTTTTCTGTCTTAAAAGGATGAAAATAACCAGGGGCGAAAATAACCAGGGGCAAAAATTACTGGGGGGGGGGGGGGGGGGGGGGGGGGGGGGTTGGGGGGGGTGGGGGTGGGGGGGGCGGGGGAGGGGGGGGGGTGGGGGGGGGGGGGGGGGGGGGAGTGGGGGGGGTGGGGGGGGTGGGGGGGGGGGGGGGGGGGTGGGGGGGGGCAAAAATAACCAGGTATACTGTATGTCAATACCATGTCTACAACTTATATGAAAACATGTTAAAACAACTTACAAATTACATGTTGACCAATTAACATGCCTGTGCAGAATACTAATTACGACTCAAAAACCATAGTGCTAGTGAGCATTGGTACTTGTCCTGAGTTTTGTCTCTAATCAGTAGTGTGGTAATGCCATTTCCATTATAGGTTAACAATTCACCAGTGAATCTGAGTACAGTGGCATATTGTACCTTATACAAAAACAGTAGAATTATATTATAAAGAAAAATATAAGGCCCAAAATAAAATTTAGTTTGATTGCCTTACCTAACCAACCCCCAAAAGCTGACCGACCTAAAAAATTATATTAGAAAATGAAAAAAAAAAATTTATATTTTTTCTGTGGCGTGCAGCATTCAGTATTTTACAGCTGTATCAAAAGGATGTGAATCATAGGTATAATAACTGCTATGCTAATTGTTAAACTCATGCTGAAATCCTGATCACAGAATGAGATGTCAAGCAGTGAGGCAACATCAGGGATCAAAATTATAATACTGTTTTTGCCACAGGCTTATTTTAGCTTGTAGATTCAAAATCCACTAACTGAAATGAAAATCCACAAGCTAGATTAATCCACTTTGAATATCTCTATGCAACCAAAACTTTTTTAAGTCTTATTTGGATGAAATAAAAATGTTAACAATAAACAACCAGGAAATAAAACGATAAACAATCAGAGAATAACAGGGACAGAAAAAGACAAAGTTTGTAAATGCACATGCTAATTTTTCTAGTACCAACATTTTGTACTCGCAATTTTGAAATCTAACTTGATTTTGCGAGTATTTCCGGCTAATTTTGAACCCTAAACATGGATCTACAACATGAGATATAACCATCACAGTCAAACATATCACCATATCTTTGGGTAAATGGTTCAAGACATTACAGATACCTTGTAGAGCTTTGTCATTTTGAGCATTTCTCTGTTTGCTGTGGTTTTCAAGTACGGCTTTGGCAGTTGAGCGGACATCTTTCAGAGACATTTGAACGTTGGCCATGACAAGAAGGTCGTCATCACCATCATCCCAAGCGTCGGAAGTGTTGTTCTCAAAGTCATGAAATGCATCTCGCTTGTTGCCCTTAGTTTTCTCATCTTTTCTGTAAACAAGATAGTTTTCATTGCATAAATCATGATTTTCACATGAACACCATGACATTTGGCTAAGATATAAAATTTACACTATTAAGTCACCAATTCACTTCATCTACCAATACCCAATATGTAAATCCACACCAAAAAATGCAAAATGTGATGAGCCTAGGGGAATGACTTGGATATGGCTTGAACAACTCAAAATTTAAAAGGGGGAATAACTCTATAAAGCAAATGATGAACAAACACATAAAGCAAACCTACAGTCCAATGTAAGGTTTAATGTTTACACAAAACCCTGTTTAATCTCATGATTTTTATACTTAAACTTAATTTTATGGTATCAAAACATTACCACACCACAGTCTACATATATATCTACCATACTAATATTGGTACCGTAAGTCAAACTGGAATTAGGTGGAAACACAAAGTACCTGTTCTCTGTTTTACCCTCGGCAGCAATATACAGTGAAACCTGTATATAGGGCAAGGGACCAGAAAATATTGTCCTTCATATTACAGGTGACCCTTATACACTGGTTTAATTATAGTTGAAGTATGCAGTCAAGGGACTTGAAAAAACTGGCCTTTATAAATAGGTAACCCTTATACAGAGGTGGCCACTATAGCAGGTTTTACTGTACTTATATTTAGATTCACAAGTAAAACACTTCTAACATCTACACAATGTCAAGGCATATCAGACCTTTTTCTGTCAATTTTGGGAATTGGCAACACAACTGGGAATTTTAATATGAATTTGGGTCATACTGGAAAAAATGCATCAACACATGGAAATCTACATGATTTTTTAAATGCATTTCCCCTTAGGCCACACCAAAAAAAAATTCTTGTTCTTCGAAAATTATACTGAAATAGCTAGGGTGGCAAGCAAATTTTTTTTTTTAATTCATATTAATATGTTGAAATATGTTAAAATTATTTTTTGTACTTAAGTGAAATGTGTGTTGATTTTTTGTTGAAATATTTTAGAATTATTTCTTGCACTAAAGTGAAATGTGTGTTGATTTTTAATAAAATGATACTACAATGTCAAAGATTTCTCTCTTTTAATAAACACCAATAGACGAAGTTTATAAAAATATTGTAAAACTGAACATGTGTCAATGTTAATATCAGATTGTCAGTAAAACTATAAAAAAAAAAAAGGCAAAAGATCAGTTCCACGAAATTAAAAGTGAACTTAAAGGATTTTATTTTTCACTTTTTATTAAATTATAAGGATTAACATTAACTTTTCAGTTGTTTACTGAAAAATAACCAATGTTGAGGCAAAGTACACTTTTTTGTATTGCGCTCTGCACTTCATCAAATTGAGAAAAATACATGCATTTAGCATAGGGGATGGGGCCGAATATCAGCCCCGTGGATACTATAAAAAAAAGCCCTGCATATATATGATAAAGAATATCTCTATTATACAATGTATCAACAATTTAACACATCTTTTTGACGGACATACATGCACTATATTTATTTGTACAATAATTAAATACATCAAATATTAACCCACCATGTTCAATTTTGGTTTTGTATTAGACTGACCATTTTGCTACTCTTGCCCTTTGAACAATAGCCTGGTGTATGTTTTAGCAAAGTTTTGAGAGACCACTCTCATGAAAAACCACATTCTTAGACCCATTTGGTTAAACTATATAAAACCTCTTTTAAGGGACCACCTGTCTTGAGAGACCACATTTGAGTGGCAGATGGGGTGTTTTCTCAAGACAGGTTCCACTGTAGCACAAGCACATTGTGCAGAAGTGGACTGTGTGTGACTGTAGACGGCTTTCAACTTTGCCTAATTCCGGCTAACAAGTCAAGTCCATGTTTGTATATACTTACCCTTTGGGCATTTCCTGAATTGGTGGGTGTTGTGCTCCATATACTGGCTTTATGCTACAAAAGATAACAGGAACTTATAATACTGTAGAAATCAATAGATACATGTATGTGTAAGCAAAAATATAAATACAGCTTTGCGTGTTAATTCACATTTGTACAGAAATGAAGAAGATTTTCAAGTACTTTCCAGGACTTCTCAAGCACTGTCAATGTGTGTACCGGTATATATATATATATACATATGTATAAGCTATCGAGACAAGGGTTTCCTCTGGATTTTTAATTTATATGTATCGGCCAAACTTTTGGCCAAATCTGAAATTTATTGGCCAAATTTCAAATTTAATGGCCAGATATAATTTCATTAAATAAAAATAAAATATTTCTTTTTAACACTAATTCAATGATAATTAATTTCTATTTGACAGCATACACATGTACAATGTTTTTAAAGGATTAAGTTCTAGCAGATTTAGAATAGCTTTCAATGCACAGGCCGACATCGCAACAATTACCTGTGTAGGCCCTACCCAAGAGGGACGATTGGACTGCTGATTAATTAACGCGGCATACGACCATTCCCTACCCTCTATTGTTATTTGCAGTGCTATAAAAACATCGATTTACACAAGCAAATTTATCGTTAGTGTTTTACAGTTCAGATTCATTCTTTATACTGAAAAGGTTTTGAAATGCGGAAATTATAAGCATTCGCAACTTTTTTTTTCACCAAATCTTAAATTTATTCACAAAATTGGAAAAATATTCGCATAATGAGGAAATGCGAACACCAGCGGAAACCCTGAAGACCTTACACCAATACAAAGTAAAAAAGTAACAATGACAGCAATATTCGTTCACATTTCAATGTAAGAATAATATACAGTGTAGTTGCTTTTATTCACATTGGATTTAATTTTGCTATATACACGGTCAATGAAAATTCTGTGAAATTAAATACCTGTGAATAAAATACCTTATACTTTTGAAGTATCAGAAAGATACTTCGTAACCAATCTTGCGTGAAATTTAATACCCGTGAATAGGATCCATTCAGAAAAACACAAAATTTTCACCCCATGATATTAAACAACTATACAGTATGTAATACAAGAGCGTATGTAATACAAGAGCGTATGTAATACAAGAGCACATGTAATACAAGAGCACATGTAATACAAGAGCACATGTAATACAAGAGCACATGTAATACAAGAGCACATGTAATACAATATTTGACCCAATAAGTGCCCAGGGCAGTACAAAAATAGAAAAAAGGATGGGTGCTTATTGGGACCAGTTAATGGTCAAATTGATGAAAAACAGTTTTATAAGAAAAATTATTTTGTAAGATTTACATACATTGTACATGTATGTTAATAACATGTAACAATTATTGAAAACAGCACTAACACTCCATCTTTATTTCTTTTACTGGACATTGGGACCAGTACAGATGAAAAATCTACGTGCCTGTGTTAATTTTAATGGAAAAGGACAAGCAGACCAGTGCTAATTTCAAGCCCTGGGTATATAAAATACATACACACTGAATTAAATGAACAGAACAGTTCAGTTGATAGAGTATCAGATCTTCAACATAAAAGTCCCTGGTTCGATCCCCGGTCATGTCAGATTTTCTGAGGTGCATTTTCATCTCTTTAATGAACCACTCTATACCTAGGTGGAGGTCAAATGGTTCTAGGATGTGCAGTTTGATTACCTCTGTCAGATTGCACAAGTGTAGTGGCACTAAAAAAGCCATTGGAAATATGGATAGAAATACCAAAAACTGTAAAAGTAAACTACTTGAATGATTACAGCACCCTCTTCTGGCCAGAGTCCCTCTTGTGGGTTGAACGCGTTATGCAGTAGAAATCTTTCAGCTGCCCTGTGAATCAGGTGACCAATCAAAGACGTTCAATATATGATTCTGCACAGTTTGAATTTCCATTTCAAATTTGAAAGCTATCGAGGATAAATAAATGTTAAAAAAAAACCATAAAAAATAAATTGAATGTATACTGCAAATGAATAATAGGTACATACAGTTGTAATTATACCAATGGGTTATTATAAATCTTTCTTTTATCAGAAAATTTGGGGGAAAAACAACTAAACAAGTGTTATGAAGTAGTCAAAGTGACGTCACAAAATTTTGATGTAAATTACTATACAATGATCTGGCACAGTAAAAATTTCTTCTGGTTGACACATTCTGATTGTGTATGCATTCAGGCTTTAATGTAGTGATCGAAGTGAGCTAAATATAACGACTGAATTATTTGAGTTAATTCCCTAAAAAATGTTTACAGCCGAATAATTCCCAGTCATTAACATTTGTATCAGTTTTCACCAAAATTTGCAGGTATGGATTATGTTTCATTACTGGTGCGGGACCCATTCTCAGATGAAAATCGAAGTTTTTGACGAATATCTTCAGTTCAACTAATAGAATAGAATTACTTTGAAATTTTGCATCACAATAGGTTACCTTTAGATGCAATATAATGTAATAAGTTTTGCCCATTTAAAAACCCCAACCTGAATGCTGTCACCATGATGCAGGAGGACCTATTGTCGGACAGTAGTAGTATTTATGTTGAGCTGGTGACGTCACTTCCCTCTCGGCTTATGTTGGACAGTAAGGTAGAAAGATGAGCAATTAGAATGTTGTAGTGGAATTATTAATAGTAATTTTTGTAACACGTTTCATTTAATGTTTAAAGTCTGTCGATGTATTAAAAATATCTGGAAAAATCTTGTTCATATACGTCATTACGTGCAAATAGAAGTGTCCAATAATAGGCACTGTCCGAGAATAGGTCATGCACCAGTATCTCAGTAGCTGTTGATACATAATATTTAAGATTTTCTGTTTCAGGTTTGAAAATGTTTTTTAGTAAGGTAATTAAAACGCCATAGGCTTAACTGTATTTGTAAATAACCCAATTATTACCCCCCCCCCCTCCACCGGTGCTACTTTTTTGTCAAAATTAATTCACGTGATTTACTTTTGGTATCGTCAAAAATTCAGTTACGATGCCTCACCCCAATGCTCTTCCATATTTTACAATCTGCTCACACAGAAACCCCTGTGGTTCTGTTAATTCTTGGGGGTGGTAACCACTCAATCACATTTATTGCATGCACAGTTTATGTTACCTTCCAGGTACGTTAGAACCTTTTTTCCAAAATCCAGATTTTGATCCGTGCTTTGGAGATGTAGTACTCGAACTAGACATTCCTTGGGATCCACTGAATGGAGCAAAAGGCTCATACTACACACTCGGATCTTTCTAAATCATAGTTTATACTTCTTCCACACTGCAATTATTGACAATATGGCGGCTGTTGACGTGCACTTCCGCAACCTTTTTTTACTTCCGTTTTATTCTAAATCGCGCAAATGATTAGGGGTTATGTCAAAATATTGTCTACTTGTTTTGATTTCTTCTCGTACATACCAGATGGGGAAAAAATGACACTTTACAGTCGCAACGGAAAACTGAGATATTCTTTTAGATTGAAGCTGTTATCAATATTTGAATATTTGGGGAGGGGCGCACGCCCCCTTAAATTGCCTTTTATCTTTTTAAATAGATACAGTCAATAACGTTTTAGTGTCTGGAAGTCAAAAATGACCTCTCAAAGATTTTAAAATCAAATAATTTTCTAGACCAGAAAAGGCTTCTCAGATCTTTTAAAAACAAACTAATTCTGGACCCCATTTGACTTGTAACATATGTGTTAGTTGAAACTCAAGTTTGTTTTTGTGAATGATAAGTCTGTCAATTTAATGCATTATTTGCGATAAAAACGAGTCGCAACGAGGAAATTAATTCTATGCATTTCTGGAGAAATGCCCTGGACCACGGGGCAAACATAGTCCTATAACATAGGACATCAGGTGGCGATATCTACATTTTCTATTTCCTTTTTTTTTCATTTATTTTGTTGTATACTATTTCTATTTAACTTGTTTATTATCGAACTGCTATATTTCAAGAAAAAATAGAAAATGTAAAATTGAAACAACGAAAATACAATTTGAAGTACAAGGGGAAAACGGATTTGTGTCTGGAAGCTAGAAAATACCTCATCGGACTTCCAGTTAACTGGATTATTCAAAATTTTATCTCGGGAGCTTACTCCCAAGTCCCTTGTTATCACCTAATTCCATTTCAATTTCAGGTTAAATTAATCTATCAATAAAAAATTCTGAAGGATAACGAGGTCAGTGTCTGGAGGCTATGGTGGCTGATTTGTGTCATCTCGACTTTTCGAACCGAAAATTCGCTAATTAGCAACTTTTCGCTTGGCGAGACGAAAAGTCGAAAACCCACTATTTAAAGATTATTCGCATACGAAAACCAACCTTTTAACTACTTTTCGCCCCGAAAACCCATTAATTAGCGACTTCCCGTCCCAAACCTCGCTTATTAGCGACTTTTTGCTTGGCGAGGCGAAAAGTCGAAAACTAACTAATTAGCCATTTTCACCCCGAAACTCGCTAATTAGCTACTTTAATTTTCGAGGCGAAAAAATGCCAATTGGCAAGTATTCGACCTGACGCCTCGCCAAGTGAAAAGTCGCTAATTATCGAGTTTTGGGGCGAAAAGTCGAGATGGCACAAATCAGCCACCATATTTTACACCTATTTTTTTCGCTGCCCTTCTTCCCTGGCCACTCACACATTATACTAAGGTCGTAATGGGGTCGGGTTTTAAACATATTTCAGAACACTTGAAATGTGTAAGTCTACAGACACATTTTCTGCTTCCAGACGGAAAAAACGCCTGGATTCCGCGAATAAACCACACTGATTATCCTTCTATAAAGAAGATTGATTTAGCAAAAAAATGTAACCTTAAATTGTGACAGAATTGACTGATTTGTGCCATCTCCACTTTTCGCCCCGAAAACTCACTGATTAGAGACTTTTCGCTTGGCGAGGCGAAAGTCGAAAACACGCTAATTAGGAACTTTTCACTCCGAAAACTTGCTAACCAGTGACTTTTCGGGGCGAAAAGTCGAGATGGCAAAAAATCAGCCACTATAGTTGGGATTAGTAATTGATTGAAAATGGATTGAATGAATACAGAAACCTTTTTTTCGATAATCAAATTTTAACTGGCGTCAAAAAAGTGAATGATTTATCATCAGCTCTCTGGAAGTAGACTACACAAACATGATATTCATATACATGCTTCCTCAGCCGTGTTAAATACATGTATTATGTTTAGTAAACATGAAATGGTCTGGTGAATTTAACCATGTATGTTCCTCTGTTGTAGAAGTGGGGGCCCAACACCAGTAAATTTGATTTGCGTTCATGTTACACACCTTTGCACTACCTCAGAAGTTACATATTATGCAAATTTACACCTGGATTTGTATATCAATATACGGACAGAATTTCAGCTTCCTGTGGTTGGACAAGGTTGCTCAGTGAATAGAGCATGCAGCCGCACGGACTGCGGGAGGCCTACGTTCGAATCCCAGTATGGCCGTACAATTTCCTAAACAACTTACAAGATCAACCCCTGTGGTCACATTTAGACTCACCAAGATCAATAAGTAGTAATGGTCTACTGTCATATGATAACTTCAGGAGTGAAAAAATTAATATTGCATGTGAATTTTTGGTATAATTTAGATTCTAAATCACACACTCATGTATTCTGGCAGCGGACTCAATCATCCTTTGAAATGGCCAAGTCCAAATGTGGCTACGGGGGGGGGGGGGGCTAATTAGTTTACTTGTAAGTAAATATACTGAGTTATTTCCACTATATAACTAAAAGAACTTTGGGTATGGAATAAAACACAAACAAGAGGATCTAGTTCGAAATAACAGCCATCTTCCCCTTAAAATGTTAATTATCCCGCATCAAAACCTGAACCCCGTTTTTTATCGTGAAAAACCCTATTAATTTTCAACAAAAAAACCTACTTTACGTATAGAAAATTCAGAACTTACATGTGATAGCACTGTAAAACCGTTGGGTATAGACATAGATTACTAGTGAATCTTTGATCACCACATAGGCACAATTTGCAGGAAGGCATCCCAGCATCTTAACATACAAAACGCCTAGGTCCTTATTTGAACCGTTTAGTAAATTTTCCACACTTTTATTCTCAATAATTTTGTTTTTGTTCCCGTTGGCATGGCATTTTGTGAAAATTGCTTGAGAAACCCTGGCTTCGCACATTTTCACTTGCAACTTATTGACTCAACCTTACTATTTGTACATGAATATCACACTTGACCTGACCTTATTTTCACAAAATATATAGGAATATAAGATTGTGTATAGCTCTTATATATTTGTTAGTTTACAACAAAGTGCAAGTAGTAAAATTAGAATTTTTTTTTTTGTAAACACAACTAATATCCTTTAAGTTTCAGTACATGCCGAATGTAAATGAAAAAATTCTTATCTTAAAAATCTCATATTATCTTGTCGTTTAGGGCTGTATCGAGTTTATGTTTCATACTTTGATACGCTCCCTTTTCACGTTGTTTATCTCGCAGATTCTCAGGAAGTCTCGCACTGTGGTCGTAAACATCCGGGCATTTGATTTTTCGAAAGGGCGATGGACCGTAGGTGAGAAGACATTTGAATACACGGAAACGAATACTCACCACACACTTGATTATATCTTCTTATTTGTCTGAAATTCCTGGATATTTTTAAATAATTAGACAGAATACGAGGTATAACCTGTAATACAATAGTCTTGTTGTTCGTTCTAACACTGATAAATAACCATGGGCTGCGCCGTATCGGCGGATGACAAAGCCGCTTCTGAGCGATCGAAAGCAATTGACAAAACTCTTCGACAGGATGGAGAGAAGGCTGCAAGAGAAGTTAAATTACTGCTTTTAGGTAAGTAACGATAGAATCACGAATTGTAATGAAATTTGAACTATACACATGAGCCATATTTCACCAGTCATGCTTGGAATGACTTTCGGACTATTTTTTAATGCTGGAAAGATTTAAAGAATGTCTCTAAAATTTGTGATTTATAAAAATATCCGAATCGTTTAGTTTGAGGAAACACTTGTGATTTTACCG
Organism: Atrina japonica; assembly: GCA_030159075.1. Taxonomy (NCBI): domain Eukaryota; kingdom Metazoa; phylum Mollusca; class Bivalvia; order Pterioida; family Pinnidae; genus Atrina; species Atrina japonica. Next base: position 269,487 of record BROG01000666.1, read on the forward strand.
ATGAAGTGGTACATTAAATTTTGTCCATTCCTTGGTGTATCAGGAAGTACATGTCTTAATATATGTTATTTACATACAGGTAATGCATGGCACAGGTAATATTTATCAATGTTTGTTGAACTTGATATTTAAATTTGAAAGTTGTGCACTGATAATACCACTTTACCCATTGGGTGGAATGATGTTTGTGATTGAACCAGATTAATATCTATGTAAATGTTCAGTTGTTGATATAAACATAAACTCGGTAATACTGGTTATATGCTCAGAAGATTGACACACCTGGTTATTTGTTGTGTAATATCATTGACGTTGGTTTAACTTTAAATTCTAAATGGATACAAGATTATCTAATGATCACACATCTAAAGAAAAAACAACAACAGATCTGACATCGGGATCCGTAGAATTACCAGGATGTCGAGCAGTTCACCAGAATGACAAGCAATTCAACAGAATCATGCCTTGAATTAAAGATAAAAAGTTCTTAGCAGGGCTGGACAGATATTTTTACAGTCAACTTTTGCCAAAGGCAATTTGAAAGTAATTTTCAATTTGCTGTGAGTGTGATGATTAGGCTATTACACAGCAAACAATGCTCTCACACAATGTTCCAAAAACATGTATACTGCTAATAATATTGAGTGTTAATTATATTGCTGTCATCTGATCATTTATTTGATCATCTTTTCCCTCAACACTTGTGGTAGTAATAAGACAGTTTAAAAACATTGTTGATTTTTATTAGTTTCTTCATGGGCTAGTCATCGTCTGGTGGATTTGCTTAGTACTGTTTTTACGTTAAACCATTCCAATCAATATGTTTTTTACGTTACACAGTACAGATATAATGTAATTCTGTGCACCCAGGCACTGGTTGTTGTATCAGTAAATTACAAAATTTAAAAAAAAATTGTCATTGTTTACACATGTGAAGTTGTCTTTGAAGTTTGAACTATAAATTGATATAAATTTCATTACTGTGTAAGCCAAATGAACGATAAAAATTATGGTTTAAATGCTGCTACCTACCACAAGTCCACAATAAGAAAGTTTATACATGTTATGTTAACCAGAACCAAATATATAGTATTTATTATGTTAAAGTGTTTAAATTGAACATGAGAAGTAAAATGACAGGCTGCATGTAATTGGCTAAGTGAGCATTTCTTACACATGTAAAATTTACTACTGCTACTGGAACGGTTGATGACAACGAAAGCAAGGACAGATTTACATGCAGTTGATTTATATTATCCAATTAATTTATTTTAAATGTACAGGACAAGCATGAAGTGTTTAATTGTTTTCATTTATACATACTTGTGTAATTAAACCACATAAAACAGTAAATTTCCTAAATTAAACCAGACAGACTACCTCATACCTGTGTACACACAGTGAATGATACATGATGTATTATGAAGTGCAGGCCACAATATAACAGAAATCATTATAACCCATTTAGATGTTATGCTAAAAGGAATGACTGTAACTTACAATCTAAGATAATAATTATGAAGACCCCAAAATATGTATAAAAATGAAGTGACAGATCTTGAGAATGAAAAGGAGGTTACATGATTTATATTTGTTGTAACATCCAGGTCACTCTTGTTTTGGTCAGGGAGTGAATGATAAAGTTTCTTGACATCAAGAATTACAAGATACAATAGTACTATTTCTTAATCTACTGTCCCATGATTCCCTTCCAGAATAGAAAAACCTTGACCATTTCTCATTTATTAATATTGAAAAGCAACAAGAACCATTTTTTTAAAGACATTTTGGGGATATAACTTAAAAACAAAAACTTGTATATTTTGATTCTCTGAAGCATACTAGGGCTCAACATTAATGTTTGTTCAACTGCCCATGTCCAGGTAAAAATCAGAAAGGACAAGTAAATCTTTCTTAGCTCTTGTCTTCATGGAAAAGTTCAAATAATTAGCAATGCTTATATTTTTCTATTTCAAACTTCAGCTAAATTGAAGTGTGTCCATTATATCTTAATTCCAAAGTGAAGCTTGAATTAGGCCTAAAATAAAATTAAGTTTGTTTGCCGTTTACCCACTGACCTATGGAAATCACCACTACTCAGAAAATTTTATTGCCTTTGTCAGAAAAAACATTTTTTTATTGACGATCTTTCTGGAATGTTCAATTACCGTCACAACTTAATATAGTATTAGTATTAACTTCGTCTCGATCTCTGAGAATATACATGTATATATTTTTACCGTGGCGCTATTATTTATTCAATGAAACATTGTATATTAAAAGTATTTTATCAGAGTAGTGTAAAATAATGACCAGAACGTAAGTAACATGACACTATCAAAGAACTGCAAATTCATAATATGACCTCATGTTACTCTTCGATATATTATCAATCCATCTACAGCATTAGGACATAAATGAGTTTGCCAAACATTCTTTCGCGATTTTAAGTGATTTTTTTTACAAGGGGGGGGGGGGTTAAATCAGGATTTTACCCTAATCCCTTTGGTGATTCTGTCTGGCAGGGCAACATGACAGAATCTCCAAAGGGATTTATTCAGATTTTACTCACTAAAAAATCGTTTAAAATCGGAACATAAAGTTCGGCCTAAGTTACTGCTATATCCCAGAATGACACACGTACAAAAATGTATATTCTCTATGTATACTATTTATAAAGATAAAAAATCAAAAATCCTGTATGATACATGTTTTACTAAGATAAACAATTTGTGAAGCACCTGTGTAAATTTATTTCAAAAATATTTGTCAAAACGTAATAATTTAACAAAAACGATATAAAATCTAGTAAAATGAAATCAATTAAATTTACACACCTGTTTTCTTTAATTTACATTGGAAATATATTAAAAACATCTTAGGAAAGTTATCATTTTAAAACACTGACTCTGTCACTGCACCATGCACCTTACTATAAACACTGCCTCGCCATGTGACTGATTGCCGATAGTTGGGAGGTCAAGTTGAGTCTCTGATTTCATACTGGCAAGTCTGTTTAACTTGCAACCAGTGAACAAATACTATGAAAGGACCATTAATTTTCGATAAATAATTGTTGTACAAATCAATTTTTAAATGTCTTTGTATATTTTCTTTTACTTCTAATGATGTTCTAGTGCATACATGTATAAATAATCACCAAATTATACACAAAATAGAACATGTGGCACGAGACACTGTTGTGACGTGGGGTGCAGCCCGACGCAACGTGACAGAATTATTCATCCGCTACCATGGTGCTATCTGAAATTTCTGGGGAGAACACTGACATATACAGACAGATTCCAGAATATCTGCATACATTTTATTTATACTCTGTCATGACCCTCTGTGAAAACTTGTTGAAATTTCACAAATAACCTCTCTCTTCTCCTGTCTGCTCAAACATTTATGAAATATTTAATGTGTCCTCATTTACAATTATTTTCATTATAATTTGTACAGAAAATGACAGACTGCACAATGACATCAGTACTTACTTGCGAGAAAACAATATATCGTTTCCCAACTCAATGCCAGAAAAATTGCCAATACAATGAAATAATTTCCCTACCAACCTACCCATAGGTAAAAGAGTGGATATCCAAAAAGTGCTGTTCACTTTGAAAATATCAATATTAAAAGTGGCAGAAAATTCTGGATCCAATATTGAGTAAAAAAAAAATTATCAGACTACATGTATGATACATTTATTGTTGGAATGATGATACATTTATTGTTGGAACTAGCAAAATCTACCCAAATGATTGACAGGTCAAACAGTTATGAATGTCTCAGCCAGATGAAATGTTTGTTTGCGATGGTCTATTGGTAGGACATTTGAATAGCAAAAGGAAGGTTCAGAGTTCAATTACTGGTACCAGATCATACCAAAAGCTTTTCAAAATTGTAGTGGCTCAAGGTTTGAACTAAAGTCACAGATCTTTTGGACTTACAACCAAGGTTATCATGCTAGGCACAGCACATAAAAGAACTAGGACTAGAAATCAGCACTGGCCAGTTAATAATAGGATGGGCCAGTAGATTTCTCATCTGTACTGCCCCCGTTTTCCAGTAAAAGAAATAAAGATCTTAAATGCAACCTTAGAATGTCATCAGTATTCTAGTTGATTATTTTTTCATCTAGATGTATCATGAAATTATTTCTTTTTGAGTTATTTGTGGATCAGAAATTTTATGGGGTGAGTATATTTTTATGCTAGGGTCACTTGGGAATAAACATTCAATTCAAGCCCTGAGAACACTCACTGAATTTGTGTCACTCAGTCCATAGCACAGGTCAAAATTTGTAGCTTTTCATCTGAGGCTGGTGACAGCTCTATATATCATATACATGTATAACTACGTGTTACTAGTATATTTAAAGTGAAAATATTTGGCAGGATGTAAAGCAACATTAAAACATAAGCAGGGGTAAAAAAAATTCCCCATGTCTGAAGTCTGGGTCTTGGTCAATTCTGGTTTGGACTCAACATTTAGAAATACCCGAAGTCTAAATGACTTGTCCTATCTGTCTCATTCATTTAATTTTACCTTCTTATTTATTGACAAAATTCAGCACAGACTTTGAAATGTCTCAATTGGAATTGCCAGAAATTGATTCTCCAAGTCCTGGACTTAAGTATCTAAAAAGGAAATTTGAACACCTGATAAGATGCCAAAAAGTTTTGTAAACTGAAAAAAAATCACTATAAAATTATAACCTCAGTGAAGCTGATTCCCTGGCATACATTGTAGCTCTGTCAAGTTAAAACTTGTGTACAAATGCATTTTGAATCATCAGTGCAGTCATATATATGTAAATGTATTAAATATGGGACATGTTAATGGAAAAGTTTAATTTAGAAGATACATTGTAATAAAATACATTTTTGAACAAACATGAGTAGTAGATTATGTAAAATATTCATGTATCATATGCAGGAACTGACGCTTTAAAATTGACAACAAATAAAAGATTTATATACAAACTTCTTAACAAGTTGCCCATGTGTTTTTTAACAAGGTATTGTAATATTTTATAACAAAATGGTCTAACAGAATTTACGAGAACAATTTACAGGTATGTTTGTGTGGCATTTACTTTGAAAAAGTATTGAATGTGGTCAATAAATGGCTATACATGTAGGTACACAGAACCCTTTAAAAAGGTTGTTCAATTGATATTTTACGAACAGTCTTATCTGATCTTTGGCCTTGTAGTTGTATACAAGTCTATACCTACTTATTTAACACAACAAATTCTTCGTGTCACACTCAGGATTATCCTTACAGCCATCCCTCTTAGTTTATTGTTCATTTAAAGACCACCTGCCTGAGTTAGAGGCTATCTGTTTATTCCGAATGAACACCATTTGTGGATTTAGATGTGAATTTTTTTGTGGGGATAGTGTTATTAATTAGAGGGATAATTTTTGCCGTTGTATCATGGGATGTGTGGTATCGGAGGAACAGAAAGCTGCCATCGAGGCAGCCAGAGTCAACAAGGAAATCAACAAAAGCATTAAGCGGGCATACCAGCTTTCTCTTAGAGAAGTCAAGTTCTTACTACTAGGTAAGTCTCCCTTGTAGCACTTGTAATATCTAAAACAAAAAACCAAGTGCATATCTGTACTAGAGGAACATTTCTTATAAGTAATAGTTTAAATTGATTTTTTTTTTTTGGCAGTAGGAACAGTTTTCTCCACTGTGACCTTCAGGTCTGCATTAACATTCGTGTGTTTAATAACAAGTAACAGGTCAATAATCACAAACTGTTTCTACCTGGATGTGAAATGTCACTTTTTTAAAAGGTTACATACATGTATATAAATAAATGATTAAATCAAATTGTATATTTGGTTATATATACAATGTGGTATTGGTGTTACAAAATCTTACATTTTGTACACTACTAGACAGACTTCAACACAGTGTAGTTGTGAGAACTTTTCATTAAAGTGTAAGTTAAGTTTATGGCTTTATTAACACCTGTTTTCTGTACAGGTACAACTGCAGATATTTTATGGTCAAAACATGGATAAGAGAGAAGGTTTATATTGCATATTTCAAAGGGCATACTGGTTGCCGTATTAAAATTCACTGGCTCCGGGGTAATTGGTGGATCTTCAATGTTCATATTTCAAGTATCGTATACTATACAATGTACATCACCTTCTGAATAGCAACTGTAATAATTTACATTGGTTGTTGTGTAGTACAACTGTGTGTAGTTTGCCATGAACAGACAGAACACCCACAAACGTTTGGTTGTGAAACTTGAATATAAAGGAACCATGTTGTAGTAGATGTGGTACATGTACACATACATTGACACTGTAATGACAAAGTTCTATAGCAAATTAGCAGTGCTGAATTAGGTCTTAAGTCATGACATTGCATAGATGTACTACATAGTTGGTGACAAATCCATGCAAAAACATTCGGGAAATGTAAAAAATATTTATTTTTAAAAGTGTGCTTTTGTGTAACTTTTCTTACAAATACACACATCCAGTATGAAATATTTTGTCCTCAACACCTAGAAATAGAAGCTATTTTATTTGTGTACATTCTTTACAGATATTTGTACATGTTCTGTTGTTCATGAGATGAAGTGATTGATATCTGTGTATTAAAGTGTCACAGGAAATGGGTCGATGATATACATTTATATATTTCCAAACTTGTAGTAGCTTAACTAGTGCATGTTGATCATTACCCATTGTCTGGTGTCAGTAACTGAAAATAAATGTCCAATATTATATATAAGTGCATACAGACAACAGGAAATTATCCAATAAGATAACGTCATACTTTTGATGTCATTGAAACAAGTTCATGCTATGTTCGTGCAAGTACATAGACCAATTGACACTTAATTAATTACTCTAAGTTAACAATTGAATTAGTTACACTGCACATACTGATGTAGCTATATTCGATTTGATTCTTCAAAAACTTTACCTACTCAATGGAAATTAACAAAGGCATTCAACTTCCCTTTGCCAATTACCCAAATCAATTGCAGTATACATACACTGTACATGTAGATTACACAGAGATGTTTGAAATTGAAAATCGGCACAGAAATTCATTAATTGTTCTTTGACTTGGTTATTCCTGATCAAACATATTTACTAATGCATATATACATGTACATGTCATCAGCGACGGAAGGAAATTGAAAGTGGGAGGGCTAAACCAACTTAAAACACATACACAAGCCAGAAACGTCTGGGGGCTAAGCCCCAATTTTTAACACCTATGTCTATCTTTACAAAAAAAAGTGGGGGGGGGGCTAAGCCCCCCCCTAGCCCCCCCGGTTCCGACGCCTATGCATGTACTAATTATTAAGAAAGAATTATAAGAAAAATATTGTAAGTGAAGTTACATCAGTACATCGACATAGTCTATGTACATATGTAGATTGCTTGTGTACTTCTTGAAATTGTAAATCGCTGTGTACTGTACAAGAGTCACATGACCCTCAGAATCATAAAAATATATAAATTTCTCTTATCTTGGACAAGGACACAATCCCCAAATGAAGAAATGGATCTTCAATAACTTAAATGTTAATCCATCTGAATGCAAAATTGTAAACAGAATTTTTATCTTAATTAGTGATGTAGATCAGTCTATGTGATTACTAAAACAAGTAAAAAAAAAAAGAAATGAAAAATGGATACTTGATAAAATAAAGTACATGTATAATGAATTATGTATACATATTTATAATTATATAAATATAATGTGTAAAAAAATTATTGAAAAGTGAGTAATACTCTTATTTATATGTTTTTTATTCCCCTGACCAAGATTACTGGTATTTAGGCCGAATTAGTCCAAAGGCTGATGACTTCATCTCGGTACAAATCAGTGTTGAACAACAATAGCTTAAGTAGTTTACTACTGTGCTTATCCGGGGGAACAATGAAACTCTTACTCTAACACTTCTTATCAGATTTAAATTTCTACCCGATTTTGTCAAAGATGTGTAAGTAAGCTTGATATGAAGAACATGTGATTAGGAAAGTTATTAGAAGATTTTATCATCAAAGAGTAAATGTGTGTGTGTGTGTGTGTGTGTACATACATTGTACATAAACAGAAAGAATGTAAAATATATAATGATTTATGTACTGTTTACAGGGGAAATTTGGCCCCTGTTTTATTTTAGCCCTCATCGTCAGTAGGCAAATTCAAAATGGTAAATTCATCTATTTTTAATAATTGCAGAGATAATCTATTATTCATTTCATTTGAAGTAACAGAAAGTTGTTTTGAAAAACGTTAATTTAATCATGCAAAAAGTATACATGTACATATATCACGGCAATTATAAAATAAAACTTCGCAATAAAATAAAATCATATTTAATCACAGATAAAAATCACTTATTGTCACACACGTAGGCCTGCAGATAGTAACACACGATGTTGCCTGGTTGTTTATGATTTCAAGTATAATTAACTGGTACTATTAAAATTCTGACAGCTTTGAAAGCCAGATTTTATCATTTCACTGTCCTGAATAGCCTTGTTTGCACATACCAGCCACCTGCATGAAAAGGTTTGATGTCAGACAGTCTAAGATCTATGGGTTTGGCCATCTTGTTACAGCTATATTAACTCTATAAATTTTTTTTTTTCAAAACATCAACATGCCTTTCAGTGCTAAACAAATCAAAGATCTTTAGTGCTATCTTTTTCAGAGATGTTCTGATCACCATTCACATATGGAATAACAATCATGTCTAAATATGGAGCTTGTCTCTGTCATTGTTTAATGAGTGATTTTCCAAGTGGAAAATATCCCATTCAAGTGGAAATTCAAAATTTGTGTGACATTGATTAGATACATGTATGCCTTTGTGGGTGAATTTAAAACTGAAAACCCATTTGCAAGTGTACATGTAGTAGCTATAGGGTGAAAATAACAGGAAGCGAAAATAATCTTGTATACGGTAATTGAAAAAATATATACATGAAGTGTAAAAATGTATTAGTTTGCTGAGTTTAAATTTTACAACTTATACAAGTATTTAAAGACTTTATTATGCAAAGGTATATTTCTAAAGAAAAGACAAAAACAAAAAGTGAAACAAAAGGCAATTTAACAAAAAAAAGAAAAACCACCGCAAAAACAAACAAACAAAAAACATAAACAATTTATTGCAACGTTGAACAATACAACAAACCCCAAAAATGAAAAAAGTAGAGGAGCCTTGATATCACGACAGTACATAAATGATAAATCTATGTAGCGAACATAACACTTTTACACTGAATATAAATTGTTCCAAGTTCAACATTTTGTCTGCAGTTTGAGATGGTTAGGGCTATACAAGCCTGTTGACTATATGGAAGAAGTTATTGTTAAATGGCTGGATGATACATTTATATATGCTTTGTGTGTTGTATTTGTGTCTATGACATGTTTCTAACAGCTTTTATACTGCCAGTGCCACACAGCACTTGAAGACATGTTCAGTTACTTTTACTGTTTATAGGGCCTTTTATTGTTGAGCCAAGTCCAATTTGTCCTTAGTTTTACTGTTTATAGGGCTTTTATTGTTGAGCCAAGTCCAATTAGTCGTCATCCAGTCACATAAAGTGTAAATGAAACTTGAAAACTTACATGATCTATCAATGGTCTGTAGTGAAAAAAAAAAACCACATGGACCTTGTTGATAACAGTGTGATACTGTTATAATGTGTATAATATCATATCTGTGTAAAGGACAGACCTCTCAGTTCCTCCTAATTAGGTCTGTTTAACAGTGTCGTGCTTAGTCTACACGTAATTAACCTTTCTTTTCTCAAGTGAAAACTCTACAATTCAACAAAGGTTGAGAGGGCTTAATGCTACATGTACATTGTACAATGCACCTCCTACATGTATAAGCCCATCTCTGACGACTATGCAGGAAAAGGTTATGTACATGTAGGGTATAGTTTTTAATGAGAAGTGTATGTGTGTAATGTTATGTTTAGGTTAAAAAGGCCATGGTATTCAATTATTTTGAATAAGTGATACACGTATGTTACCTGTAAAGGATGCTGATTACTAAATTAGTGTTCTAGGATTGTTCCACAGTGTATATGTACAGGTTTAAATCTTTACAAGGGAAAGTTCACACAATGCTTGAATTCCACAACCCAACTGAACTTTCTCTGAATTGGCTTGTATGTATGTACAGTAGTTTTTAGCTCACCTCAATAGAGTTGAGGGTAGATAATGGCTTAAATGCTCTTGCCCTAACACCAGTTTCTGGTAATGAAGATTGGGTACGGTAAGACTTACCTGCTACTGCTACTCATACAGTGTATACCTCGGCTGTAGGTACAATGTATGAGGATGTAAATTGAAACCCTGATGCAGTAACTGTAAGAGCAAGTCAAGTGATCAGTTGACAAGTTTTATCATCTGTACATCATAACACCTTCCCAGTGACTTACAAATGGGAAAATTGCAGCATATATCAAAGCACCTCATTGGCACCCCGGAAAATACATACAGATAATACCCACCTATATACATGTACATCATGTACAAGGGTGAATCATCAAAATGCACAAAGTATTTATTGAATGTATAAATTGAAATATTTAATTTACTCATGTATTGATATAAGAAAACAAAATATTGAATATGACTAAGAACAATGACCCTTTGACATGTACACACTGGTATATTTGTTCTAACTTAATCTTATTAGAGTTTAAATACATATTTCTTGAGCAAACTTGGAATTTTATCTGTAAATAATATATACTGTATATACGTGTATGCAGCTTTCCATGCTGTGATATTAACAGTAATACATGCTGATGAATATTGACATTTTATACCCTAGCGTTCCTGATTCCAGTATGATGTTTTCAAGGAAATGGAGTAATAGAAATAAAACTCTTGTCTGTCTTGAGTCATAAACAGTATGGCTAGCAGTGTGTTAAATTGTTCTAGTATTTTAGTATGTTTTAATCTCCCTGTGATTTTGTGACATTATTTTACATGTACAATGTATTGACTGTTTGTTCACTTCAATGCATGTACATGTAGAAGGCTATGCCTACAAATAAGTACAATGCAGCTACATTGTAGTAGGAGATCCAGGGTTGGTGGCTCATACAGTATCTGTCTTGAATTGAATGTCAGACAGAAACATGTATTACTACTACAGTTTAGACTGCTTTCTACATGTTCTCAGTTAGAAAATTCAGCCAATAGGCAAGAGATGATTGATATAGTTTTGGTGACACCTGATGTTTTACTTTATTAAATAACCTCCATTTACATACATGTATTTGTGTCATCTGCTACTTTTTCAATTACAGTGAAACTTGTATATAACAACCTCCTTAGGGACACAAGAAAACTGATCTTTATAGGGAGATGGTCTTTATATAGAGGTTGATTTGAACACAAATGGTACTATTGGGGACAGTTAAATAATGTCTTTGTGACCACGTGGTGTTAATACACAGGTGGTCACTAAAGCAGGTTTTCTGTAATTGTATAATTTCAATTAATCATGGATAAGTTTTTGCTGTGTTTCTTCTCCAGTACTCTTTGAGAGATGTAGTACCAGGGCTCTCATGGATCGGAGGGTATGCATATTTGATGCACAGGATTTTTCTGGGACGCATCAAAGTTGCAACCCTGAGCCCCATAGGACGCTCAAGATTTTTCAGTTAATCCCATAATTGTTTATTGATTGTTTAATTGACAAATCCTAGTACCTCCTAATCACTGGTCATAAAACAACACGCAGGTAAAACTTTACCTGTGCCACCACTTATGAAAACATGTGTAGTGTGCTACTGTTAGTTTACCTGTTTTATATTATTGTTTGTTGTCGAGCATCACACTGAAGAAATATGCCTAATTAAGCATATATGCTGATATCATTATCCCCCAATCAACATCCATGGACAATGAATCATAGCTGATAATCCTTTAATTAGATTTGAAACTCTGAAAGTCTTACCATGCGCCGACATGTCAAATGAAGAAGCGATGACTTTGGGCCTAGTTATATCATTCAATTACAATGTACAGCTCGTTTTACAGCTATTAAAACTAATGTTTAAAGCAAAAATTGCATCAACGAGATACAATATAAAAATGTCAATATCTTTTAGATAAACCAGAAAGAAAGATAATGTGTTGATATCATTTGCCACATCCATGGATAAAAGCAAATCATGATAAATACTTGGGTGCTTTATTATCAGCGAAGAAAACAAGTCAGCAAGTCTTGTTTCGTGAAAAAGTTTGATGTTATGGATTAAAAATTTTTGTTCATGAATTTTAATGCTACATTTGAATTTTTTAGAATCAGAAAATAGGATTGGCAAGTTATTAACCTGATTGTGATATGTAATTTTCAGCACCCTATCCTCCTTTTTTAAATATCATGGAATAGAACTTAAATAATGCATAGAGCACATTAAGTCATGAAAAATGTGACTCATTAGGACCCTGCACGAAAAAATTAGTAATACAAATAAAATTATAATAAATCATAATTAAAATTAAAAAAACCATAGGTATACACATAGAAAGATAGAATCTAATAGATACATGCACATGTATGAAAAAACAGTAAATGAATGGACAACCATAAAAATAGATTTTGGCGCCCAATAGACTTTGAATGAGTGGACTGTTTTATTTTCTGAATGGGACTTTCCAGATTTTGATCCTGGGGTTCCAGGGACTCTCCAAAAGTTTGCTCTACTGAGAGCCTTGTGTACCATCATTAAAGTCAGTACCCATAAAATTAAAAGAATGTCCTTTGGTCTAGAACTGACAGTAATCTCAGCTCAGTGTACGAACATCTGTAGCTACGGTAAGCATATTTCATAGTTCAGATTTAGCCCAAGTTTAGGATATGCACTTTTTACCTTTTGGAATTGGGCTCAGGTTACAGACATTTATATGAGATCATGTATATACACATGTGTGCACACACTTTCATGCATGCACACACACACACACTGGAAGTTGTAGTAATAATGGTAATTTCTAATGACTTTGTTTTATTTTTCAGGTGCTGGAGAGTCAGGAAAAAGCACTATTGTGAAACAAATGAAGTAAGTCACTATTATCTTAGCAAGTTATTTATATTGAACCAGTCAAGTAATGACAGTCACTACTGTTACATGACATACATGGTAGTCATAATAGTTCTATGTGATTTTCATTTTAATGACATTTTATTTACATCCATAGACGTTTGGTACTACTGTGGAACCTGTCTTGAGATACCACATTTCAGTTGCAGATGTGGGTGATAGTATTTGTCAAAATAGCCACTATGAGTTACATTTAAAGGTCAAAGGATGTGAAAAATCAGCACCTTGATTTGATTAAGTTTCTGTTAAAATACTTACATAAAGCTGTTAAGTGCAAAGATTGTTTATAACTTACTATACCAGGCGAAAAATATTTAAGGATCTTACTATAACAGTGCATTATGGAAAAAAAATATAACTAGATGTAAGAATTTTTTTTTTAGCCATTATATTCGAAGAGTAGTTCCCTTTTACCAAATTCCCTACTGGTTGCACTAAACTGAAACTCGTGTGCATACAGACATGCTTTCTTAATACCAGCGTGAGAGTGATATATAATACCTGTAATTAAGTTCAGGGCTCGACACTTATTTTTAAGGTATGTGTCCAAATGACATACATTTACATACTGACTGCAATTCCCTTCATTACAAATATATATAGAGGGATGTATTGCATATGTCAGTATTTGCTATACTTTTTGGTGTAGGAATGCATGAACGAATCAATAAAGAATAGAATATCACATATTTATTTCTTATTTATTTAATCTTAAAAGCCATACAATAACATACAACAAAACAAAAATCACAGAAAGAAATTGGAAACACAAGACTACATCTGTAGCACATTGTACAGCCTTCAGCCAGTGCAGGCCCATATTGTGATATATCTAGGTCATTTTATGACCAGAACCACAGAAATGAAAGGTCACTTCCTAGTTACAGATGTAACTAGTCTGTTGTACAGTAAAAAGTAAAGTACAACTTCTACCTTTCCAATAGGCACTCCAGTTACAGATGTTGTGCAGTAAAAAGTGACAGTCCTTAACTCCAGTTGTGCCTGACAGTCCTTAATGTGGAGCCCTGAAGTTTAAGGAAAGACCCTGCACCAAAGGCTTGATACCATCAAAAGATGGGCCTACTGTAGATCTACTGGTTTTTGCTCCTTTAACTTAACCAGTGCTTCATTTACTGTAACACCATTCTTGGATAATGGCTCCTATTGTTCAGTAGTTATTATTGGTCATGCAATGTTTGGATGCAAAAAAACAACTGTATATGTACATGATGTATATGGGGGAAAATGTTTATCACTTTTGACCTTAAAATGGCATTTTATTATGTCATAATGACTTAAATTCTCTGCATCAAAATAGCCACTAAAGAGTTCATGTACCTGCACTCTTTTTAATAACATTATTATTTTTTTGTCCTTAGCAGCAGCAAGATGGTTATATAAATTATATCCTGGCAGATGTTTTTATGTCTTGAATGTAATTGGAAAACATGCAGTCAAGCCTTTATTGAAATTGATTTTGTTTCAGAAAAAAATCGGAAAATATCAGCATCACAGACATTGATTTTAGTGTTAGGGTTTTTATATCACATGATTGGGTGTATTATATAACTGGTCACATGTTACCCAACAAATCTAATTATTCAATGTGTTTTGTGTGCAATTTTATTGACTAAAGTCACTTGATAATGAATTAGCCACGTGTAGGATTTGTCAGACTTTTATAACAGAAGAACTCTTCATGGTAAAATTCCAAACACTCTGGCACTAATCTGAAGATTTATTTCAAACCAAGACTACATTACAGTTGTTTTTTTTTCATAGATTTTACAAAATATATGTATGTGAAGATCGGGCTGTCATTGATGAGAAATTAGATATCGATAAGTAAAAAGTATCGATATGTTGATAAATTGAATAATGTGGTACATGTACTTCTATGAATAATGCATTCAAATTTATATAGACTCATTATAATATTTAGGTGCAATACTGTGTATTTTACTATCTGATGATTAAAAAAAATCATTGTAAGGAAAACATTGTTTATTTGAACAAATTGAACAGTTAGAATATAATATAACATAATTCAAGAAATATGAAGTAAAAGAAATGGAAAATTTTGGAAATTGTGAAAGAAAGTAGATGTACATGTATACTGTGAAATGCATTATGAAATGTATCGATACTTAAAAAATGTATCGATTATCATATCAAATCAATTTGTACATCGATATTGAGTCTATCGATGACAGCCCTACATGTATATGAAGAAATATTGAACTAAATGGATTTTGTGGTAGTTTATGATGGGCTGAGTGGTTAGAGCATTACTCTTTAAACCATAAAAGTTTTTCACATCCCGTCAGTGTAGGTTCATGTCTCGCTGGAATCTAAGCTGATTTTGTGAGAAAGGTTGCTAGTTTTTACTTTTGGAAAGGCAATTGTCTCTTCTCAGGTACACTGTAGCCAGGTTCTCTCCTCCACTTATATAATCTGGCTACCATTATCATCACATGACTGAAAAAATGTTGAGTGTGGCCCCATTTCATCCTTTACCACAAGGTATCTCAATACATGTAGCATGCTCTTTATTTTTGTCTTGGACTAGTCTATAAAGGTCTGCAGTGTTGAAACAGTCAGACAAACCTTTTGTGACATTGGTCTCTCAATTCAGATTCCCTTGTGCATGGCTGTCAGTACTTTTTATTTGATTTTGAGATTGATGCCTACACAATAACATATACATGTATTCACTAGAGTTTACTTGTACGTGTCGCTGATCATTTTCACATGATACATTCTGGGTGTATATCAATATTTAAAACAGTTTGTGGCTGTTTACCTATAACCATTGTTAACTAGATTAACAAAGCATCCTGTTGTTTGCGGTCGATTTAAAACACCCATCCTTGTGATAACATGTGCAGGGGCCTATATGTAATTGTGGACAGCATTATCAGTTTATATATATATATATATATATAAACAAACATGTATGTGTGGTCACATTTAGACTCGCCCAGATCAATAAATAGTAGGGTCTACTGTCATACTTCAGGGGTGAACAATTTCATATTGCGTGTACATGTAAAATTGCTGTAAAGGTTTATACCACATGTAAATCATACACTGCTGAATTCTGACAGTTTATCAATTATTTAAATTTTATTCTTTGAAATGGGTGACTGAGTCCAATTGTGACTTCAGGGGTTGACAAGTTAAATACATGTTTACAGTATGAAGTGTTACTGATTGATATATAAGGTTTTATTTAATTATAGATCACAAATGTCAACATCCATTTTAAAAAAAGAGAAACAGAGACTGACATCTGCATTTATTTTTTAGGTGGAATTTAATGCTGTTTAAAGGTTACTTCCCCATGCAAAATAAGTCTATTTGTGGAAATTTTGCTGAAAATATATCAGTGATTGGCTTTGTAACCATTTTGGGACATTAAAGCAGATTGTAGTAGTAGAAAAACATTTGTAATAAAAGGATTGTCACTTTTAGGGTGTTACTGTTACTGGATAGAGACTAGAGTGTTTTATTTTGCTGATTCACTCCACATTTGACACAAGGAAGGTGACTTTCCATACAATTACATTTGCAGGATAATAATCCTGATATTGGTCAGAATTTTCATACCTTCCTGGTACATGTATGGCTGCTGCTGTGTGATGAGTTGAAAATGAACTCGGAAATACATTGTACCAATAGGTTTTTTTTATACATTTTACTCAGAATGTCTACTCATTGCTTTCCATTTCAATCCAGTGGATTCTACATGGACATTGTCAATACCATGAATTATACACTAAAATGCATCATAGCTTGTTATTTTTAGCCCACCATCAACAGCCCTTGTCCATCGTCTGTCCTGAACAATTCTTGATACTGACACTTCTCAGATAGGACTTGAAATTCACATGAAGGTTCGCCTTGATATCTAGTTGTGCATATTACATTTCAGTGTCCCAAGACATGCAAAAACCTGTGTGTACGCAGGTTCCTTACAAAACATGCACAAAATCATAACACACCACATGCACATGCACAAAATCATAACACACCACATGCATTCAGCAAACAAAGACAAACACCCACAGATTTGAAATTTCTACATGAACACTAAACAATAACCTTAAAAACTACCACACTTAGACATTAGGACCTGAAATGGCACAATAATTTCAAAGTCATACATGTGAAATTCTATATATATTTTTATTGTCCTATTACTTGAAATACTTCAGTTACACATCTAGATAAGTTTATTGCCACTTCCTTTATTGAATCAAGATATTGGATTGTGACTCTCTTATAACAGTACTTAGTGTCTTGTAAGTAGGTATATTGTTTCAGCTTGAATGCTGTGAAACATTGCATGTACAGTTTGTTGAATGTGAATTACTGGTACATCATGGCATCACTCTAGTCTAGAATAAACTTTCCTTTGTTATATAATTAAATTATTGATCGAAAACTAGATAAATTCTTGATAAGGGGAGGGTCACCTGAGACTGAGTGACTCATTTTGGTCCACCTAAATGACTCATTTTTAACACAAACTGTGTTCTAATATCTGGTCATCTGATTGAGTCAGTTTTGGTACAGCTGAGTGACTCTCTTTGATCACCCGAGTGGCTCACCTTTAATCACCTAAGTAACTCAACTTGGATCACCTGAGTGACTCATCATTAATCACTTGAGTCAAGTTGAGTGGCTCACCATTGGTTAGCTGAGTCAAGTGCTCATTTGGTCAACCGAATCATTCAGGTAACCTGTTGTAGTCATTTGCCATCTGTTGTACTAACTAGTAAGTCTAGATTTATTAACGTTTTCAATTTTTCAAAAACTTCTAGGCAAGTTCTCTTTCAATTTTATCTAGTACCAATATGTATCATAAACTAGAAAGGAATAACAAAAATTGTAGTTTTAATCCATACTTCCTGGGAACATAGAGTGGACTCAGGTGACGGGTAATGACCTTACAACCACACAATCCATATGACTGGGCAGCAATAACTTTACATCCCCAATCCAGGTGACAGGTTAGGGCTGTACAGCCTGAATTCAGGTGACAGGTAACCACACAATTCATGTACATGTAACAGGTAAGGACTGTACAACTTCAGTTAGGTGATAGGTTCAGCATGAATATTATTTTTACAAATGTATTGCACATGCTTTTATGTAACTATTTCAAAATGTATGTTTTGTCATATACATGTATAGTGTATGTTATATTTATTTCTCCAGAATTATCCATGAGAAAGGTTATTCACAAGAAGAATGTCTTCAGTACAAACCTGTGGTTTACAGCAACACAATCCAGTCCATGATGGCAATCATAAGGGCAATGGGACAACTTAAAATAGAATTTGGTCATCCGGACAGATCTGTAAGTAAAATCAAATAGATCACTATGACATGTTTTCTACTTTTATAGTTCATAAATACAAACTTGCATTAAAGTCCACCTCTGTATAAAGGGTACCTACCTACAAAGCCCATTCAAACATAACCTTTCTTAACTTTTTTATGATTAATAAACCTCTTTATAAAGGTGACCTGTCTATAATGGCTACTTTTGTCTGTTCCTTTGAGTGGCCTTTATAGACAAGTATGACTGTAGAATTCCTAGTTTGTGTATTTTGTAATGATACAGAAGAATACAGAGATCTCTGTTGACAAGAAAAGAACCAAGATTGAAATCTCAGAACAGGCAAGCCACTGTCTTCATTGAAAGCTCAATAGTGAACCTGATGAGTCATCTGATTAATATCTAAGTTCCCTGTCCTGGTACTGGTAGCTGGTGTGTTGGACAGAATCTATTGAATGGATTCAGTTTTGTGGCAATTTATCTTTAAAGTTTGGTTTATCTTGGTAAAAGTGAAAATTCATGGTGGGGTGTATTTATATATATCTTTGTCAGATGCTTTTCACCTCATGTAATCATGTAATGTGAACAATGGAAGAAGAAAATATTTGATTAACCCATACACCCCTAGTTACACATTTGGACATGTTTCATTGATTTTAAGTCACTAAGGGGTAGATGAGTTAAGATTAACACTATAAGGTATCATGCCGATTAAGATAAGTAAAAATAAAAGGTGAAACAAAATGTCCCTATTGCCATGCCCAAAAGTAATTGATAAATACAGATCCTGTTTTGATTGTCTGAAGTTGATTACCTCACCAAGGACTATTTGTGTGTGTAGCTTCTCATTGCCCCGATTCATGTCACCTCCAATGATAACAACTTAACAAGACTGAATATAACAAAATAACGGTTGAAGCAAAGATATATATCGCTTCCTGTGCATTTCTTATAGTATACAATATGGATCTAAATAATGAAGTCTGGCAACAACGAGGTTTGAATTTATCTTCCTTCTACTTCTTTAGAAGTGTAGTTGACTGTATATACACCAAACAGATCCGAATTCCACTTTAAAATTTAATCTAAAGTTAATATTCACTAAACCATCATATTTGATAAACCAGTGTTACATTTTGTTTGTTTGTAAATGAGATCTTGTGGGTTTTGGTGACAAAATTAACCATATACATGTATCTGTAATATGTTGGAATTGTGATAAAGTTAGCCTTGAATCCATGATGTGTTTTGTCGTTTTGTCATTAAATTATACGTGGATGACTGAAACAGGTTAGGACCTACAAGCTACTGAGAAATTTCATGTAGAAACAATTGGTTGTTAGTTTGCCACTATCTACTTATATGATCATTCTTTGTCTTGAGAACATAGATATCTGTGATTTTTTTATCTTTTCCTCACTCAATCATTTCTGATGCAGTTTTTGTACTTCCTCTAGTTCTTTTTTCACCTATGGATACCTTGATCTCAAAATAACAAATATTCTTCTTTTTTATCATGTTGTACGACAAGGAAGATATTTTCAGTGTTTATGTACATAAACTGAACAGATATGATGATGTATTATCAATGTACAATGTACTTGGTGGTGTCCGTCGCTGAATAGTTACTGCATTGAGCTTTAAACCAGGCCATCTTTTACTTCTAATCAGTAAGGGTGTGAACCATGTTAGAACTTAATCTAATTTTGTGGAAAAGTAAATATGTTTACACATGCTAGGTTCATGATCTGTTATTGGGTACATTTTATAACCCCTTTTTTATTCATGGAATACATGTAGTTACTGCATTGAGCTTAGTTACTACCACAACATCTTTTGCTTATAGTTATTGTTACTCAGGGAGGTTGTGAGCCATGTAAGTTTATTCATGATAGAAAATTAACAAAAGTTATATTTATATGGCCTTCATGGGCAGGTGCCCTTAATGTAGAGGTGACCTTTCAGAGACTTTCCACACATTTTTAACCCAAATAATTCAGTTGTTATATTCCGTTCTCTACGCCCGAATGCATTCACACTTGAAATTCGTCAAACTGAAATTACTTCATGTTGCGTTGTGGGATTTGTATACAGTATTACAGCTGGCGGTAAAAAGAAGAAGAAGAATTAAAAGTAAATGTAAATGAAGATGTCCAGCTTTTAAAATCATGCGATAATAAAAATTAAATTAATCCAATTGTAAGCATCAACATGCATTTGTTTGAGGTAAATAACAAAGACAGAGCAATGACATAAAGGCTTCCCATGTTTTGATTTTCACCAGATACACCTTTTGTGCATACTCAATGAAGTTCGATGCTGTGATTGGTTCCCTCTCACAGGGAACAACTGGTGTGTTTTTATCATATAGAGAATTCAAGCCCTTGTACGATTGAGAGAATCGAAAACAAAGTGGGCTTGAATTATTCGACTTACACTGGTTTTTGGTCATTTTGACTGCAAATTGTTGGGGAGGAGGATACACTGTTCTTTTATTAGGAATGGGGCCTTATTTTGGCCTCCTGTGAAAAATTTGCCTTTAATGCAACTTTGTCTGAAAAAAAATTTCAAGTGTTATGCAAATCACCAATACACAAAAACATATCATATAATATAAACCACAAAAATTCTGATAATTCAATATCGTAATCAAAAATTTGTAAATGTATGTAAGTAACAAATGGGCAGACACTTTGTTCTTAGCTGCCTTTTTAAAACAGGTTTTCACAATATCTAATATTTTTGTTTATTCTGTTAACTGAATTTCTGTGATTGTTTGTGACTGTATAAACAAACACAAGACTTAATTCTTTATACAAGATACAAAAGGTGAAATAATGTAAAGCATGCATGACTGACAATGTATTTCTTGTTTTTGTCACAGAGAGAATCCTTTGAAGTACATTTACTAAGGATACAAGTATATACATGTGTTCCACTTTTCAGATAGGAATAAAATTTTTGTTAAGACTAAAATTTCTAGATACAAATTAAAATTGTTTTCACTGATATTTTTGTTAACTTTATTCCTGTCTCTTTTTATCAAGATTACTTTTAAAAACTTTGGGTACTAATAAGTATACATGTGTACCTTTTCTCTTGAATGTTAAATACGGAACATGTTATAAAATTCCATTTTGTTGTTTAAAGAGAAGCTTGAGGAATGACGAGTAGAGAGACTGTTAGTAATTTTTCATTGTTCTGCGAGGTCATATTTTATTTCAGTCACCAGCAATAGTAATACCATTATATATGATCTGTATACCCGGTAAACTACCGGGTAGGTCAGGGGTACATGGAAAACAGAACAATGACATAAATAGAAATTAGAATTATATATTGTTTGACTGTTAAAATTATACAAAATAACTACAGATATCTAGTGAAACTGGAAGAGAAAACAAAGTAAAAATTGTTAGTTTTTTTTTTTGCAGTAATTGTGCCGGCTTTTGTTTATGATTTTACATTTGTCGTAAGAAATGGTATAACCCTATAACCATTCCAATACATTGATCATTTCTTTGAGAAAGTCCGAAGGTGAGATGCTAATTTGAATTCAATTAAAGATTTGAAAGGGAAAACATGTTAGTAAAAACACTTGAGTCCATTAGAGGTGCTACTAGTACTTAACCTATATCAGAAGGTATCAGGTTGCATTGCATTTCAATAAGATTTGAATTTGTTGAAGAACAAATTATATATATAACTTAAACACAAAGTGCCTTCATAATTCAGAATGGTGTGCCTTCTTATTACTACAGAGTGTTAACATTAGTTCAGTCATTCCTGTAGTACAGTGGAACCTGTCTTGAAAGACCACCTGTCTTTTGAACCCATACTCTGAACACCACATAATTAAATAATCCTTTGATTAAAACCTGTCTTTATGGGACCACAATTCAGTGACAAATGGAATGGTTCCACTATACTTGAACTTTTTAAAATTTATTCGACCTTTGTCTGAAATCTTGACAATCCTTTTTACAAACTTCTGATCCAGGAGTTTGTGAAATTATACGTGTTTTTTTTCTTCCCACTTGTATAACTTTTAGAAATTTCACTAATAAAGTAGGTTGTGCAAGTGGGAATTGTGTATATGTTTTAACATCCTAGTAATTGATTGTAACACAAAATAATTTACATTACTCTGCAAGCTAAATTGTATTTTTTTATTTATAAGATGTACAAATTTAATCATATTTTATTAAACTATTATAAGCTACTTTATGAAATATCACAGGAACACACAAGACAATATCAGTTAAGAAACTAATTATAAATGTCAAAATTCTTTAAAATACTGAAAAATGGAAGCTTTGGCAAAACTTTTGAACAGGTAAGGTAGAACTCTACCTGAGCTGTGTGCAATTACAACCCATTAGCCTCAAATATAAAATTTTACCTGGTTGTACAAGTGGGAATATTTTTTTAAGATGTTGTACAAGTGAGAATGAATCTCTTTTTACGTATATCCTAGAAATGCTAAATACCCAGCGTCCCCATATGCCCTTGTGGATTAGAGTACTTGAATGAATTAGGACATGATTTATCACATTGCCATATGTGGTATATTTGGTTTATCTGATACTTAGTTTAACATCAATTTGAGTCCATTAAGTACTGATTGAGATAACTATATGTTTATGTGTACTCAGAATAAAGATCAACCAGCAGTCTGTTTACCACCAGTTCCCATGTAAAGGATACATGTAAGCTTGGTTCTCAAACCAGATACTCGAGGGACATAATGATGTAATCAGTAATAATATGAATTTCCTGTCTCCTGACCATCCAAGCCCCTGGCAGTCCATTTTATTTATATCATTTGTAGGTAGTTGATTGATGGCCATTAGACTAACCTTGTTACACGGTTTCTATCAAGTATATGTGAAGAGTATGTTTAATTTTTGCTAAAGCATAGATTATGGATAGCATGTTGTCAAAGAAATTTAAAAATTTTCATGAAAACTTAGGCAGGCAAAAAATATGGGTGTTTCTTATTTCTTGCCCAATATGACATAGAGAAGATTTGTAGGAAAAATCTCATATTTTGAAAAATTATTTTGGTTTCTTGAGAGATTTCAACATAGTGTAAACTATTAGGTATTTTCATTATCCAGAGTTACCACCCCTGGTAGCAAGTATTGATCGTGGTGTCATTTGTTTCTGCATTAAATGAGAGAAGTTATCAATTGTGATGTCATATGTTTGTGTGAAAACGACGCTTTTTTTAAAGTCATGACATCACAATTGATACTTGCTGACATGGGAGATAACTCTGAAATATTTAGTATAATAGTATGAAATATTTACAGTTGTACATCATAGTTTTCATACTACATATTACTGGAAAATCGTTGTTGGAAAAATGATGTATACAATTTAGTGCTTCAGATAACTTTCAGAGCACTTAAGTACATGTACAATTCACCACATTTCCCAAATGTACTTGGTAATTTGACCCATGTGGAATTTCTGTCAAGTGAGTTTTGTACCATTTTGTTGCCAAATTGTGTTTTCAATTTCAAATTCAGAACTTATTTCTGTATTTTTACTAAATAAAATCTTCACACTTTGCTAATGAAAATTAATGGGTTTTTCTTTTTGCCAATATTCTTCTGATAGCATGGCTACCAATTTAAAACATTTAATAGAAAATTTATTGTCTGAAATGAAAGTCTATACCTTAAATTTTAATGTCTGTGTAGTTAGAGATGGCCAATAAGATTTAGTTCTAGTTGCAGTGTACAGATATGTATGACTCACTGATCTACATGTAAACAACATACAGAAATCAAATAATCATTCACAACACAATTGATCTTTTATTTTAAAAAGTGAAATTAGACTGCTAGAGAAATTAATGATCAGGACCCGGTTGCACAACACATTGTTAAATTTAACCTACAGTTAGCCCATTGGTTTAACATTGGTTAACCTTATGTTAAATTTAACAACCTGTTGTGCAACTGGGTCCAGATTAGGATGTTTACTTTTAGCTTTAGGTTTAAATTACCTTGCATATCCTACACATGGATTTTTGAAGACACCTGAGCCAGGGTCCACTTTTGGTATCTTCTTCTGTCTGTCCGCATACCGGTACGTTGTTAACCTTTAAATGTTTTTCTTTTCCTCTAGTATCACAGAGTCCATTTCAACCAAATTTGGCAGGAAGTATCCCCATGTGAAGCAGCATAAAGTTTGAGAATGAAAAGGGGCTAGGACCATTAGGGGCCCCAAAATCACAATCACCCTCTCAGAAATGTTATATTTATTTATATAATCATAGCAATTTAGTCCCTTACACATAAGTAGATAAAATGTTTACCACAACAACAAATGTGTACATACCATACTAACATCAGTGAAACTAATTCACACATTTTGAGGAAGGAGTTTTGATAACAATATACTAGTAGTTTTGTTGGTTATTATTTTCAGTATCATTCTTTGGGACAGTAGAAGTGTGTATGTGTTGATACCTTTTAAAGTCTCGTTTGAATACCTGTACGTGGTGGGATAGGCAGGTGTATGTTTGTGTGTATTGATGATCAGCAAGTGTCAGGGAAATCAAGACAGTATATTATGACATTATTGCCTATCATAAATCAATTGGTTATGTTATACCTGACTAGAGAATCAATATATTATTGACCTCACATGCCAGAATAATGGATGTACTTTGGCTAACTCTGGTTGTACATGTTGTATATATATGTACATATAAAAGTTAAACACGAATAATCATGTGGTCATTGAAGGAACTTTCTCTAGATGAAATCATGCTCAACAAGGTCACTATCGGATAGAGAGACTCAATAATTGTTATCAGTTGTGATCAGCATTGCTCTTAATGTTTTCAGTTTCCTTTATGATTAATGAGGAGGAAGATTTTTTTTTATTATTATTGCAAGTCGTGACTACTATTGTTAAAAGTGTAACTTCAGTACAATTTTATTAAGATTTGCTCATTTCCTTTCTGAAATACATAAATAGATGTGGGTATTAGTTTATGAAAAGATTACGGTATGCAATTGAGATTTTCTGTGGGAAAATATGTATCTAGGCATGTGTCTGTTGACAGCCCTAATAAAAAATGCAATAATTTGATATGGGAATGGAGACCAGTATTGATTTACTTTGAATGATGACTGATGAGTAGGTTCTTTGTAAGATGTGATTAAGCTCTTTGTAAGGTATCAAGTCAACTTATTCCGCAAGTGACAACCAGAACTTGTGCCACCTACAAATCCCCTCCTCTTGTACAACTCTCTCCTCTTCTTACAGAACTCTACCCTCTTCTTAGACAATATTCCCTCTTACACAACTCTCCCTTTCTCTTACACAACTGTATACTCCTCTTACATAACTTGCATCTCCCTCTTACAAGACTCACCTCTCATCTCTGACATAACTGGCCTCATACACAACTCACATCCCCTCATGAACAACTCATCTCTGCTCTTACATGACTCACCTCTCCTCACATGACTCACATCTACTACATGACTTTCCTCTCTGACATGAGTCACATGACTAGCCTCTCTTACATGAGTGACTAGCCTCTCCTTTTACACGACTTGCCCGTCCTCTTGAATGACTCACCTCTCTGATATGACTCACCTCTCCTCTTACATGACTGGCCTCTGACACTACTTGTCTCTCTGACATTAGGCACATGACTGGCCTCTCATACATGACTTGCTTCTCTTCAAAGACATCCCTCTGACATGGCTCACCTTTCCTCTTACATAACTGGCCTCTCACACTATTTGCCTCTCTGATGTGAGTCACATGACTGGCCTCTCTTACATGATTCTCCTCTCTTACATGACTCTCCTCTCTTACATGACTCAACTGTCCTCTAGCAAAAATCACCACATTATCAGCTTCAGCATACTACATGTGTATACCATTATGATTTTGTGAATACGTAATTGACATCTTTATCATGGACTTTGTAAAAGTAATCTAATATATATAGCAAACATGTAAATAAATTTTGATTTATACATGTATACTTTTTACTTTTTATTGAAATACTTTTTTTAACAATATATACAATGTATATATATACACATACATGTATAATAATCGGTCAAAATTATAATAAATTTCGTGCATTCCACCTGTATTGATTACTTTTGATAATGTTAATGTCACAAGACATTAATATAAATTATCTTAAAGTTGTGTGTCAGTGAGTGCAGTGTGGAAAAAATGTAACTACATGTAGATTTGTATACATAATATATCCTGTTTTGAGATCTTTTATTTCCTTCTTGTTTACACACATGAGTTTCTGGTGTAGAACTTAGAAGCTTTTAAGAATTGTTTGTGTTTGTTGGACATTTTCTATTATGTCTCATCTACCACTAAATTCCATGAATAAATCTGATTTTGCAGAATGTATTGTATTTTGTGGTTCCAAAGTGGTGTATAGTCTAGAGGAGTGGATAAGTGTCACATAATGATGACACTTCTGTTTGAAGTGGTGCACTACATGTCAAATACAGAAGTTTGCGGTTGAGTGACATTGATCACATTATCAAGGCCTCTGGATTGCCACTGTCTTCTCCCAATAATCCTCATAACAATTGTGTGCTTAAACACAGGAGATACAGTCATGTTTTTTTTTTCTCGATTTTAGGTGATAATTCTAGCTAAAATAATAACTTTGAAGTATCAAGTACAAATGTTCCTTGAGGGTGAGATGGCATGATTATTGCCTCTTGGACATATCATTTTAACGATACATTGTAAGATTTAGATTTGACAGGTTACAGTATGAACAAGGAAGTTTGGTGGTATTGTTTTGTACAAAATTGTCACTCTGTATTAGCATCCTGTTTTTTCTCTGTATAACGACTAATATAGCAATTCCAGATATAAAAAAATACATAAGAGTTTTGTCTCCTGGTATATAAATGTGAAACAAAAAAATTTTGCACCTCCAATCTTCAGATTGAGGACCCTGTTTTAACCCATGAGTATACTAGTATGCCAAAACCAAACAGACATCTAAAATGGATTTTTTTTATGAATATATATATAGCATTTTATACACCATTTCCAGAAGGGTAAAAATATGAATTACCGGTAGTACCTCATCAAAATGCATTAAAATGGCATACATCAGAGATTGTCAAGGTGTGTGTGTGATGCATTATCTTATGTTTATTTAATGTCATGTTTGTTTGCTAATAAATATTTACCTGTAATTTTGTCCATGCTGATATGGATGGGTATTAATTGCCACTTCAAAGCATATTGAATGAAAACAAATATATACATTGTATATCAGTTATGGGAACCTTATGCACATTTACAAATTTAAGTACTAGGACAGACAATTTCCTCTTATCACAGAATCACAGACAGAATCATGCTATTAGCAATCTTAAATGGAATTTGTGTTTTTTTAAAAATCAAAAAATTTGAACACAAAGTATTAAATTGTGAACTAATTGTGTTGTTCTTGTGTGTTATAACCTTCATTTCCTTGTTTATTTACAATATTTCATCACCTAATTTTGCATCAATTTCTGTATTATAAGCCATGTAGGCCTAGAGTACCGGGTACTTAAAAATTATTTACCGGTACCAAATATTTGATCATGAAAAATGTACATGTACATCGTTGCTTGTATGTTTTATTCGCTTCCCTATTCAAATCATTCATTAAATTTGTGTGGCAGACTATTGAAAGTATGATTATGAATTTGTATTATTAGATAAAAGTATCTAAAGTATGTATTCTATGAAAACAGAAGAAATAAAAAACGAAAGTCTCTTCCCAAGACTCATTATAATCTGGTTCTCTCCTCCACCATTAAATACTGGCTGCCTGCATAGGACTGAAAAATTGTTGAGTGTGGCGTAAAACAAAATCCAGATTTAAATTCCATTAGCAGTCAGTTTCGTCTATTTTTCAGGAGGATGCTAGGCGTTTATTTTCACTGACGGGTAATACAGACGAAGGTGAACTTTCACCAGAACTTGCAACTATCATGAAGCGATTATGGAAAGATCCAGGTGTTCAGGAATGTTTCAGCAGGTCACGAGAGTACCAACTCAATGATTCAGCAGAATAGTAAGTATGAGATTTACATGGATTCCTTAGAGAGTCTAAGGGGGGGGGGGGGGGGGGGGGGGGGGGGGGGTGTGAGCTGTTGTCTCAGTAGAGTAGGATACTTCCAGTTCAATGATTCAGGAGAATAGTAAGTTTGAGATATATAAAGATTTCTCAGTCTATACTGGACTGGTGTCTTGGTTGATGAGATTATCAGCTCAATGATTCAGTAGTATAGTACAGAGTATGAGTTATAAACAGATTCTTGAGGTGGTATATACTGGGCTGATGGTTCAGTAGATAACGAGACTATCAGCTCAGTAGTATAGTTATATATATATATATATATATATTATATATATATATATATATATATATATATATATATATAGAGATGTAATGTTAGATTGAAAAGATTTGTATATTAAAATTTTAAGTGAACATTGATTATTGGCATGAAAATGCACTGTTAACTTCTAATGAAATACTCCCAGTAATATATACCAGGGTAATTCACTTTGTTGGTATTCAATTACTCCAACATGAAATGGATGGCAAATGTCATTTAATCTTTGTAATTAGTACTACATAAGAGAAGAATTACCAAGTTTCCATGGAAATATTTTTATCACTTTTCCCTATGCAAATCCTAAACAGAAAGTAGTATAAAATCTTTGGAATGTATGTTTTTACATATTGACTTAAATATGATCAGTTTTGAAAGGAAGTCAGAGAGTATGATTTCCTTCCTCCATACAGTGTGTAGATACATACAGTTCAAAATGTTGGATGTGAATACTACACTTCTGTGATACATACAGTTCAAAATGTTGGATGTGTATACTACACTTCTGTGATACACACAGTTCAAAATGTTGGATGTGAATACTACACTTCTGTTCTCCTTTTGTCTCAAAACCTCAGCTGGGAAATGAGAATGAATGTAGAGCTGAAACAAAAATCCAAAAGTCAGTACTCAGTATCTGTAACTTACTGTATTTGTATTCAAATGTTCATCTGGTTCTACATATGTCAGCATTTTCATTCCTTTAATTAACTTGGGTGTTTCACTTTACCTGGTTATAAATCAATAACATGTACAGATATGCCTATTTCTGTTTATATGATTTTCTCAAGTAAGTAGATACATTTGAATGCTAAAGACTTTTCATGATTTTTGACGGAAGATACCCAGCTTTTCCTTAACATGCCATTTTTCATTACAAATTTATTATATCTAGCCTAGTTGATAAACTTGACCAATTTTTTTTTTCACCTCCATAGAATTTTTCTTTCGTTGAAGACAGCTTACAGACCAAGTGCCAATGACGTGCCTGATAAGTCTATGACTATGGGACCCTGTTAACTGTGTTGTTTTACATACCTGGTCAAAAATATAAATAATTCTGTTTGATGGGCCTCTTCAACTAACCTGGGTTATATAATACCTGTAGCCCAATCCCATTTCATGTTTCTTTCTGACAAATTTGAAATGTTTCTGTTAAATGTATTGTAGAAATCAAGAATATTTAAAAAAAAAAAAAAAAAATGAATAACTTTCCGAGCTATTGTTTCCATTTGGACCAGTAAGGCCTCATTGGCTTTTATGTTTATTGCCCGTCATGATATGGATATTATATATTTGGTTTTAAATTTTCCAGTTACTTAAAGGCATTAGATCGCATATCACAGGCATCATATATCCCAACAGAACAAGATGTGCTGAGGACAAGAGTCAAGACAACTGGTATTGTAGAGACACATTTCACTTTCAAAGATCTTCATTTCAAGTAAGTTTTGTGAAAGAGTTCATGGGGAATTTTCCTATTTCATTTTGACTTGATTAGTCACAGTAGGTTTTGATCTCTTTTTATCTTTATCTTCCTGCCTCCTTACAGAATTGTGTTGGATTTACTATCATGCATGTTTCTATTTCAGATAATCAGCCTATGCAATGCTAGACACTCTCTGTCTTTCTGTCTGTCTCTGTCTGTCTTTCTCTTTCGGTCTGTCTGTCTCTCTCTGTCTCTCTCTCTCTCTCTCTCTCTCTCTCTCTCTCTCTCTCTCTCTCTCTCTCTCTCTCTCTCTCTCTTTTAATGATTAAGATAATTTTTTCAAAGGTCACATTCTATTGTGTCCAGCTTTATGACTATCATGATTTTTTTTAAATTTTTGTTTATTGTTGTTTTAACGCCCCTCTCAAAATCTTTCACTCATATGGAGACGTCATGAAATGCCAGTGAAGGGCTTCAAATTTTGGCCTATGCTCAGCACTTACAGCCATCGAGCAGCAAGGGTTCTTTAACGTGCTGACACCTACTGTGACACGGGACCTCGGTTTTTACTGTCTCGTCCGAAGGACAGAAAAGCAACCTGCCGTCGGCTGGACTCGAACTCACGATCAAGAGTCGCGCACGTTACCGACTGAGTGAGGCTGGCTTATCATGTTCTTACCTTATTTCAATATATAAGAGAAATAATCATGAATCTGTTTCCAATTTAGCCAAAAACTTTGATATAAATTGCAATTACAGCAGAACACTCATTCTGATTAAGACAATATCTGATGTTTAAAATACTGCAAGGGGAAATGAACTACACTTTATTCTGGTATTTGACAATCTTGCTAACTAGATGATTAACAATATTTGTAAATGTTCAGTCAAGAAAAAAAATAAATTGTGTACTTTGTGATCTGTTCCTCAGCTACCTTTGTGTTTTCATTTGACGTAATGAGAAGAGTTTATTGAAAATTCTCATTTTATGTATGAATGATGTGCAGGAAAGTATGTAATAATTATGATAAAAAAAACACTGATTTAAAACGAATAAAAAAGATTAACACTTTACTTCTATTATTATAGAATGTTTGATGTGGGAGGTCAAAGGTCAGAAAGGAAAAAGTGGATCCACTGTTTTGAAGGTGTGACGGCCATTATCTTTATTGTTGCCATGAGTGAATATGATCTTACTTTGGTGGAGGATCAAGAAATGGTGAGTGGTGGTGGCACAGCTATATGCACTAATAAAAATCTAATCCTGTATTTTGAAAGTAATTATAAATACAGTCTAACGCCGTTTATCCAGACTAAATGGGAGACACATAAAAAGTCCAGAAAACCGGTCGCCTGGATGATTGATCATATTGTTGAAGTCCGTACATCCCAAATTTAGATAGATCTAGTGTTAAGTTGGTCATTCTTTGTGATCATGTCACTGAAGAAACATTGATGATTTCACGGGCATGTTGTTATTTTAATTAGTTGATAAGTAAAAGTAAAAGCAGCGATTTATAAAGACTCTGCTGGTAAAATATAGACCTAACATACATGTGTGAATGTATGAAAAAACACAATTTCACTTCATATTAAATTGCATGACTGAAATCACGTTTATATCTAGATCCTTATGTAGCCTACTTTATGTCATTAGTTTTACACCTACAGATGTTCTCCCGTTAATAGGAATGGGAAAATCACATGATAGCCCACTGACATTATCTTTAGTCCTCAAAGTCATTGTGATTTGAAGAAATCTGACACTCTTTCTGTTGCAAACTCTTTCGAATCTTGACCTTGATTTCCATAGTATGAGGCCTGATATGGGGCGCCTGTACCACATTGCTTTAATCATAATCAAATTCCTTGTAGAAGCTATTATTTTTTCTAGCCGTCAATGTCTGAATTTTGTACTTGACATATCAATTTTAAACAATTAAGATATATGCTGACTTAAACATACGCCAAGTTGTCATGGGCAGAGAATTTTTGGGGTCGTGATTACTGATAGACCAAGCTTGTAATGGACGGAGATTCTCCTGACCCAATTACGAAACAAATTTGATTTGGCTAAAAGTAGTTTATCTGAAAGGTCATTGCATATAGAAATGCAGCCAGATTTTTTAAGGTACAGGAAGACCTAAATTCTAATCAATTTTTCTGCTACAAATAACATCGAAAAGAAGATATTTTACAACATTTAATATGTTAGATAATGTATTTGAACAAATATACAGTATATATCACCATGTTACATGGCTAAATGGTAATATAAGAATACATGGAATAGTAGTAGTATGAAATGTATAAATATAGATGTGAACATAAGGAAGGAAAAAAAGAGAAAAAAGGACTAAAAACAGATTCTGATCATTACTAGGACTGTATTACAATCAATAATAATTTGAAACATTATTATAAGTTTCCAAGAGATGTGTTGATACTTTCTGTAGCTCTCAACAGTATGAAAATAAATAATTAATTAGAATATACCTGTAGATGATAATCATGGGGTTTTAATGAAATTTGTATGTGGGGTAACCAATTTAGTTATCTCTATTATTTATACTTAATTATACTTCATAGCAATGGCACTATTCTGTAGGTGTCTTTTCTTGCACATGTAAGATTTTGTTCTCTATGTTTACACACAAATTTAGAATTGATTAATAGATGTCCTGAAGCATGTTTTTGATCATACAAGCCTATTTTGACCAGCATAGCTGTGTTATAGGAATTTGGTGGTATCTTCGGTAAAAAAAACATAGTTACATGGACTCATAACAATATGAATAATTTAAAAAGCTTGTGATTTAACCGTTTTTGCTTGTCTTTTATATAAGGAACTTGGAAAGCTTCTTAGAAGATACACAATGTGACTCTTTCTCACTTCTGTGTGGCTTTATTGGGGATACTGTTCTTGTTTTTTTTAAGCAATGAACAGTAGTATTTTAAGTTGAATAAAGCATTTTTTCTGCAAAATAGTTATAAAAAGTTTTATGAAATTTTGGTGAAAGAGTTTTAAAAACAAAATTTGTAATTCCGAGATTGCCAAGGTAAACAAATACTTGAAAAAAGAAACTTGAACTCTGTAATATTCTGACTGACAATAACATACATATATCTTGTACTCTGTATTATTCTGACTGACAATAACATACATATATCTTGTACTCTGTATTATTCTGACTGACAATAACATACATATATCTTGTACTCTGTAATATTCTGACTGACAATAACATACATATATCTTGTACTCTGTAATATTCTGACTGACAATAGCATACATATATCTTGTACTCTGTAATATTCTGACTGACAATAACATACATATATCTTGTACTGTATAATATTCTGACTGACAATAACATACATATATCTTGTACTCTGTAATATTCTGACTGACAATAGCATACATATATCTTGTACTCTGTAATATTCTGACTGACAATAACATACATATATCTTGTACTCTGTAATATTCTGACTGACAATAACATACATATATCTTGTACTCTGTAATATTCTGACTGACAATAGCATACATATATCTTGTACTCTGTAATATTCTGACTGACAATAACATACATATATCTTGTACTCTGTAATATTCTGACTGACAATAACATACATATATCTTGTACTCTGTAATATTCTGACTGACAATAACATACGGTACATATATCTTGTACTCTGTAATATTCTGACTGACAATAGCATACATATATCTTGTACTCTGTAATATTCTGACTGACAATAACATACATATATCTTGTATCTTGTACTCTGTAATATTCTGACTGACAATAACATACATATATCTTGTACTTGGTAATATTCTGACTGACAATAACAAACATATATCTTGTACTCTGTAATATTATGACTGACAATAACATACATATATCTTGTACTCGGTAATATTCTGAATGACAATAACATACATATATCTATACCCAGTAAACATACTCTCTATATAAACATTTATTTAGATTTCCCGCAGCAATTTTCCGTTGACTCGGTGTTCATCTTAACAGTGTTTATATCAGCTGTAATCGAAGTTCCTCAATTAACATGGCACAAAGATATATGCTCATTCGTAACGTGATGTCACATTAAGATATATCAATCATGAGAGCAATCACATTTAAGGCAGGATATTTTATTCTTGTTCTTTTTCAGTATGTAAACCATAATATATAAATATAATGAATGAATGCTTGTCATAGGGCATTTCTTGTCAATATGGTTGCTGTTTGGGTGACATGAATACCCACAGCGCCCTAGTGGATGCCATTCTATTTATCTGTAACTCAAACAGCATCCATATTGATGATAAATGCACTCTGACAAGCATTTTTGTTTGTTTGTTTGTTTGGTTTTTTTGGGGGAGGGGGGGGGGTAAAAATACTCTGTTTTTCTCTGTAAAACTTCTGCATAGTAATGTCTTAGAGAAATTCTTTACCCTGTTGCCATGATCAGTGTAAAATAGAAAAATAATAGAACATTTTAGATTGGAATCTGAATTGTATACTTTTATTGGAGTTGTATGTTTACATTGTAAATTGTCAGACATCAGGGTTCCAGCCCAAACCATCCGTAGGTATGAATATGCCAGGCTATAAATATCTTCTGTTATAAAAAACAAAACAAAAAATCCACTACTAGGTGTATTGTGTCATTCTAACACTTGTCTTTCACTCTTTCAGAACCGCATGATGGAGAGTATGAAATTGTTCGATTCAATTTGTAACAACAAATGGTTTACAGATACATCAATCATTCTTTTCTTGAACAAGAAAGATTTATTTGAAGAAAAAATCAGGAAATCGGCATTAACTATCTGTTTCCCTGAATTTACAGGTATTGAAATTATTGATTTAAAGTATTATTTGTGTATAGACATACATCCAGCATACGTTGTTATAACAAGTTAGGCTATAACAGTATTTTTTGTGTATAGACAAAGAACATTATACCAAGTTATGCTATATATCAGCACATGTCTATAAAATTTAAGACAGAAATTTATTTTAAAACCTATTGCCATAAAAAAAAGTAAGTCTTACTTTTCCCCCAAATTAAGTCAGTTGCCACAAATTTTATGAATATGTAAATAACTTTGTTTGTTAATAAATTTCCAATTTTAAAAGATGGGGCCACGACTGTCTGCAAGAAAAATCACTTCTGCCAGTAGATAATGGAAGCATGGTTTGCTTATGGGAGTTGTGTCCCTTTAGTCAATTATTTTTCAGTTTGATATTATACGCATAAACATCTTGTTTATGTGCTTTCGTGGTCAGTATTTTAAAAAAAAAAATATTAATAATGAAATAAAAGCTTTGTGACTTTTTCAACCATTGGTCTAATGAATATTTTATGTAATTTTTAGCCCTAATTTTGGATTGTGGTTAAAAAAAAATTTCTATTCATAACAGTTGAATTTCAGCTGTTGAAATCTTTTCTTTGACCTTCTAATAGTTTTTCTGAAGTTTTCAATTATCTCTTTTCACCTTTTTCTATCAGGATTGCCAAGCAAATACAAATCTATAATCTGATGATGTCTGTTTGCATTTACAATTTGGTTTAGCTTTTGGGATTTGCTATGTTGTGAGAAAACCATTCACAGTATCATGTTTTAATTTCATATGATTACATCATTTTACTATGACCTTGAACTCTCCTTGGCCTTGACTGACATTTGAAATACAAGGCTTCGTAATTTAGCCATACTTCCTTTGGCATTTCGTGTTGGCTATTTCTCGACATAAATTGGATTTTAAACTTGTTTTTGTAGGAGAAAACAACTATGAACAAGCAGCTGCTTACATACAGCTACAGTTTGAGAATCTGAACAAACGAAAGGACACGAAGGAAATATACACTCACTTTACATGTGCAACTGATACGAACAATGTACAATTTGTATTTGATGCGGTTACAGATGTCATCATAAAGAATAACCTGAAAGACTGTGGACTGTTTTAGGCAGGTAGGTCTTACTCACTGAAATATTGGTTAGGTAGGCTCAGCTTATGGCAATGCCAGGTAAAACTTCTCAGGTAAACACTCCTGTGGAATACTTATGTAGTCTTGTTTAAAGAAGTGCATTTGTATTGTAATAAACAAAGTATTGTGAACCATGTACTTTTACATGTGATATATGACACTACAGTCAAACTTGTATATAAAGACCGCTCAGGGGAAATGACAAAAACGGTCTTTATAGACAGGTGGTCTTTATATACAGGGTCACATGAGATATGAAATCCAAGGCATCGGAGATGGCTTATTATTATTTCCAACTACATATTTCTTCCATGGTTAGATATTTCATTTAGTGATTAAATGGATATTGTATTTAAATACTAAAGGGATTTTCTTAACTCCAGGGTCTGGAAAATATTCATTTTTTTTTTTTTTAAAAATTCAAATTTGGAATATTTGCATCTTTTCGAGAAAATACAAGCCATTTTTGCATTGGGAAGGGTCCTGTAACCATCCAAAAAATAGTCATAGAAAATCCCTGTAGCTAATACATGCATAACATGTAAATATAAAAAAAAATTATAACAATGAAATAATTCAATGTTTTAATAATTTAAATTAATTTATGATGTAATTGAATTATACATGTACCGTACATCGAGGATACGGCACATTATTAAAACTGAAACAAATATCTTAAATGTGCTCAAAGTCGGTGGTCTGTGTTGTTAAGTCACACGAGTCAGAAGTGTAAGAATATACAGAAAGATGTAGGTAGTTGAATTTTATTTAATTATCATTTTATTAGACGTAATCCAATGCTACGAGCGCCGGCGATTTTACTCTTTGGATTGAGATGTTGACTTGCTAATCAAGTGATGTTCGATTAGTTACAGCATTCCAGAATACGAGAAAACAAATAATCAATCATTCAGCGATGATATTTAAATGCTCCTGTTCGTAAAAACACCTTGTCACAAGCGTGTCCTTTCTGAATTTTTTTCCTTTTAAGTCTTAGTCTTTCGCCAATTAAGTAATCATCACCGGAAACTCTGGTCATAAATTGATGGTCGAAAACAAAAGATCAAACAGTCAGCGATGATTGATAGTTCCTGGTTGTAAAAACACCCTGTCATAGAGCACGTACGAGTGCCTAATTACTATCCGGGTCGTTAATTGACACCTCCAGGTGTGTTGTGACTGTCGAAGCCTCGTGTATTTCGCCATGTTGTTGATTAAGTCTCGAATTGTCCCGCGAGAATTATGTACGAGTTATCTCCCTTCCAAGAGTAGTAAGTGTATAAGCAGTCGCTATACGCAAGTAGGACAACCACCGGCGGACAAAATACAGAGGTCGCCGGTCGCGTAAGGCAGGTGGTCGCTATATAATGGGCAAATATATAGTAATTCTCAAGGGGCAGTCAAAATACGGTCGTTATGGACAGGAAGTCGTTATATGAGGGGGGTCGCTAAGGCAAGTTTGACTGTACATTGAACTATATGTAATGACAACATTTAGTGATGTGTTGATATAACTTTATGTACTGGCCATATTTAGTATCACAACCAAAGTGTTCACAAGTTTTGTGAAATGGCAATGGCTGCTTGACATCCCCAGGGATTGACATTAACTGATATATCTACTTGCCTTCTGTACATTGGACACATGTTTTAATGAATTTAAATATCTATTGCTATTTTAACTACTTTTTACCCTTCAAGATGCGCCTTTGATTGACGTCCTCTTTGTTGGAAAAGCGGGGATACTTTTGTCATGACGTGCATGTCACTTGTTTTATATATATATATATATATATACATGTATATAAATTTTGATCGTTTTCTATGTTACTCGTAGCAGCGGATATGCGTTGTCAGTTTATGTGTGTTCTATTGTAAGTGAAAACATTTCTTTTTCTTTTGTTTGTAGGAGCACCTGCTGCATAGACCAGACAGGAAATACCCATCTACCACAAAGGGAAATAACTCTAGTGGCATAAAACACTCAACTGAAATCCTTATGACTTTTTAGCATAATGAATTACTGTTGTTTCAAGATATCCTCAAAATATTCGCTTCTAGTTGAGTAATAAAAGGCTGTATGATGTTAGTGAAAAACTGTAACAAGTATTGGAGACCCAGGACCAGCAGAAATGGGACCAAACAGAGAAGAGGACTACTGTAGAAGCTGAGCAAAAGAAGACAGTAGCCCTCTGATGGTTTATATGAAATATTTTTGTATTATGTATTTTAGGAATATCTTAGGGGATAAACAGCATCCATTATCAAATCAAAATAATGCTACTGTAATTGTAATGTGAATTGAAACACCCAAACTCCATTTATTGAAATTTTTTTTTTTTTTTTAAAGCAAATCAGGTTAGGATTTCTTAAAAGTCATGATTGAATGCTATTTAGTTGATATTATGCACAGAGAAAAAAATGAAATTACACCAATTATTTATTGGAGATTTTAAAAATAATTGAAACTGGCATTTTCTATACATTACAATTGAAACTAGCAGTTTGTATAAGTTAAAATGTACACAAATAAATTGGCAG
This sequence comes from Atrina japonica, assembly GCA_030159075.1. NCBI lineage: Eukaryota > Metazoa > Mollusca > Bivalvia > Pterioida > Pinnidae > Atrina > Atrina japonica. Next base: position 308,382 of record BROG01000666.1, read on the forward strand.
AAGGACAGTTTTGTTGACTGCTGTTGGTCAGTATTACATACTGTTTGCTAGTCTATTTAGATAACAAAAGTACAAGATATTGTGTGACTCTACAATAACTCTCGCACTAAGTTCGGTGTAGTCGCTACATGTATTGTTGCATAGCCAGTCATCGCCCAATAAATCTCGTATTTGTTGACATCCTCACTAGTCTATAATGCTTAGCGTTTTATCATGTCACATTTCAGTAATTGGTGCTTCATTTCAATTAAATAGTAAACATACTTTTTTTTTTGGTCATTGTTTTTATTTTCCTCATTGTATCATGCTTACTGGTAATATTTGTAATAAGCCATTGCTTTTGTTGTTTGTTTGGAAATTTTGTATACACATGTGGTGGAAGTTAAACATGTGTGTATGATGGTTGTGAGGTTAGGAGTGACTGAGTGTGTGTGTGCATGTGTGTGTTTGCATGTGTAGGTGTATGTGGTGGATTTTGTTAATTTGTTTAAGGTTACAACTTTATTCTTCTTTCCAAAGATGAACAACAAGAGAAACAAAAAAAATGGCAAAGTTTCGTGTACAATTTATTGATCTGATAAGCTTTTGTGGATTCTGTGCGGTATATTATTCTTGCTGCATGCAACAGTATGTTATAGATAAGAAAGACCTCATGTGGTATCTGGTACGCAAACTGTTTAAATGTTGTGACTTTTGGCTTGTGTCGTTTGTACAGAAATAGTGGTATAATTTTGTATGTAGAATACTTTTATTTATTTTTGTATTTTGTAGACTGCATGTCACATATCTATTATATATGTATGTATACCAAATTGTAATCCATGTTCACCTCTGTGAATGCCTCAAATCTACCCGATATCACACTTGTATTTTTCTGTATTCTATTTGGACAGGGTTTGACATCTCTCTGGTATGTTTATTTCATTTACCCCACATTTAGTCACATTTGGACTTGTCCGTTTAAAAAAATGGCAAAGTCCATGGTCCGAATACAGAAGTGTACAAATTAGAATTTAAATTTCAAAATGATTTTACTAGTATATTCAGAATTCACCCTTAAATTATGACATTAGACTTTACAGTTACTGATTTGGGCGAGTCTAAAGGTGACCACAGGGGTTGATGAGTTAATCAATTATCAATGACACGTAGCAAGTGTGGGATCAATTTCATTTGCTCTATACTCTCGTAGTCAAGTCTTTGTGTATTATCCATATTCAAGTTGATATACTATTCATGTCATGGGGACAATGAGAGTTTTCAGATTTAAGATGGGGATTATAAATATGCATAAATTTATCATTTGATTGTCTTGTACCAATGATAATGGACTATTTGGAATTCTTTATATTCATACTAATATGTAAATTATATTTGAAAATGCTAGGAGTGTTTAAAACCATTTAGAATTGATAATTTCTAGGTAATTTCAAATTTCTGTGGAAATTGATATTAAGAGGAGTAAATAGTTGACCGCTACTACAAAGTGAACTTTGAAAAGCTTCCTTGAATTTAAGATATTTTACATCAAAATGAATTTTACTTTGATTTCAACACTGAGAAATCATTCAATATTGTCTGTACACTTTCTAGATTTATTTAGGTTGAAAATGTTTGACCATTTGAAACAAATTTTGAGTCATTTTGTGCTGTGAAGAATTATTTTGTATGAATTGATATGTCAAGAGAACTAAGGTTTGCTCACTGTGTCTATAGATTGTTTATATTTGTTGTCTGTATCGAGTCTTTTGTATATGTACGATTCTCCCACTGCAGTATATGATCAAAATATCTTTTTTATATATTGTGTAGTAACTTTGTACCCTATTTTATCTTTATTGAACATTTAATTGTTTACCCGCACAATGTGACCACTTTATAATTTTTAAAACATTTTATTACGAATGTAGATTTTTAATATCACAAGAGACAGATTGGAAAAGGTGAGATTTGCCATTATCCAGTAATTTAAAAGTTCCTGCGCCAAATTTTAGACGGTTGTTTTCTTAGTCACACTTTAATACATATGTGTTACTTGTCCGTCTATACTCTGTTCTAAATATAGAATCTGTTTTGACAATTTTTTTCTCCTCCAATTTTGTTGACATAACTCGAAATATCCCAATTTAAAACAAAAATCCAGGCTATGGATTTACCATTGCCAGATTCTTTAAAAGAGATTCCTATTTTTAAAATACTGTGAGTAATGACGGGGAGAGGGCATTTATCAATTTGTTGAGATAGTAACTAAAAACAAGACATTTTAAATATTTTTTGGAAAATATCAACAATTCGAAGCCGTTTAATTTGCAGCCTTAAATCATATTTTATAATTTTTATAACCAACATTAATAATATAAACAATTTCCACTGGTTATTGGGATTTAAAATTTTTAGTTTCAAAACACATTAACATTGAAACTTGTATTAAATCAGTTTTTGTTAGTATTTAAGGTTGTCTGGAAATATAAAATACTTCATTGATCATTGTTGATCTCTATAATCGGATATTAACTTGTCTGTTACTCACTTAAATATAAACCAGGACCAAAAATAAAAATCATGAAATGCCAGTAACTGATATTCACCTTGTAGTCTATCTTCTCTGTAATTTATTATCAACAAGTAATTGTGTATTTATTAAATAATGGCAAGGTGCAATGTATTGGGTATGATATTGGGGAAACCCACAACATCCTGTGTTGCTTCAAATGTTCTTTGACTTTCAAATTTGTCTGTAATGCAGTTTATTTCATAAATTAAATGTTGGAATTATCATGCATTGTTTTGTTTTTTATAAATGTGATTGACAATGGAGACTGGCAGATTTATTTAACATGGCATTTATCATCTCCAGGCAGTGAAGGTTTAATCTTTTCATCTCTACAGACTGTAATAGACTGGTCCAAGACAATAGAAAGGAGTGTACCGTTTGGCCACTTAGGGGTGCAATGGTTAATCTTCGCTGAAGTCCAAGGTTGTTATGTAAGGAAATTTGCCAGATTTATACTGATCCCAAATACATTTTAACATCCATTTCTCTTCCACCATCAATAACTGGCCACCATTTATATTGAATATTGAAAAAAAAATACACGCCAATCTTAAACAGGGTTGTCGGGCTTGTACTATCTATCAGTCTCTGTCAAAATCTAAAAAGTAGTCCCAAAACATGTGGTCATGTAATGGATATTTGAATATAAATTATTCAAAACTTCTCGGAACAGGGATACTTTTCACAAAAAATATATAGGCCTACTATGTAAACTGTATCAAAGTCATTTTAAAAAGTATTTGGCCTCAAATAGTACTATATTTTATATATGCATTAAAAATATACAAAAAGACAAATTTTGTAAAGAGCGAAATCTAGGTTACATTTAATAAATGATTTATACATTTTACAAGAATCTCATAAAGTCGAGATGTTGACAGAGATTGAGTGCACGACGGACAACTCTCTGTAAGAGATTGCTTACACACTAATAAAACAAACCAGATAATAATGAAATGTCATAGCAATCTGCATTTTTGTATCACCACTAGATGTCACTGGAGTGTACTGATGGAGATAAAGAAATACTATGCTGTTTGTAGGCAGGGTATGTATTAAAATTTACAAGGGGCTCTTTGAAAGGTTGGGTTGAAAGTTATTTTTGTAATAACATGGACTTCTAACAATATAATTAACAGAAAACACCAAATTCAACATTTTCTTACATGTATATTATTAACAGTTTAGGCATACCATTGAGTGAGTTTGTAAATATTTGGTTTCCGAAGTCACCAAATTTACTCAGTAACCAAGCTCAACTAACTTTTCATGATTTTAAGGTAAAAAACACTCAAAATTTATCCTTTAACTGGACATGTTTATATATTGACAGTGTATAATTGTAAATAATGATCAAAACCATTGCTCATTTGGAGAAAATATCAGAAATATTAAAATATTGTTTGAGTACCGTACTCAACATATTTTTCATTTTTACATTAAAATCCTCAGTATGACGCAAAAATTTACTTCCTAATCATTTAAACCCCAAAATTATAGTCAAAATAATGGAATAAAAGCTGAGCTTGAGTACTGAGTAAATTTGGTGACTTCAGGCCCTGACCTATTTCTCCGAGGTGAACTTGTGGGAAAAAAATTTGTTAACTCCATCAGTGCTACACTTTAACAATTTCATAGCTCCAAAACAAACATTTCACTCGTGATTAAGCTTTAGACGATTTCACCAGTTGATGGGCAGAGTGGTTAGAGCATTGAGTTTTGTACCATGAAGTCCCGCTGGAACCTAAGTTGACTTTTGGAGAGACTTGCTAGGTTCTCTCTTCTACCATTAAAATTTGGCTGCCACCATATAACTGAAAAATTGTTGAGTATGCCATGAAAAACTATTCAAAATCAAAGCAGCTTTGGAGTGTTTCTATTAGGAGCCTTTCTTTGTTAATCTCGACAAACCTGAGCGTTGCCATTGTGATAAATTTGATATCTTATTGTGTGATCTATGAAGACGGGAGTTAGAATTGCTCTGACTGGCTGATATAGAACGCCCTGCCCACACAGAAACAGTTTCCCAATTAATGCACCCTCTACAGTGAAATAGGCATTTTGGGTGAATTTTAGGAAAAAAACTAGTTTAATAATTAACTTTTATATAAGTAAATATCACTAGAGGTATTACATAATAAATAGTTCATAGTTAGAACTTACAAAGTTTCTGAAATGCTGAAACTCTGTTAAAACAATGAAATTATTTATATTTTATCAGGTAATGGTAATATTTTATGAGTAAAAATGAAAAGGATCTAATGTTTAATTCGCTGGAAGGGCATCTAAAAACATGGTAATGGTGATAAGAAAATATTTATTTTATATCTGTTTATAAAACAACACTGACTTCTTTCACAAGTAAGAATGCTTACAGAGGGACTTTTGTTGTATTACTGACTTTTGTCCAGCATCCATATCATTCCATCTGAATGGTCACATTACCATTGGAAACGTCATCATTTAGCAACTTGAAATATGTTAGGAGTAAATGCCAAGAATGTTTATAGCAAGGGAAATGTGTTGGCTAAACTGTAGATAGGCCACCCACGCTGTAACGTCATACATGTTTGAGATAAATGGTGTTACGTAAAATGCTAGTGCATAACATAAACATGTATTTATATAGTACATGTAGGTAGTCGTAGGTAGATAATTTTTTTTAATTCCGAATATAAATGTGCACCGGTATTTCCGTCATGCATTCTTGGGAAACATTAGGCCGAAAATTTTGCCACAATTTAAAGTTAATTAAGACACCCCCACACCAAAAATGGTGTCGTCCTGATTGTCCCACTTTTGGTATATACAAGTGAAAAAAAAGTATAAAAAAAATGTGGGACAATAAAGACAGATTTTATGGGACAATAAGGACTTTCAAATGTGGGATAATCTGGACATGTTTGGATTGTAAAAGAGAAATTGACGCCGGTATAAACAAACTGCAAATTAAGTGTAATGCTTTGATAAGGATATTTCAGAAAATTATAATCTACGCTCACCGTGCTCGCCATTTTTCTTGTAGAGGCTAATATATAAAGACATTTACCTACATAATTCAGTGGCAGATCCAAAGGCATAAATGGTCTACGTCCTCCCCAACCCCCTGTTTGGACACCAAAATATAGATGTAGGCCCTATGCACAGTAAATTAAAATAAACTCAAAAGCCCAGAATTTGACCAAAAATATCTATATTTTTAAATAAGAAGTTGGAAAATCAATAAGAATAATAAAAAAGCAACTCTATATTCATCCTTCGCTCAAACTTCAAATTATAGATCCCCCTGGATTTGTCTATATATTTTGAATTTCATGACTTTTAACTACGCTTTGTTTTATTTCAGTTTCTTTCTATAGTGTTTGTCCTACATTTCAGTAAATAAATTCCTGTTTGCGTTTTCTAAGCAAGTATGAATATGAAAATTAATTTGTAAACAAAATTGGCATTATATCAAATCTCCCTTGTGTTATTATTAGTTAGAGATATAAAGATTTTCCAATTCTTTACACTGAATGAACGCGCGATTTTCGCGCGTACAGCATCTTGTCACCCCCCCCCCCCAAAAAAAAAAACAAAAAACAAAAGCAAAACACGTCCGACCCTCATTGAAAATTCCTGGATCCGACCCTGTAATTAAGAACAACAATGTTTGGTTGAAGACTGAGTACATAGACTGTCTTCATCAATTTGTGTGTGTGTGTGTGTGTGTGTGTGCGTGTGTGCGCGCGCGCGTGTGTGTAGGTGTGTGTGTGCGTATGTGTGTGTGTGTGTGCGCGCATGTGTGTGTGTAGGTGCGTGTGTGTGCGTATATGTGTGCATGCGTGTGTGTGTGTGTGTGTGTGTGTGTGTGTGTGTGTGTGTGTGTGTGTGTGTGTGTGTGTGTGTGTGTGTGTGTGTGTGTGTGTGAACACTTACCAAATACTACAATTTGAATTTTGAATACAGGTAGGACAAGGGGGATAGCGGGAATACGTGCCATCCCACTTTTGAAACTCACCGCCCTCCCCCACTTTTTTACGTAATTTTTTTTATCACACAACCACAATTTTGATTTTCCGGAATCCGTACTTATTATTATGCAAACTTTCGCGCCTCGCTACGCTCGGACAAAATAATTACATTATATATACTCTTCCTCCCCTGTTGCCCATCATTTTGGTAAAGACATTTTCGTTTTTCTTTTCCTCAGCTTGTATGAAGATGAAAATTCATTTGTAAACTTGGCAAATTTTGCATTGTATCAACATGTTAGTTATTTACACATTACATGTATGTAGGCGTTGATACCGGGCGGACAGGGGGTGTCCCCTCCCCACAATTTCTCATATACCAGTTATTTTTTTTTTTACATTATCAACACGTCTGGAACCCAGAAAAGGGTTTCCCAGAACAATCAAAAATTTTCTGGACTCCCTCATCAAGCTCATGCATTGTGTTTGCTGATAATAAATTTATTTTTGATAAATGATACGCATGTCAATTTAATGCAATACTTGGCCGGTCTTTGAGTATCTAATAACTGAACATTCTGGGTAGCATACCCTGGCCCACGCGGAAATGGCGATTTTTTGTGTCACGTTATAATATCATTTTTCACGTTAAAAGTCACTACCTGCCTGCAAAAATTTATGTTTAAACGCGTTAAAAGTGACTTTTTGCATGTAGGTGGTGACTTTTAAGTGGTCATCGCGTAAGTTCATCGCGTTTGTAACCCAAACGGCCTTTCATACAGAGTTGTCGGTCGACTCTGTAAAGTATGGTGGCTGATTTCTGCCATTTTGACTTTTCACATTATTTCTTACGCGAAAACCCGCCGATCGCCTTCAATTATCTAAGCGAAAATGCGATGTAATTAACACGAAAAGACGCCGTTTAGACTCATTCCGGGTGGCAAAAATGCGATGTTCGGTGGGTTTTCACGTTTATTTCACAAGGCGAAAAGGCGAGGTTCGGTGGGTTTTCGCGGTTTTAACCAGTCGAAAAGGCGACGTTCGGTGGGATTTCGCTGTTGCTTGGATTCCGAGAACCACAAAGGTCCACCGTTATCGCCATAGCATAGGTTTATTATCTAGACTGATGTACAGTACCAGGAAAATCATTGGTAAAATTCTAAAGTGCAATTAGATGTTTTTGTATCCAAGGAGAAGTCTATACACGAGGTAAGTAATATAACTTGAGGAGAAAACTACGGTACAAGTTAAGCTACTTCCTTATCACCAGATTTAATGATTGTGTTGTCGAACGCAAGAGACAATCAGTATCGATTGTCTGATTTGGTCCATAATTTGGTTGTGTTGGATGAGTGTTTGCGGCTTTTTGCTTGACATAATCAATTTTCTCTCACAGTTGATTTGCGTTCAACATTTGCTGATAAAGAAGGACCGGAAACATGCAGTGACAAATTCAATCTAAAAAAATCGCGATCTCTCACTGCTACCATTTTCTGGGTATTCGTATGTAGGATACACAATTCTATTTTCGCGTAAACTCGTGATAAGTCGTATACCGGCTTATGAATATATATATATATATATATATATATATATATATATATATATATATATATATATATATATATATATATATATATATATATATATATATATTATATATATATACAGGTGTCGGGAGCCGGGGGGGGGGGCACTTTTTTGGCAAAGATAGGCATAGGTGTTGAAATTTGGGGCTTAGCCCCCAAGACGTTTCTGGCGTGTGTGTGTTTTAAGTTGGTTTAGCCTCCCCCACTTCTGGCGTGTGTGTGTTTTAAGTTGGTTTAGCCCCCCCACTTTCAATTTGCTTCCGACGCCTATATGATATATATATATATATATATATATATATATATATATATATATATATATATATATATATAATTAATTAATTAATTCAGAGGGCTGAAAACTATCTAAAACAATCTATAAATAAGGCTTATTGGAGCAATTTAAAATGGTCCTTATCTGGGCATATCGCCGAGATATATAAACCCTTCTATCTAAGGTCAGAGACATGTATAACATAACTTCATGATTATCTCTCGGAGTATCCAAATTTTTTTTATGTTTTAAATGCAGTAAAGTAGGCAATGATTTTTTAGAAAGATTTTTCATGAGTATCAACAATTCATTGTATGTCCAGGTTTAAACAGGTAAAATAAGGTTTTGGTGAATTCTTGTGCGGTATAACAAAAATTCTATTTGATGTGAGGTCAATTCATATGACCTCCAGTTTGAACTCAGTCGGAAAGGTTTTCGTGCCTGCTCAACCCGGTAAACAAAAACAAGGTTGTCTAAAACCCGGAAACTTTACTATCAGATGCGTCTGCGGAAACTGGGTTTGCACAAATAATAAACTCATAAAACGCCAATTATACTCGAGATTAAAAGTATTTTTTCAACAAGGAAACATTATTCCACACTGTTTTTTTACATCGATACCCATCATTTTTCAATGGAGAAAAAAGTATGGTTTTAAAAGACAGTCGCCTGTGTCGTGAAATAGGAAAGCTATCGTCGTAAAAGCGCGGTCCGGAATCGCTACTGGTTTTACGAAAGCCTATGCATTATTATATCAAGGTGCCCCTAAAGGCACCAATGACCCTAAAAGACTATAGAACCCAAAGCTAGCATTTATTTTCACTCAGTGGCATAGGAAGCAAATCAAAGGGGGCATTTTTATGAAAATTTGTTTTCCCCAGTAAAAAATTGTTTTGTATGCCTTTTGATTATGTAATAGATTCTTAAACAGTGGCGGATCTAGAAAAAAAATAAAGGTGGGTGTTTTGTACGGAAGCGTATTGGGCTCACTTACCCAATTTTTTTTCTTGAGAGTGAAAATATTTTATCTGGCCGCCGCCATTTATTTACCTGGCGGCCGCCACTTAATCGAAGTCTGACTTGAGGCTGAAATCGCTTCATGATCTCGGGCCCTGGGCTGACTTTAAAAGTCTGTTTTGATTTAAACTTGAAACTTCAATAACGAAATAATCATCGTAACTATACCAAACATTACACATGTTTAGATATCGGATAGGCCTTGCTATATATCAAATGTACGTGAAAAAGGGGCGGTCCCCCTTCCCCGGTTCCTTCGCCTATGAATTTTGAATAGCTCAATTATATCGCCCCTTACTCCTCTGTAAGCTAGTGTTTGAAAATTTAGCTTTTTAGTCTCTCGGGAGGGCAGGACATCGTCGTAAAAGTACGACGCATGGTTTTACGACAATGAGGGTAGGATAGGTGATTTAAACCGGACAGTCGTGTTGTAGCTCTGTGTTGTAAATTCTACGTCTTCTATTTTTTCCACATCGTTGCTTTGTATGGTGAACAAATCGAATTTGCAAAGTCGAGGTTGGTTTTCAACAGACTCTTGTTTAGGGGGGTGAAGGTTTCTACATTCAGAAAGTGGAATGTTCTGCGAATTGGGGCAAACATGGAGTTTTCTATAGATCTATACAATTCAAGTTATGTCCATAAAAGTGCATTTATCCTGTATATAGGCCTATGTAGGTTATTTTTATTGAATATTTGATTCCAAGTAGGCTAAATTCAACTTTTAATATAACATCCCGGCACTACCCCCCCCAAAAAAAAAACAATAAATGAATACATACATACATACATACATACATACATACATACATACATACATACATACATACATACATACATACATACATACATACACACATACATACATACATACATACATACATACATACATACATACATACATAACATACATACATATTTGACGGAGCATTCCATGATGCACTGATAATGATGAAAAGTATTGCTCATTTGAAGAAAACTTCATATAGATCTATATCAAAACTTGTTTTATTACATACTTAGATTTTGAGTACCGTACTCAACGTATTTATTCATTTCAGGAAAACAATAAGTAGATCTGAATGTAGATCTCTAACCCCATTTTTATGTAAACGATGAAAAATAGCCGATGTTTCCTGTACAGTTTTGATATTTCGTTGTTAACTATGAAATATCAACTCCATAGAGAATTTTCAGATAATATTTGTTTTGCAAATAGCCCATGTTCGAATATTTGTCTAGCACGTTACATTCACCGGGTATAAACATATTGCCTAGACCCTGTCTGGAAAACTGTGCGAACAAGCTCAGCAACTTTAAACTAGCCCATTTTATACGAAACTATATGGGCATTGCAATAACGTAGCTTTACTCCCTAATCCGCCATTTTGTCAGAATTCGAGCGACTGTCGTTGCGAGGTCACTGTTTTATACTACAACAGACCAAATGGCTGGTGGTGGTATACCTAGAAGAATTCAAAAGGTTTGTTTAATACGAAAGTTCAGCTTTATATTGATGAAATCGTCAATTTAATATAGTTAATTTCTGACTGTAGTAGATCTAGTAGGTTAAGTTTCTTTGTATGCCTCCCTTCACGATTTCCTCATCCACTGGATGATCCAGTCACCTACTGCTGGTGCGGTGTAAATATAGAAGAATATGTATATTTTTATCTTTTTCATGGAATTAAATATAGTTAACTTTATGCATGTATTGAATATTTAGCTACCTGTACATCTACGTGTTGTAATCCAGACCGGGAATCTGAAGAGACATTTCCTTCTTGTCGTCGAGATTAAGATTAACGATGATGTCACTGTCAGTTGTGTTGTCTTCAGACATCAGTTGTTCAGTAAACAGTTTGATCTGACCTAGCTCAGTCTGTTGCGAGCTCGACTCTTGATCGTGAGGTCGTGAGTTCGAGTCCAGCCGGTGGCAGGTTGGTTTCCTGTCCTTTGGATGAGACAGTAAAAACTGAGGTCCCGTGTCACAGTAGATATCGGCACGTTAAAGAACCCTCACTGCTCAGTGGCCATAAGTGCTTAGCATAGGCCATAGCATAAGCCCTTCACTGGCAATGACTCCATACGAGTGAAAGATTCTTGAGTGGGACATTAAACAACAACTAAGCGGGAAATAAGTCAAGCCACACAAGGCAACCGTCATCGAAAACAAATGGTGAAGATTAAAATAAGAAACACCATTCGGATGAAATATCATATTTTATTATTTACATGGACTTCAAAGGATATAAAATGAGCTTTAAGAGACTCTTTGTTAGTTTAAATGGTCTGACTAGATTGATTTATCCAAACAAATGGTCAACTGCAAGCCTCTTGTGATTGTGACATGATGCAATCGATATATATATATATATATATATATATATATATATATATATATATATATATATATATATATATATATATATATATATATATATATATAAAATCAAGTAACCGATTTTCCGTTCACACATTTATTGAAGGCAAAGAAAGTTACAGGTATGTGATCAGACTGCCATCTTCCAATTATTTAAAAATAATGATTTCGAAAATGAATGAAAGCTGACTCTTTTTGAATGCCTAGATAAATAAAAGTCACACTCAAGATCTACAAATAGATTTTTGAAGAAACGAGTTTAGGTGAACTTGATACTAAATTTATTTTGGCACATGTCATGTGATTTCAGTATCGTGTTTTAAGTTATTGGCTAACAGAGGTCTGTTTTTCTCATTTTGTTCCATATCATTGCTAATACTTCCTGTATTATGACGTATATATATTCTACGTTATAAACTCAAATTGATGTTTTTGTTCTGTAATGCCATTATTTCGATCTTGTCACCATGTAAAATTTATGAATGAAGATTTCAAATTCACAAAAACAAACATCATAAAACCAGAAATTTACAATAGTGATGATAATAAAAGTTCAATGATAATATTATTTACCAATATTAGGTATAAAAATTACCCTGTCCATATCATACTGAAGTTGTAAATTTCTCTCAGCTTCTCACACGACAAGAGATCACATGTAACCAAGTTCCAAATAACGATGGCTGATCATACAAAAAGAAAGAAAGAGTCTGTGACTCTGAAAACCTTTAAGCCATGAGATTTTTCAGATGAATTTGAGGCAGAGAATGATGAAGAGGGGATGAAGAGGGAAATGTTATGAAACATGCAAAATTTATACAGAAAATATAAAAAAAATCTGCAAAGAAGCTTGATACCGTAAACTTAGTGGAACTATCATGAATGGAATATTAATGGGTTGCACATATCAGAGACATATGTCTGCGTACAGCCACTCGGCAAAAATTAATAGATATTATCATTATTAGCTTACCTGAACCAAATGTTTATGTGAGCTTTTCAGATCGCCTTTTGTCCGTCATCTGTCCGTCCGTAAACTTTTCATTTTTTCAACTTCTCCTCCAAAACCGCTGAAGGGATTTTGATGAAACTTTATAGGAAGCAAGTCCTCAAGGTCCTCTACCAAGTTTATTCAAATCAGCCCAGGAGTGGATCCAGGGTGGGGCAAAAGAGGCCCAAGGGGTTTCTCCTCTTTAAAAATCTTCTCCAGAACTGCTGCAAGAATTGAAAAACTACCTGTATCTGAGTTATATACATAGAAGTATGATTCAATTTTGTTAATTTCGTTGAAATCGGAAAATAGATTTTTATTGTCTTTTTAGACTTTTTAGGTCTCCTGAGCCATAGGCTTAGGATGACCTATTGCGATCGTCTTTTGTCTGTTGTCGTCTGTCGTTAACATTTACACATTTTTGACTTCTTCTTAAGAACCAGTGGGCCAATTTTAACCAAACTTTGTATATAGCATCCCCATGTGAAGCCGCATAAAGTTTGCGAATGAAAAGGGGCTAGGACCCAAATGAAATCTGTCAATAAACAAAGCCACTAGGGGGCGCTTCAGTAACACATGGTACAATTGTATTACAAATTGCTTAATAACTCAAAACTAATTGACTTTTTGTATACAAAGATATATGAGGAAGTTGTTAGGAATTATCTAAGAATCATTTTGAAAAAATTTCAAGGTCATCAGGTCAAAGGTCAAGGTCACAAGCACCTAAATAAATGGAAAATGTCAGTTTTTTTTGTAAAAGTTTAGACATTTTTGACTACTTCTCGAGAACCATTAGGCTACTTTGAACCAAACTTGACAGGAAGTATAACCACATAAAGCAACATAAAGTTTACAGATGAAAAGGGGCGAGGACCAAACATGGCTGTCATGGCTAAATATTGAGCAAATGAGTCAGCAGATATTTTTGATATAATACATGTACATGTATCCCCAAAATTATTAAATCTAGAGAAAAAACTGTTACCTTAAAATGAGCACCTTGCAAAAATCTACCATTATTTTATTTTGGTGGAAATTGTCTGGATGACCCTTATGTGAGTATTTCTCCTTTTTGTGGAATTTTCAGGTTTTTTGATGTTTTTTCACATTATCTTGAAAAGTATAATAGAGAAAAAGTGAAAGTAGCAAAAATGTTCAGCAAAAAAAATCTACAAAAAAGTCAACAGGACCGAAATTGTAAGGTAACCCCTTATGGTAGCTATTTTCCTTTTTAAGCTGATTTTTCATGTTTTTGGATCTTTTTTTTACATTATTTTGAAAAGTATAATAGCTAGAGTAAAAATGAAAGAAGCAAAATTGTTCAGCATGCAAAGATCTACAAAAAATCAAAAGGGCCAAAATTGTCAGATCACACCTTATGGGAGTTATTTTCCCTTTTAAGTTGATTTTTCATGTTTTTGGATGTTTATTGACATTTATCTTGAAAAGTATAATAGCTAGAATAGATGCAGAAATGTTTAGTCAAGCAAAGGTCTACAAAAAAAGTTAACAAGGCCTAAATTGTCACGTCCTCACTTATGGGAGTTATCTCCCTTTAATTGGATTTCTGATGTCTTGAAAATGTATTCTGTCAATAAACGGTTCACTAGGGGGTGATTGAAATTGAATAACACAGGGTACAGTTACATACAAACGGCTTAATAACTCAAAACTGATTGATTTTTTTGTATACAAAGATATATCAGAAAGTTGCTAGGAATTAGCTAAGGATCATTTTGACAAAATGATCAAAGGTCAAGTTCATGTAAGTAAACAGAAAATATTATTTTTGTTTGTTTGTTGTTTTTTTTTTTTTTGTCAAATGTTAGACAGTTTTGACTTCTCAAGAACCAGTGGACAAATTTTAACCAACCAAACTTGACAGGAAATTGTTCTCAGGTGACCGTTTAGGCCCATTGGGCCTCTTGTTTGTATGATTTCTTTGATTTTATCCCTTAAAAGTCATTATGATGCATTTATTTTATGTATTTTACCTGTGGTTTGGTAGATAATGCTTTTCTGAAAGAATTTTGCTGAAATTCAATTTTATGAATTTTTTAAGACTGCGAAAATGAGGGGGAGGGGGTAATTTACCACATTTTGGACTTCTTCTCCAAAACTGCTAAAGGCTGATTTTGAACATAAGAAAATGTAAGACATTTGGTGATTGGTTGATCATAAATGCATATTCATTGTTTCATTATGATCAACTAATCAGCGAACGTCTTACATTTTCTTATGTTCAAAATGGAGACAGACGATGTGAATACAAAAAACAATAGGTACCTAGAATAAATGTCTCGTAGAAATGGAATTATGTCATGTCATAACTTAGTGACGATGGATTTACAAATCTTAAAGATCAAGTAAGCATATCAACAAATATCAGAAATCATCGATAAGAAATAAACAGTTAAAATGATTGCTAAGCTACTGTGAAAATTTCACAGCATCTTGCTACGAAGAAAGTATATGGGAGGACTTCTGTCCCTTATTTTACCTCAAAAAAGATACTTAAAATCAGGGCAGAAAGTTTGGCCTATGTTTGGTAATGATTTCAGAAAACACAAATATGTAAAACACAGAAGATGTAAATTAAACTTGATTAGATTTAGATTAAACTTAAATTGTTTTTTGAGACTTGACCAATGCATCAATACGTATTGTGTATTGAAAAAGCAAATATTCAATATGTATTGTATCTAAAAATTCCTATCAATACACATCCCTATTGATGATAAGGATTACTGGTCAAGCATTGGGTTGAAGTTGCTGTAGTTCCAACATTTTGTTAATGCTATGCACTAATTCCTTATTTCTTTGAATGTAAAATATAAAAATAACAGTTAAAATATATAAATAGATTTCCAATCACCACATGTGACTGGTTCTTGGCCAAACATTTTTGGATATTTGAGAACTAACATTTGAATTTTTCCCCCCCATAAATTATGTAATTTCATTTTGTTTCTCACAACTTTTATTCTCCGACTGATTACACACTTTAAAAACAATTGTGTGTGACATTGAATGCATTTAGACATTCAACAAATTCAATCCAAATTCAACTTGGATATTGAGGCTTTTACTGCACTTATAGCTTCTACTGCTCTATTAGCCCATTAAAACGACTTTCATCAACTCTAGTCTACCGTAGCTAGCCTGACAAATACTCTCAAAAAGTTTTGAAAACGTTTGGTTATCATCTACCTTTACAGCACACATTCTAATCTGAGACATTGTTACTTTGAGGTATCTGCTCCCCATCAGTCTAAAAAAAAAAGTAATATACCTGTGTGGCTTCTGTAATTTAAACACACTGTGTCTGCATCAAAACAATGCAAAAGGCATAGATCTAACGTTCATGTGCTTAGAATCAATGAAAATATCAACCAGAAACAATTTGCAAACAGTAAATTACAACTTTTCACTGGCAGAATTTACATTTCCGGATTGATGATTTTGTGTGTTTTTTATAAAATACAATGTCTGTCTTGCATCAGAAATCATTTACAGTTCTTTTATCATACCATCATTCACAAAATTTCACTCTGCCTCAATAAAGGAAGTTGATTAAAGTCTAAGTGAAATTTTGCTCCACTTGTGGTTTCTTCCAATTAAATAAATATGTACACTAACCTTTTGATTATAACAGTAGTGTTCTAGCCAATCTAGGGTTTCTGAGTAATTTATTCACGGCCATGACATGAAATAAAATGATAGGGTCTCTTTGTTTTATTATCAGGGTTCTGGAAAATTGGTTATGTAATCACTTTCGCACTTTGGGTGAGTGATTACATAATGTCCACTTGCCCAAACTCATTTTGTACTCGCTAAACTATGAAACTGTAGTATTTCAAAGAAGATGTGTTAAGAGTGTATAAAATCTTTTTCAAAGTTTATAGATCTTAGATTTATATGACTTAACAGATTAGATACTCTTTATTTGACAAATTCTCATTTCTTTCTAATCAAGTACTTATTACAAAGGAAAATGTGTGAAAATCTTACCACAACTTTTTTATGCTTTTATTTTAAGTTTTTTGAATTCAAATTCACGACTGAAATTTTGGTTGCCCACCAAGAAAATCTGGTTGCCCGCAAAGAAAATAATATTTAATTTAATTTTGTTTTTCAAATTTATTGTTATTTTAATAGATAAATTGTTATACAATATATTGTCTCTGAATGATGCATTTACATCTAAATAACTGTAAATGCATCATTATTATTACTATTATTACTATTTTATGATGTTGCTACTACCAGAGATGTCAGTGTAAATTACAAAAGTAAGTTTTCACTATTGTTAGATGAAAACACTAGTCATCCATTTCTATATATTTCATTACAACTTTTATTAACAGTAACTATTTTTACTTTTATCATTCATTTACATTTAATTCAGATTTTAAAACTTTTTTGAAACATTGTATAGTGCCATGATTATTTTACCAAATCCTGAAATTCAGGTCCGTTCAGTATTGGTTCTTTTATTTACACACATCCAACTTCCACTTCCTCCACAAACTGCAGGTATTGGCAGTTAATACAGGATGTGTCCTGTGACATTTTTGTCCATGAGGTAAAGACTGACGTGTTTTATTGTCAATAAAATAATTATTTCAGTTTCTAATTGTTTTTGTAATGCATTTTGAAATAAAATAGAAGGAAATGATCGCTTTCGAAACTTAAAATAGAATCTGGATTTTCAGTACGGCGTCAGTGTCAGTGCCAGTGGGCCTACTTGCCAGATGGGGGAGTTCATTGTCAAAATTTACTCGTCCAAAATTATTTCTTACTTGCCAATGCGAGCGGGCGAGTGGATTTTTCGAACCCTGATTATAAATTACTCGCCAATTTCCACTTCCATCTTTACTTTCATTTTTATGATTTTACTGACTATTTGAAATCTTATTGCAAGTTTTACTTGCCACCGCGAGCCGAAAATCATTAACATTGAGCCCTATATAAACACATACATTTTGTCTTCATTAGAGAATGTATTTTACATATACAAATACATTTTGTCTTCACAAGAGAATGTATTTTTCATATAAATGTATACATCTGTACTTCACAGGAGACGACGCGTCTCATGCAGGAACCAGTACCAGGAATTGAAGCAAAACCAGATGAAGATAATGCCAGATATTTTCATGTACAAGTAATTGGTCCTAAAGATGTAAGTGTTAAAAGAAGAATTGATTCATAGTCAACTCCACTTATAACGAAGTGGAAGGGAGAAAGATTTTTATCTTGTTATAACCAGAATTCGTCATACGGAATGAGGTCAGATAACGGGTTTTTTTTCATTGATAACCAGTTGTGTAATGTAACTTAATTATACAACATTGAATCATGTATCATGGAATGACATCCAAGCCAAGAGTTTATAATGCAGTCTATTTAATCTTAATAAAAGTTAAGTCTATTTGAAAAGAAAACATACATTTTGAAAAAAGCAGTAGATTGATATCTTAACACTTAACACCTCGTTATACAGCACTAAAACTACTTGATGAAACTGTCATCGGGACAATTTTATAAGGTTGTTAAATGCGATATCTCATTATATTTATCACGTTATAGGTGTTCAGATTTCTACAGAATTGAATAGTAAATGCAAGGGGAATAGAAATATTCTGGTTATGAACGGAATCTCATTGTAAGTGAAGTTGACTGTATTTATAGTCAAGTGAGCTATACCCATCACTTTGCTTTTGACCCATTGGGCAAATTTGCACATTTTCTCTCCATTAGGCCTATTGGCTATTTTAATCAAACATGTTTACTTAATACATACAGTACACTCTGCATGCATATACAGATGCTCTCAGCTGCTGAAAAAGTCACTTATCTGGGTAAATACCACTTGTCAAAAGGAAAGAACAAAATTTTTATCGTAAAAAATTTTAGTATTTGAGGAACAATTGCATGTGTTTTCTGTTGTTTGTTTGGAACAGTCCTATTTGATGGATACAAATTTCTCTTTAGCAATGTGAAATACTTGAGTACTGTAAACTTGGATATTTTGGCATTGCTAAAATTTGGTCACTTTGGTCACAAAATGAAGGGTTAATTTTTGACTAGTTAAATTTTGGCCATTTATGTTTATATCGAGTTTAGATTTGGCCAGCCAGTGTGGAACTTTATTTCCCCATCGCTTACGTGGTCACTTTTGCCTTGGACATCTCGGTAATTTCTAAATGCTCTTGCGTTTTCAGTGGCTGTTTTCTGCTGCTCAGCTACTCAACAGCATAACTTAGGCGCCGTGGGCAGTGGCAATACACTGGCATTTAAAAGAGACATCTGTATCTTTTAATGTATCTGGTATAAATCTGTTTTGAGAAATCACTAGTTGTGCCAAAATGATAAGTCTGTCCATAGGATTTATAGCTATATTGGTCGTTACAAGTTTTCAGTAGAAAGGAATCGGATTCAACCAGTAACCACTTGTAATGATGGATGTAATTACAAGTTGTTGCTGTATATTTGGCACACATTAGTTTTTAATCATTAAAGAGAAAGAAGTATCTAGAAATCTGCGTGTATCCAACAATTCAGACAAGGGTGGATCCAGGGTGGGGCAAAATATCTTCTGCACCAGAGCCTCTGCATGGATTGAAAAACTAATTGTATCTGAGTGATGTTAATACTACAGGGTTCGAAAAATTTGTATAAAAGCATTCGTCCTTCGGGCGAGTGATTACATAACTTCCAATCGCCCGAACTCATTTTGCACTCGCCCAAGTATGAAAACGTAGTATTTCAAAGTAGATGTGTTATGAGCGTACAAATTTTTTTTCAGAGTAAATAGATCTTACATGACTTAACAGATATGATACTCTTTATTTGACAAATTGTCTTTTTTCTACTTATTACGATGGAAAATAAGTGAAAATCTTACAACTTTTGTATGCTATTATTTTAAGTTTTTAGAATTCAAATTCTTGACTGAAATTTTGGTTGCCAACAATAAAAATCTGTTCGCCCACAAAGAAAAAAAATATTTCATTTAATTTTGTTTTTTTAAGTTATTGTTATTTTAATAGATAAAATTTACATGTATATACAATATATATTGTTTCTGAATAATAAATTTAAAAGGGAAAACAGATTTTCAGTAGGGTGTCAGCACTCGCCACACGGGCGAGTTCATTATGTATATTTACTCGCCCGAAACAATTTTTTACTCGCCAATAGGAGCGGGTGAATGGATTTTTTGAACCCTGTACTAACATAGATGTATAATTCAAATTTGTTTATTTCGTAGATATTGGAAAGTAAATTTTTGACACGTTTTTGGCATCTTTTTAGACTGTAATTTTCATTCATTTTTGTATGATTTCTTTGATTTTCTCCCCATTTATTCATTATGATGTATTCATTTTATGTGGGTCAGAATAGGTCTCAGAGGGTATCCTATTTTGGAAATTATTTATTTTTAAGTCTCCTCAACTCTGAAAGAGTGTTATAATAATTGAGATTACCATATTTGTAAGATACCAACACAGTTCAGGTTAATGATGTGGCCCAAATGGGCCTCTTGTTTCTATCTTTGGCTGAAAGAATGAACGATTTAACTGTATTGTGTACCTTCAAACGTCTTAAAAATTATACCCATATTTTAAAATTTCATTGCAGGGCTCAAAGAGGCGAGTAATTTGGTCGCATATGCTGCAAAAAATTATAAATGGCGACTAAAAATTAAACTAACTCGCCATTTTGATGACGGTAAATAGGGTCCCATAAATGCAGTGTTATCGTACTTGGAATCCACATTTTGCATTCTGGCCGGTCCTGAACTGTCATAAATTGCTTCTTGCTTATTTAACCTAAAAGAAGGTTACACTAAAACCTGGTAAAACAATGATGTACCCAATAGGCATGGTAATATTTCCTTGTTTATTTCATTGATACGTCTCTAAACAAATACCATACATGTAAACATTCAAGTATTTATCAGTTTAAGTTAGCTTTTAGTTTTAACAATTTATTTCACGATTTGTGCCATTTTAGTCACAATTCCATTCTGGTATTTACAGGTTTTATCCGCTGATTTTCGCTTGACCATTTAAAATGACATCCAAGAAAAAACAAGACTTGCTAACCAATTTCGGGTTTTCCGGCACAGCAGCTAGTAATACCAGAATTGTAACAGGCAGTGACCCAATAAATTAAAAATCTTAAAACAGAATTTCTTATGATGAAGTGGTTGAAAGAGTTGTTTTCATGACTCTTTACTGAATGTAAGCAAATCCTTTCACATGCCTACTCATGGTATCATAGAGTGAGCCGCAGCACGATTTACCCAAAACCATCCAAAACTACCCAGAACAAAAACAAAAACACCTTTCAACAACTTTTTAAAAAAAATTTATAAATGAAATAAACATCTATTAAGTTTTAATATAAAAAATTAACCTAGCTACATCGTTCTCGCTTAAATTCGGCCAATATGTATTCATTGTACATTTATAGTAGTCATAGTTGGAGTCCAGAACTATCTAGAATGATAGACATAGATGTTGATGTCCATGACCATTTTTAGCTCGTCTATTCGAAGAATAAGGGGGCTTATTTAGTCATGTTGGCATCTGTCGTTGCCAGGTTAAGGTTAAAGTTTTGGGGCAAGTGTTGGAAAGTACGATAAATCATTCAATATTTGTAGTAGGAGGCTGTTATTTGGTATGATGGACTATTTGGGGGTAAAGTACCATTTAGTGGAGTGAAATCTGAAACTTTTTTGGAAAAAATTTAAATTTTGACATGTTTTGTGACTTAAACTTTTATTCATGAAAATCAAAGGTTAAAGTTTTGGGGCAAATGATGGAAAGTACTATAAATCATTCAATATGTATAGTAGGAGGCTGTTATTTGGTATAAAGGACTCTTTTGGGGTAAAGTACATGTAACAGTTAGTGGAGTGACATCTGAAACTATTTTTGGATAAAATTCAAATATTGACATATTTTGTGATTTTTTGGACTTAGTTTTTTTGTAAAAATTTGCTGTGTTCAGATCAATATTAAGTTTTAAGGCATCGATTGCTTCTAAAAGTAACAAATATATATATAATATTTACCTATAAAAGTAGCATTTTTATCAGACAGAGTAGACTAGAATGCATTTTGAAAGAATAAAACATTTTGCTTTCTATTTACAACTTAATTCTTATACATTGTATACAAATTCTGCATAGTAAACCATTACAAAATTTCAATATAGATAACTATCCGGTACAGTTTTTGACACTACTTCAGTAATCGTGGGCATGACGGATTGTACGTCACAAATCAAGGGCTCTGAGATTTCCTGATGTTGCATAAGTCACTTGTTTGGAGCCTATGCATTTTTAGTTGATTAAACTTAAAGGTAAATATCTCGATACAAGTGCAGTTTTCGACATTGGGGATTTTGAATTATTGTTTATATGAACAAAACACAAATGTATACGGAAAATTGTTTTTTCTTTGTCCTTTGACCTTTAACCAATAGCCAAAATATCCCAATTTACAGTATTGATTTGTACTCGTTCTTTGAAAAGAGAGAAATATTTTCATCTGTCCTACATCCTGTATCACTCTGTATATCCAGGTCGAGTACAGATGAGCAGGCTATAGCTACATGTGTACTTCAGTAGTCCTAACCCCATGACATTATTTGTTCTCATTCAAATGTTTATGTCAGTCTCTGATATAAATGTACTTTCTCATACAATTTCATAGGTTTTTTTTCTGCTATTTTTTCTGTCATTAAATGTCAATACATGAGAAAATATTTTTCCGTATGTACAGTGGAATCTCATTAACTGGACCACCCTGTTTACTTTGAGATATCCGAAATTTGAGATATTTTCATTTCACATATTTTCCATTTTTATCTGACAAAGAATAGACCTACACAAGGTAGTGCTTGATTCCAATTAGTTTTAAGCAGTTATTAATTACAATTTTACCTGGGCTTGTTAACTCGAGTTGATTGTCCAGTGTTTCGCATGTAAACACGTAATTTTGTATAAAAATTTTTGTGTACAAATTATAAACCTTCAATCACAGAGGATAATTTTGAGATAAATTGAAATTTTATAATATTTCGGTACTTTGAACGAAACAATACTTTGAGATAAGCGAAATTTTGCGATAAAAACTTTGAGATATCCGGAATAAAAGTACTATAGATATATAGTAAAAAAGTTGGGACCAGACGTTCAACTTTGACATAACCGGAATTTCAACTCATCCAATTTTGACATACGGTAACGAGATTCCACTGTACTTGTATATGGCCCACATAACCAATAAATAGCAAATGGTAGTCCTAGATTCTTTAAGTCTGTAAGATATTTGGATGTACATGTAGAAGATTGTTGAGCCCAGATGTATACATGTACATATAAATATTTTTGGAATACTACTCATTGTATTGTATATTTACCATAATATTCTTTTTGTCACAAGATATCTGTTTTCTTTCAGTCTCCATATGAAAAAGGAAAATTTGAATTAGAGCTTTTTCTACCAGAAGAATATCCAATGTCAGCACCCAAAGTTCGGTTTTTGACCAAGATATATCATCCAAATATAGACAAACTTGGTAGAATATGTCTAGATATATTAAAAGGTACAGTACATGTTCTTTTTCTAAATGATGAAGCTACCATCATAAGCCACAAGCATACAGTGATGTAAATAGAAATAATTACAAGTTGCTGATACCAACATGAAGCTAAATCAATTTCTATTCAACTCTCAAAAATATGTATGTTTTCTAGTCCATGGAAAAATGAAAATCAAAACAGAATAGAGGGGACAGCATTGAGTAGGAGGTGCTTGCTATGCAAATAACATGTGAAATTCATTACGAATAAGTTCCGATCAATTTTGAAAACTAACAAATTAACATGTTTTTCAACTAATCGCTATACATAACTTGTCTTAATGAGATTCACCATGCATATTTCCTTTATTTATACAACCCTATATGGTGACCACATGCCGTTCATAACCAGCGACTGCTCAATGTTAGCGGATGTCACTTGCATACTGCGTGTATTGATATCGCAAAGGGAGGTAACTCTAACACTGAATGTTACAATTTCTAGTTCTGGATTCCGCGGAAGGGAAAATTGCCATGTCCATTGTCAGGTGTTTAGACAACAATTATCACAACTTTTTAAGTTAAACACAATAAGATTGGGATGTATAAAGCTAAACTTTTTGTGTGATTGGTCTGTTCATAGTGGATTTCAAACAGAAACGATGTCTTCAACAAAAAGTTTTATCCATTGTCGAAAGCGTTGATGTCTATAAATGAAATTGGTGATAAATCCATTTGTTACATCACATTTTTAGGCCCGAATTATGTCGATGAAAAATTATTTTCACCTCGTACAGTTATTTATAGTACCACGGTAATGGTGCTAAATAGAATTGTTTATGTTGGATATTACAAGCCCTAAAATTTGCTTTAAATCGCAGCCATTTTTTGCTATGAAAAAATTTATTTTTCCTGTTCCCAGTGTCATATTTGGTTTAAATTTAAGTACGTAGTTTCCATAAATGCTCATGTTGTATTTTGAAATGAGTGATAATGCACGACAGACAATATTTAAAGTTGGTGTGGAATTAGCATTCTAAATCTTATCTGTTGTATCAACAGATAAAATTTAGAATGCTGATTTTTAATTCATTTAGAAGCAGGAAATTGAAGTTTTTGTTTTTGTTTTTTAGATCTACATTAATTTTATTTATTTTCATTTCATATATGTTAGATAGAAGTAGTTTGAATCCCATTGCTATTTTGCCAAAATAACAACCCATTTCAGTACTTTCTGAAACTTAACTGAAAAATGTCATAAATAGAATATTTGACAATTGTTTTTGAATAACATGTTTATAACATCTCATCTGCTAAGACTGACGTCACCCGTGAGGGGTGATATCAAAACTAATATCAGATGGATAGGTAACCTGATACCAGAACATGTTGTATCCTTCTAAACCAATCAAATTCTGAGTATTTTGCGAGAGGTGGGATAAACAAGTATATACATGTAGTACCTAAATACAGTGAAACCTGTATGTAGGGACCACCCAAGGGACCAAGAAATACTGACCTTTATGTGCAGGTGACCCTTATACACAGGTTCAAATTGGTTTGCAGTCAATGAAATTGAAAAAACTGGCCTTTATAAACAGGTAATCCTTATATAGTGGTGACCACTATGCAGGTTTTACTGTACTTACATGTATATAATGCACATATTATTTTAAGCAAGTCATACTGCATGACAAATAATTATTTACATTTTTGAAGGTTTTAACTTGAAGGTAATACTGGTGAGAAAAGTGTACTGGTGAGAAAAGTGTACTGGTGCGATACCTATTATCAGATAGTGCCTATTGTCAGACACTTCTCTTTGCATGTAAATGAACAAGATTTTTCTAGAAATTTTCAATACATCGTTGGACTTTAAACATAACATGATACAAAAATTAATAATTCCTCTACAACATTGTAATCGCTCATCTTTCTATTGTACTGTCCAACACGAGTTGGGAGGGAAGTGACGTCACCAGCTCTGCATAAATACTACTACTGTCCGACAATAGGTCCTCCTGCATCACGATCATGGCATTCAGGTTGAATTTTTTAAATTGGCTAAATTCACTTTTTGGTATTTTCCACCAAAATCTATTACATCTAAAGGTAACCTATTGTGATACAAAGTTTCAAAGGAATTCTATCAGTTGAACTAAAGATATTTGGTAAAAACCTTGATTTTTCGTCCGAGAATAGGTCCCAAATCAGAATGAAATAGTCTCAGAAATGGCTAGAATGGCTTTCCTGGCTTCTCAGGGGTGCTGGGTTTCCAGGGGCCTAGGTGTCCCCCAGCCTACTGGGGCTAAGATAGTGTTTCCTACTTTTTCACTTAGATTAACTAACATCCCTGAAAAAAGGCTTGAGAAACAAAAAATTTATTTGAATGGCCTAAATAAGCCATTTGTATTAGACTTTAGCCTATGTCATTTGATACACCCCTTATGACTTACGTAGGCAAAAAAAAATAGATCTTATGTGACTTAACAGATATGAAGCTCTTCATTTAACAAATAGTCTTTTTTTTCTAATTAAGTATTTATTATGATGGAAAATGTGTGAAAATCTTACCACACCTTTTGTATGCTCTCATTTCAGTTTTTAGAATTCAAATTCTTGACTGAAATTTTGGTTGCCTGCCATAAAAATCTGGCTACCCACAATGAAAAAAAATATTTTATTTAATTTTGTTTTTTTTAGTTATTGTTATTTTAATAGATAAATTTATATACAATATATATTGTCTCTGAATGATGCATTTGCATCTAAATTAACTGTAAATGCATCATTATTATTACTATAATCAATTATTATTATTACTATTTTATGATGTTACTACTATGTGTTTAACTAAATCAATATAAATTACAAAAGTAAGTTTTCACTATTGTTAGATGAAAACAAGAGCTATCCATTTCTATATTTTCATTAAAACTTTTATTTATAGTATTGAGTAACTACTTTTACTTTTATCATTCACTTACCTTTAGATTTTATAACTTCTATACAAATTATAGTGTTAAGATTATTTTACCAAATCCTGAAATTCAGGTCCGTTCGGAATTGGTTCTTTAATTTACACACTTCCAACTTCCACTTCCTCAACAAACTGCAAGTATCAGCTGTCAACACACGATGTGTTCTGTGACATTTTTGTCCATGGGGTAAAGACTAACATGTTTAATTGTCAATAAAATAATTATTTAAGTTTCTAATTGTTTATTGTAATGTATTTTGAAATGAAAATAGAAGGAAATGGACCAGTTTCGAAATTTAAAAGGGAAAACAGATTTTCAGTAGGGCGTCAACACTCGCCACATGGGTGAGTTCATTATGGATATTTACTCGCCCGAAATGAATTTTTACTCGCCAATGCGAGCGGGCGAGTGGATTTTTCGAACCCTGCATGAGAAGATTTTAGAAAGATTAGTATATGGGAATCTGTCTAATAATTACAAATGAAAAGGAGCTAGGACCCACCATTAAGGCCCATTGGTCCTTTTTATAGTTTTAATGGTTATGATCTAGAAGATAAATTTTGAGACATGATTTTTTATTTACAGATAAATGGAGCCCAGCATTACAGATTCGAACAGTTCTTTTATCAATACAGGCTTTATTAAGTGCACCAAATCCAGATGACCCATTAGCAAATGACGTAGCAGAACAGTGGAAGAAAGATGAACAAAAGGCTATAGAAACAGGTATTTCATAGATCAAGAGAATGTGTCAGGCTCTATCATTAAATTTTAGTTCTCATTGTGACCAACTGGAATTTTAAATTTCTTTTTCACACAAGTGGCCAAATCAATTGAAAGCACACTATATCATGACTTACTTACAGGCATTGTTAATTTGGTGCAAATCAAAAGTTTGAAATTTATGCTACTTAAAATCAGTTTCACTGGAATTCTAATACGCCAAGCTCTTCAGGTTTCTAGCAGCATCTAGATTGTTTTTTGTCACCTGATAACTCTGATTACTTTAACACAAAGGCCCCGATGAGGTCTGAAAAATTATGAAGATATGGCCCACACAGATAAACATGACAGACGGGTATAACTCTTAAAATAGGGGTGAGAGAAGTGGAGTTTTTGTATGTAACACTCTAGCTACTTAAAGGGGCATTAGCTGTGTTTACCAAAAACAATTATTTGTATTTTTTCTACTTTTACTGCTTGAACTTGATGTATAATAACAAATAAGAGCTATACACAGGCATAAAAAATCTTATATTTCTATATATTTTGTGAAAATAAGGTTGTATTCATATACAGATATACAAATAGTAAGGCTGAGTTTATCAATTGCAAGTGAAAAAGTTCTAAACCTGGGTTTCTCAAATAGTTTTCACAAAATATACAGGAATGTAAGAATATTTTTGTCTGTGTATATCTCTTGTTATTTTATATCAATCTAAGTAGCAGACATTTTGAAATAAAAAAAAGTTACTGGTCAACCGGACCAGTGAATAAAGGAATTTTACTGGTCAAAATTTTTTTTTACTGGTTTTGTATATATACACAATTGAAATGAAATGGAAAATTACTGGTCATTTGAATCAGTTATCAGATAGATTTCTCTGGACTTTTGTAAAATTTACTGGTTTTTCTGGTAAGTCCGGTGAAATTCAAAAACTCTGAGCTAATGCTCCTTTAAAATGTATATATCTGCGTATAATATGTTGAGCCTTCGTGAAAATGATGTAGCCTTAGCCAAACGCTCAAATTAAGTGAATATTATGGATAATTGGTACAAGGCTAAAAATCAAAGTCTCACGTCACAACTGACTTAGCATGTAAAAGAGCCATCACTGCATTGGCATCGGTCCATAGCACAGGTCACACTTTGTAGCACTTCACCTAAAGCTGGTGACATCTCCATATAATGAAAAACTCTTGGCAGGATGTAAAACAACTATAAAACAAGCAAACCACAGTGATCATTGACTAGTTTTCCAAGTAATTAACTCATTTACCCCTGAAAAATGATAGACTCTTCTGTAAATCAATGATTTAGGCCAGTCTAAATGTGTCTTCAAGGGTGAATTTCATCAACCAGTCTTCTGAGGGAACCTCTTGTCTGTGTCTAGCAATATGTTACTACACACAATAATAAAACAGATTAAATAAAATTGCATTTTGTAAAAATATAAACAAGAAACAAAATTTCACTTCATATACAAAATGTATGTTTAGAAATCAAGATAAAAGAGGAGAAATCATAAAAAATGGTTGAATCCCTTTGCAAGGACTAGGGGCTGATCCTACCTCTGGAAGTTTCAGAGGTCCAAGTTGTTCCAGTATACACTATAATATATTTTAATATTACCATGTGGACTTCAATACTGTTTACTCATTGATAAATCTTATTACAGTCAACTCTTGTTATAACGGCACATGATATAACAGCATTTTTGGTTAACGACAGAAATTTCATGGGAACGAATTTACATCCATGTTAATTTGTTTGATATGATGGCAGATTTGCTTTCCAGCACCTGCAGTGATTTGTGGCAACAAACATGCAATTTACTTCTAGAATTAACTTGTTATAATGGCAAAACGTAGAAAATGAAAAATTGTTGCCATATATTTATTAAATTGATAGAGTGAAAAAAAACAATAAAAGCAATTTTTTGTTGTTGTTGTCATCGTATTTCATTCATGCAATCGTATTGAACTGAAATTTAAAATTAAATGCGGGTATACAACAAATTATATTCATGCCAAGTTTAGAAATTTGATATAACAGCATATTTGATATAACAGCAATTTTACTTGATCCCAACCAGACCGTTATAACAAGAGTTGACTATTTATGTTTTACTGTGATCATTCTGTTGTTAGTGTTAAAGTATATCTGGATTTTTTTTATCTTACAGCTAGATCATGGACAAACTTGCATGCAAAAAGTGAACAAGATTAAGCAGTGTGTCATGTGCTTGTAAGGTTGAACGTGCTGTCATATGTACAAATGAACAGATTTACAGAATCATCTTATTCTTCCTATTTGGATATCTTCGTTTGCAAAGGGAGTTAATCCTGTTGAGTCAAGGAAAAACAACCTGTACCTAATCTTGTTACAGCACTACAATTTGGCTCTGGAATGAATGTTGTTAAATACTGTTGTACTTTGTCACAAAGCTACTGTCTATAGTCTGTATCATTTACAAATGATAAATACACTTTTTACGATAATTGAATGTACTGTTCCTCAGTGAATTTACAGGACAGTTGCCATATATATATATATATATATATATATATATATATATATATATATATATATATATATATATATATATATATATATATATGTGGTAGCTTCTTGGACAGATTTGGACTGAATTTCATTAAAGTAATAAGGCATAATATTATTGAAAGCATAGAAGAAATTAAAATGTGCAACTGAAATTGAAATCATGAAACTGATCTGCATTACATTCTTTTAAGCAAATCTAGAATTTATAGAGTTCAGAAATACATATATATACACTATATATATTCAATTCAAGAATTAAAACAAAATAAGTGTCAAAAGTATTCTATATCTTGCAATTTATGCTTTTGATTCATTTCCTACAGTAAATTCATAATGAGAATTTCACACAAGTTTAAAGAATACTGTGTCTTCATTTGAGAATAGGAAATGATATGAAACCAAATTTAGATGGAACATTGATTGTAAGGTGTGTAATATCTGCACAAACAAGATTAGGATATTTTTTCAAGGCTAAAACATGCATACTTGTAACATTAACTGGTATGTACATGTTCATAGTTTACTTTAGTGATTTAATAAAAAAAAAAAATAAAAAGAGAAATATTTACACATATTTCAACCTATTACAATCTGTATCATGTGCCACATTTGTATATGCGGAAGACCAACATTACGGATTGTGCATTCATGTTGGTGGTAGTGCTCACAATTGTATTTGCAATAGGTGTATTTATTGAACTAAAGAACTTGGTATATTTTATTTTATCAGCGATCATCTTGTCCAAATAAATTAAGAAATCAAGTTTGTATTACTATTTTTTGTTTACTTTCACTTTCATTTGAACTTGACGCATCCTATTAGAGCCTTCGTATTCATTGAATACTAGTTAGTGGGAAATAACCCACTTTTATAAGGCCAAGTAAAAAAATTCTTCTGGTTCTCAGACACCGCAGCACGCAAAAAAGAAACCGCCGATGAACCCATTTTATTCACATTTCATAAAAATATTGCCGCACGGCAAGTAAAAATGTCGGTCATTTCAAATGGCTTAAGTTTTGAAAATAATCCATTTCCGTCTATTAGTAGTTCAAAATGCATTTCTAAAACCCAATTAGAAACTAAAATAATTATTTTATTGACAATTCAACCTGTAAATCTTTACCTTCACGCCCAAAAATGTCACAGAACACATTGTGTGATTTCCGCTGTTGCTTGCAGTTTATGGAGGAAGTGGAAGTTGGGTTTTTTTAAATGAAAGAACCGATACCAAAAGGAACTTAATTTCAGGATGTGTTAAAATGATGATACATGTTACACTATATGGTGTATAAAAGTTTTAAAATCTGAATTAAATGTAGGTGAATGATAAAAGTAAAATTAGTCACTGTAAATAAAAGTTTTAATGAAATACATAAAAATGGATAGCTATTGTTTTAAAAAATGAAACTTTTGGAATTTGCATTGATTTTTAGACACATTGTAGTTACATTTTGTACAGATTTGTAAAATAGTAATGATAATGATTGATGATAATTATAATGATGCATTACAATACATTTTCTTGTAGTTTCAAAACATTTTTATGTTTTGATAAATATATAATCTTTTAGCTATTTTATATTTTTGTTGATATTTCAGTTTTAAAACCAAGTGAACAAGACAATCACACAACTTTTTGTTACAATTTATTGAAGGTCTCAGTAAAATACTTTTTGTGTTACATAAAGTCTTCTTATTGTCTTGCCTTCAAGGTATATAAACAATAATTTGGAAATAAAAAATTAAAATAAAATACTTACCTACCTTTCCCATTTTGGAGGGCTAATTGTCCGAGAACCAGAATATTTTTTTTACATGGCCTAATTAGTGCATCACATGATAAATCATTGACATTTTAATGGATAGAATCACTGCTACTCTGACATGATAGTGCCAGACACTGTTGTTACATTCACCAAATACCATCACTTTTTGCTTGACAAGAGTCATCTTCCATAAACAGAATCTTAATACTGTAGACAGGGCTCACGTTAGAGGGCGACGTTGGCTGCATCACTCAAAGTCGCTCTCTGTTTGCCGCAAAGCGAAGTTCATGTCGCCTTGCATTTCGCCGATGTTGCTCTCCCGCTGTCTTGACTTTTGTTTATGACTTTAGTAGCAAATGATTAACATGTGATCGATTTGCAAGGATTAAAACATGTTGCATACTACGCATAGCCGACCTGGGTTATTATCACTTAGCGGTAATTATAAATATCGCTTTAATTCAACCCTCATCTCGTATGACGAGTGCAACAAGATGTATAACCTTTCACACCCGTGTGTTGTTTTTACAGTACCGAGGCCTCCAGCAATACAATCAGTATAATGCTATAGAGAAGTGTCGCACCTAATTAAGCATACCTGCATTTCATACTGCCTTCAAAGATGTCCAATCAACATCAGAGGGGTGTAAATAATTCCTGATAATCCTTTAATTAGATTTGAAACTCGGGGAAATTTTCAGCACATGTTGATGATACACAAGATGAAGAAATGCCGACATTGGGCCACTTATGTCATTGCATTTTACATTGCATGTTCTCAAATTTCAACAGTACTTCTGAAATAAGAAAATAAAATAACTGAAAAAGATAGATATTGTGATTTTCAATCGTTTGACATGTAGACATGTACGCTTATGCAACTCACAGCAATCACTTGGTGCTTATATCGATGATAGGGCCTAAACAATGAAAATATTTAGTGCTGTAAATAAAAGCAACTATGTAATTTAATGCAAGTATCACATTTTGTGAAGTTATTAACTTGGTGTAATTTCTATTAAAGCAGAACATTTACCGGGTTATAGCTATTATTTTACTGATATTTTACCCTCCCCACCCCCCCAAAAATAAAAAAAAATACCAGTAATGTAAAAAAAAAATTAATAAATGATTAAATCAAGGATTCTCTGCTGATTTTTCATTTTGATAAACATTTATTATCTATTATTGGGGCTTTACTAGAGAAATGAATAATTAGATAATTTGCACCTAGTCAGGTAGGCTTTATTCACTATGAAAAATTCACAAACTATTTATGTTATTTGAAAATTTTCATTTTAATCAGTAGATATAGTGTCGTGTAAAGGGGAAATTAGATTTCTTTACATTTTAGATTTCCTTGTGAGTCAATTTTTTAGCCAATTTATGTTAAACTCCCAGTTGTGTTTTGTATGGTATTACTCCCCCCCCCCCCCAAAAAAAAATAAACACTATCTATACACACACATATATATATATATATATAATGCTTAAAAATGATTAACGGTACTTTATCTCCCTTGGCTTTTTAGAAGTCTCCCTACTTATGTGAGAAGTCTCTCTCCAACAGCTGGAGGGAGAAGGGAAGTCTCCCTCTTTCTTAGACTCAGTGTGAGGCCTGGTAGAGGACTAATAAATATCATAGTACCTGGGGTTATGTCATGTGATGCACTACGCCTATTATTAATGTCTGTTTACGTAGATGATACTATGCTCTCGTAGTGCACTCCCTATCATTTAGGCACTGTTCTTTTCCAAAGCAACACTATCCATCTAAGTAGGCATTAATAGGTACGTAGTAAGGGAAGGGAAGGTTTACTGAATTCAAACAAACTTAGATGTATTGAAATAACTGCTTTGATTGTGTGGTTTATAATTTCATGTTTGTTCTAAGTTTGATTATTATGTCTGTAACTTATGACTATATTTACTGTGTATGTAGATAAGATTATACTCATGTATGTGAAAGGAACGAGAGGGAAGCCAATTTCATTTTCAAAAGAAAACCATAATTGTTGTGTTCCCAAGTTACTTATGTCATCATTTTTTACCTTAATCATTGATATGTGTCACTCCAAATGTTAATCTTTTGTGCCAGGTAAGCTATACAGGTGATTGAACCTCATGTATTGTCACCAGTGTAATTAATACCCAATAAAATATTAAAATAAAAAAGTATGTATTGTAGTCACACTGAGACTGAGGTTTACATTCAGTATATTTCCTGTTAAAAAGTACCAGCTAATTAAGAAGCACTACAGAAGGAGATAAATGCTTCTATTACTCTAATTTGTACTACAGTAACATTAGGGGATGACCATTTGATTCTGAAGGGGAGGGGACTGGCAAATTTTGGAAAGAAATATTCCGACCTTGAAAATAAATAATCTGTACTTAAAGTGTACCCAAAGGCTATATACAACTCTTCAAAAATTGTTAGTTTATGATGCATAAATGCATTTGTCGAAAATTTGAAGTCGATCCGACATCTTGTTCCTGAGATATTTAGCAAAAAGTAACCAAATCCCGTTTGCACACCTTTAAAGTCTACGTCATTGAAGGAAGAGGTTAGGCAATAGGGTGTGAAAGCCATTAGCCTACAGTATTACGAGTATAGCGAGATAACATATCGGCAGATTATTTAAAACAGTCTTGGTTTATCGGTGCATTGTAGCTAGGTACAGAAATGCATCTAAACAGGTCTCGCTGTTCACAAATTTCCAAACGATAAAAATATAGTAAACTTAAAGACAGTTGAAGATTAGATTCGTAAAATTATTACGTGCTGATTTTCAAATCTGTCCGGTTTCAGATGTAGCTTATGAAAGGACATGTTTAAACACCTAACAGTGGTTTATTGCATTTCCTAACAGATTATTTTAAAATAATGTACCAAAATAAAGTGAAAAAATAAATAGATAAATAGAAAATTGAATAAATTGAATAAATAAATTAATTAATTAATTAATAGAATATTTATAAAACACCAAAGAGTATTTTATCTTCCTTAATTTTCTTATTTTCAGTTCAAAATGTATTTTTTTTAGTTTACTACTAAATTTCTATCCTGGTTTTTAAAAAATTTATTTTATACAATTCACAAAAATCAAAAGATTAAGAAACACCATACAGTAAAAATGTATCTGTTATTGTTAGTAAGTTTGCATCAAAATACATGTTGTATTGTAAATTATGACAGTTTCTATTAAATTATATAAAAATATTTTATATGGACGTTTTTAACAAAAATTAAAACAAAATAAATCGCTGAACATTAAACTGATTAGCAGAATTTCATTCTTAATTTTCATAACTCCGCTTAAAAAGTGTTATATATGTTGCTGATATAATGTAAAATAGATAAATAGATATTTAAATATTTTGTAGTAAAAGTTTCTGCTGAACAAAATGGCAGAACACACACTCTCTCTCTCAACAGATAATAAACACTATTAAAATTTGGGTATATGCATTTTTTTAATTCACCCGTAAATGACATTCACATCTATATTTTAACAATTGATATATAATTGTTAATGATGAGAGAGAGAGAGAGATTCATAACCATGTAGGTTTTGACACGTTGATTTATTACAGATTTTACTGACCATTCATATGGCAATGGAAGGTTTGAATTTCAGGTGACTTATTTTCTTTCTTTTTTTTTTTTTTTTTTCTTTTTTTTAAATATTTTTAGTTATCAGTATTATGAATTAATCTTCAATACACCTTTGTAAAAATAGCAATACCTTTGTGAAATGCATGCAAAAAAATTGTCACATATTTTTTTTAACATATGCCCATTCGGAAGTCCTAT
This sequence comes from Atrina japonica, assembly GCA_030159075.1. Lineage (NCBI taxonomy): Eukaryota > Metazoa > Mollusca > Bivalvia > Pterioida > Pinnidae > Atrina > Atrina japonica. The sequence continues at coordinate 343,596 of BROG01000666.1, forward strand.
TGATAATAAGTTTATTTACAAATGTCCGCTATTGTAAATCTAAGGTTTTATTTCACGTGTCGTGTCACTGTAAGTGATTCCCTGACATCAATGGGGATTAAAAGAGTAAGTGCCGAAATGACAACATCTGAGAGTTTATGTTTACGGAGTATTGTACAAAACAGCCAAGTAGTTGGGAAACACCGGACGCTAGTATTTCTATACACCGCGGTGATTATAAAGACATATTTAGCACATCCTCTCTGCAGAATTAATTATATTTATTGTAAATGAAACGCTTTACATCTTGTAATTATTATGAGAATCCCTCTCATCATCACTTCAGGATTGAGTATAAAAATCATCTTCCAAACTGGATTCTGAACTAGAAAACTTGCCCAATATCTCTGTACCTGCCAATGGCTATTTGTACCGGGTGTTCCTAGGACAACGTCACAGCCATTAGAAGTTTTCAGATTTTTCTCTTGATTGGATTTCCCACAGGTGAAAAAAACATGACTTTGTCAGCTTATATCTCTGGAACGAGACATTGGATGGACTTCAAATTCTCGACAAATGCATTTTTGCATCATAAACTAACAATTTTTTAAGATTTGTATGTAGCGTTTGGGGTTCACTTTAACTGGTGCCAAGGTTGTTGTGAAAATTGATGTTTAAAAATTTTGGCTCGCTTCACTCACCATGTTTCATTCTTCAATTTTTGTGGATCCCTGTGCTCTTCATTTTTTTTTAAAGAGTCAAATATATAAAGACATTTATATACATAATCCAGTGAGGGATTCAAGGGCACATAAAGGGTGTACATTCTCCTCCTTTGGATGCCAAAATATAGATGTGTGTACAGTAAAAATTAATTCAAAACCCAGAATTTGGCAAAAAATATTTAAAATCTCTATTTTTAAATAAAAAGTTGGAAAATTTATAAAAATAAATTACCAAAGTTTTCACGCCTTGCTATGCTTGGTGAAAACAATTCTATACCATTCCTTCCCTCCGACATCAAATCATAGATCCCCCCTGGCTTTGTGTATGTTGAATTTCATGGCTTTTGACTATGCTCCGTTTTATTTCAGTTTCTCTCTAAAATGTTTGCCCTACATATTGGTAAATAAATTTTCATTTGTGTTTTCTCAGCATGTATGCATATGAAAATTTGTGTGTAAACAAAATTTGCATTGTATCAAAATGTATATGATTTTACCTTGTTATTATCAGCTGGAGATATAAAAAGTCTAATAAACAATGATATCCAATTCTTTACACTAAATGAATGCACCATTTCCTGTGACGGTATGAAAACAAATAACCTGAATCAACAAAATTTGCCAGGCCCCAGAATTAAATGGTTGTCTCCTTATACAGTGGAACCTGTCTTGTGAGACCACTGTCATAGTCATAAAACCATGGTCTGGAATCGCTATATCTCTTTCCTACCTGTGGTCTCATGCGATTGAAATCTCTCAGACAATGAATATTATTCACAAGGCATCAGCCAGTGCGAGTAAATGGTGCTTGCATTGGTCCACCAATCAGATACACTGTTCTATTGAGGTTGTCATTACTGTTCTAATACAATGCAGAAGTTGTTTTAAAGCCTCCATATGATTGGTGGACCAATGCAAGCACCATTTTCTCACATTGGCTGATGCCTTATGAATAATGTTCATGAGCTACAAGATATTTCGGTTGCATGGGACCACGGGTAGGAAAAAGCAGTGATTCCGGACCATGGTTTTACGATGTGTCGTAGCAGACTACCTGTCTTGTTAGACCCCTGTCATAGCAGACTACATGTCTTGTGAGATCACTGTCATAGTAGACTACCTGTCTTGTTAGACCCCTGTCATAGTAGACCACCTGTCTTGTGAGATCACTGTCATAGTAGACCACCTGTCTTGTGAGATCACTGTCATAGTAGACCACCTGTCTTGTTAGACCCCTGTCATAGTAGACCACCTGTCTTGTGAGACCAGTTTATGAAGTCTTTGTCTTGTGAGACCACTGTCATAGTAGACCACTTGTCTTGTGAGACCAAATTCTGAAAACCACTTAAGTACTGTATCATCTTTTGAGAGACCACATTTTAGTGGCAGATAGGGTGGTCTTTCATGACAGTTCCACAGTACATTTGACTTGGTTATTAATTGATATAAAAATTTGTCCTCCCTTGGAGGTGCATGTCACTATTGAGTGTGTGTACTGTAGAGAAAGAACCGTAACTCTTTATGGTAAAACATCTGGGTTCCAGGGAAACTAGACATGAAAGGGAAACTTTATCACAACATGAAGATTTGTCAAGTTAGTCATGTCTACAGATGATCAAATGGCAGTGTGTATTCTTAGTATCAGGTTTAACAGCCATAATGGTTAGACCAGAACCTTAAAATCAGGAATTTACACCATGTAAAGTAATACTTGCTTTATCCACCACCTGTGTATAAAGACGAAGCTCACAAAATGGAAAATTTAAAAACTTGTATCATAAATGTGATATGTATGGAAACTCGTGACAGATTCTATATATATATATGTGTGTCTGTCTGTCTGTGTGTCTGTCTGTCTGTCTGTGTGTGCACTGTTTACATATATCCTGTATACTTTGATATTCCATTTCACTAACAGCTGAATATTAATAAAAAATAACAGCACAACAAATTTTACATACAAAAACTTTATTTCTTATGTTTTTTTGACTTTTTCTTTTTAGGTGTTGAGCTCTCATCCAATTTTTCTGAAAAAGAAAATATAATCATGAACAGATGTGTGCATTTGGTAAAATGAAAACCTTGTGATATAAATACCATAATTTTTTTGGACCAAGATTTATCTAGATCTAAAAAAAAAAAAATACAGGGATCTGTGGAATTGTGTGAAAATATATTTCAGATTACAATAATCTCTTTGTTTCTGATTATTCTAAAATGTGTCCACCCAACCTTCATTTTTAAGATGTTCTCTTATCAATACAGTAGAAGCTGTCTTAAAAGATCACTCTCATGAAAGGTCACCAGGCGGTCTTTTGAGACCACATTCCGAAAGTGGGCTAATAAATCCTTTAACTGAAACCTCTTTTGAGAGACCACTTTTCAATGACAGATTGGGTGGTATCTCAAGAAAGGTTCCACTGTAGTTCAATTTTTGTATAGTATAGTTAAAACATTGTATTAGACTCGGCTTACCTTCTTTATGCTTTTTGTGTTTTCTTTTTAATCCAGATTTAGATTTCTGTGACACAGGGATGTCTGCAAATAAAACGTATAGTGTCAGTCCTCTAATGAAAAATATTTCACAATCTTTTATGTCCTTCGGATGAGACAGTAAAATCCAAGGTCCCATGTCACAGTAGGTGTTGGCATGTTAAAGAACCCTCACACCATAATGGGCGTAAGTGCCGAGCCTAGGCCGAAATTTGGAGTCCTTCAACCGGCATTTGTTGATGTCTCCATATGAGTGAAAGATTCTTGAGTGGGATGTTAAACAACAATACAACAACAATGTTTTATGTCATGTACATGTACTTTGTATGATACTTTGATAAAACTCTGAATTATATAAAAACAAAGAATATATTGCAGCAGAATTTAAAAATTTTAATACCAGGTACCTCATTTTGAAGGAACATTTTTACCTTGAAGTGATACAGTTAGAGTCAAAGCTAGAAAAAGACATGTAAATATAACTTGGTATCAAAATTATAAATACAGTATTCATCTTAAATTAAGGAAGCCATAATGTGATACATTTGAAATATATTTGATCTAGCAACCTTCACCTGATTATCTGTGGCAGCCACCCCATTATTAACTGGCAGCTGCCACGTAATTATCAGTCACTTTAGTATTTGGACCATGTCACCATTTGCAAGGTTCATTATTTTTTGTTTCTAAATAAAGATGGTCACTTCATCTAGGTCTGATTTTTTTTTTTGGTCCAAAGAGCTATACTAGAACTTTTATCAAAAAGAGAGACTTGAACCCCTTCTAGCTAGAGGTGAGAGAAATAAACATTAATGACAGAGGCCTGGGCAAAGTAAGAGATAGAATAAAAATCAACATTTTTTTCTTTTTGTAGACATTGTGTAAACATAAATAGCTATAACCCCTGAAAAACAATGAACTCTGCTGTAATTCAATGACCTACCAGTCCAAATGTGTCTGTAGGGGTGAATGAGATAAGTGATATAGGAAATACAGAAGCTGTAGTAATGCTACTGAAACTAAATCAACTACAGTTAAACTTGTATATAAAGAGGGACACAACAAAACCAGTCTTTATAGGGAGATGGTCTTTATATAAAGGTTGATTTGTACACAACTGGTAGTACTGGGGACAGCAAAAAACAGTCTTTATGACCAGGTGGTTGCTAAAGCAGGTTTTACTGTACAACAAACACATGATTCATAAATTAACATTACACAATGAAACATGTTACATCAACTCAAATTTGGAAACCATAGAAACAAAAGGCCATGGTTTGCTGTTACCTGATGCTACCTATCAGATTCCATGAGAAATGCAGAACAAACACAGTGTTGTACTACAGTAGATTGGGCCACTGTTTAAAAATTGTTTGTTTGATGTTGCCTGTCGGAGTGTCCATGCCTTCAAGGTGTGGGTAGGTAGGTAGGCAAATTATTTTTTTTTCAAGAAAAGGAAATCAAATCAATAAGGGTATGCTGTAATAACTGCCTTATTCTATGTAAACATTTTTAAAGTCATGTAATTCTGGCATATACAGTTAATGTGAAAAGAGATATCATTGTGTGTATCCATTTATATATTATTAGCTCACCTGTCTAGGAAGGAGCTTCAAGTTTGTGATTCAAGCGTGTAAACAATATTTTAAAGAAACAAATAAATAAAGATTTGTTGATGGAACTGGACCCTAAAAAAATTTGATACAAAAAATGTTAAAAAATATAATTTGGGTGGGTAGGCAGGCAACATTAAACAGTTAAAATGTTATTTTAGGCCTTGTAAGAGGTCACAAGAGTGATTCAAGGGAAGATCTTGTACACCTGGAAATTTAGCCCTTTCACAAAAGAAAAGATATTCACCCTATTTTGAATTGGTCCCCAATAATCGTAGTCTCTTGGGTAGCATGAGTGTCCATGCTTCATTATTTAATGGCTGGAATAATAGAATCTACCCCTACCTTAAGGGTATGACAAAGGAATCTCAATCCGAGGGAAATATTCTTGAATGACAAACCCCAGGCTTGCCGATACCATAGTGGTTGACAAGGAAATCATTCCCTGTTAAAATGAAGGAAAAATCTGTGAACAATGGGAGAAAATTTCGTCTTCATTTTAAATTCACCCACTCATCTACTGCCGTAAATTAAACCAGAGCGAAAATTTCTAGGTACCGGTATACAGCACTGGTTACATTATATTGTATGTCAAATGGTCCAGATCCTTTACAAAATTGTCTCTTACTGCTATTTTTAATGCTGCAATTGTTACTGAAGGAGATTTAAAGGTCCTTACAGCACTTATTCTTTTTTTTTTACATTATACATTGGGACCTGTCTTGAGACACCACCCCATCTGCCACTGAAATGTGGTCTCTCAAAAGAGGTTTTATCTAAAGGATTGTCTAACCAAGTGATTTTCAGAATTTGGTCTTAAAAGACAGTGTTTTTCATTAGAGTGGTCTTACAAGACAAGTTTCACTGTAAAAAATAAGCATATAAACAGACCTGAGCCAAATGGGGTAAACCTTGGATGAAGGCCTTTAGGAAGTGAATGGGTAACTGGAGGTGGAATTTCTATCTCTGGTAATGGTGGCACATCCACGCTCGGTACTAAATCAATACGTCCAACTAAATTGGTTGCTGAAAAAGAAATACATTAGTGAGACAAGACTTAACTGAATTGAAATATTTTTAAAAGTATGCAATAAAGAGAAACCAGATTTCATTTTGTGGTGTGTTCAAATGACTTAAATTTGTTTACATTATCGTAAATAAACTGTAAACAGAACCTGCTCAGGGATGATAAATTTCTTCTAAATGGAGGAATTCCTCCTTTTTAAAAATTCTGCTACAATGTAACATCTTTACTATCCCCATTAAACCCCTCCAAATGAACCATTTGTCTCCTTTTTTACCATTGTGGAATCATATCTGTGCCTGCTATCACAAATGCACACAGATCCTCCACTAGACAACACGCGTATACACAAACTGGACAGAAAATTATATACTGGACACACTGAGCAATACTGGACAAAGCATTGACAAATATGGAAGAGAAACATATACCTGGATGTAACGCTTTAGCTTGATGGCTAATGTAGTGACCATACATACTTGCCTGTTGTTCTTTTGTAAGATGACTGGGCAATTGTGCAACCATGGGCAGGTATGTGTGCCTGTGGTTCCTTTGTAAGATGACTGGGCAGTAGTGGACATACACACCTGGGTGTGGTTCCTTTGTTTGACAACTGGGCAGTAGTGGACATACATACCTGGGTGTAGTTCCTTTGTTTGATTACAGGGCAGTAGTGGACATACCTGGATGTGGGTCTTTTGTTTGATGACTGGGCAGTAGTGGACAAAATGCTGACATTGTGGAAGAGCTCTGATTAGTGACAAGTACATCATAAGATACGTCCTGAAAAATCAACAAAGACATCATTTCTACCACAACTTGTGTTGTTATACCACTCTCAAGCGGTGGTATGAGCAAACCTGCAGTTAGTTTACATAAACAAATAATCAACAGGGCTGAATAAATCTCATTGGCTGAGCTCGCACTACACCTGTAATGAAATGTTTGTATATGAAGTTGCATCAGACCAGTTGTTGGCGGACAAAAGTTCGCGATTGAAGTATTTGGAGGAAAAAAGGTCTCTGACAATGTTGGGTTTCCTACCCCTGACATTTTGATGTAATCTGGAGATTGAAGTGATGTTCAAGTTTGATGCGATCATGAGAGTCCAAACCCGATAGTGTCTAGACGTGATGTAGGCTAATAATCCATACTACCAAACAGCGGTTTTCAGTTATGGTAGAAACAGATTCAACCACCCATGTAAGTTGATTATCATTTTTATCTAATGCTCGTTAGTTAATTTTCAAAATCTGAAAATACACTCGGTGAACCTTGTGTCTTTTCAAATATTGAAAATTAACTAACTTGAGTTGGATAAACATGATAATCAACTAACACTCGTTGTGAATCTCTATTTATATCTCTCTTAGAAGTTATAACCTTTTTACTTATTAATCAATTATGGTTTTTCCCTGAGAAATCTGTCAAAAACATGTGACTACTGATATACCTCTCCAGACAACACTATAGGATAAACCATTACAAGAGGCCCAAGGGGCCATATGTTGCTCACCTGGCAAAATTGGTCCACATTGCAGAAAACATAAAAAATGTGTAAAAGATAAAATGGCTAATAAACATGAAAAACAGTAGGTTCATTGGGGACCTTAACAATCACCTGAGTGAAATTTATTTTACTGGCAATATACTGAAAAGCAACCAAAAACTAGATCTTTCAAGATAATGTGCAACAACAGTAGAAAACATACGAAATCCATTTAAACTTTCACAAGTATCACCCTCACAAGGGTTGACCTGACAATTTAATTCCTGTTACTTTTTCGTAGATCTTTGCATACTGAACATTTTTCCTTCTTTCTCTTTCTCTCTATTATACTTTTCAAGACAATAGGACTGTTAAAAATCTCTTGCTTTTTAACTTGATTTCAATAATTTTGCTATTGGCTTGTAGTCCTACGGCAAAATTGCTCATTTAAGAATAGTGCCCATTGTCAGGTATAGTCGACCATCATCAAGACAAAATCGATACTATTCTGATAAGACACCGTGTATGTAACTATGGTAACCAAAATCTAAGCTGCAAACACGTAATGCATACCTGCCAACTTTGAGTAATTGAAAAGTGGAACAATCAGCCAGGGGCTTGGGGGCCGCAGGTCCCCATTAGGGTGCAGGGGCGAAGCCCCCCCCTAAAATCCTGTCTATTCAGCTTTTTTGAAGACAGTCAAGAGCATTTCTGAGAATATCCTCGTGTCAATATTGTTATGACACCATTAAATTGACTTGAATAAAAGTCCTTGAATTTCTGCATTCGCTTAACATTCTTTTTGGACGACTCCATCTTTTATAGAGTGTCACTAGAAACAGCAGAGATGTTTCTGCCATTGCCATATGCCCTTGCTGTTTCATGGCGAAGCTTGAACATCAATATTGTGTTCAAACCTTCTGTGTCTAAACGGGAAAACAGAAAGCAGAACCAAACAGTGCAAATCTGTAACACTGAATTTATATATGAAAATCGTGACTGTTCCGCCCAAATCGGAATAGTTGGCAGGTATGGTAATGTCTAACTGTGAATATCACCAGCCTTAAGTGGGGTCCCACAACTTTTGATTATGTTAATGCTGAGAGGTTTTTATGCCCCCAGCCTGAAAGGTCCACAGGGGACATCTAGTGTTTGGATTGTCTGTCTGTCTGTCCATAATTCCGTCCCATGTGTTTGTGTCTGTCAGTAAATTTCATCCTGCTAGAAATTTGTTGGGACTGGGGGCAATCGTGTTTCACAAACACATTTTGTTTTTAAGTGTCATGCCTTCCAGGAGACCATGGGCCTGTTTAGGAAAGGGCTTAAGTCTTAAGACCACACTTACAGCAACCGATAAACAAAGAAACAAGCCTCGTGATTTACAACCAAATCAGGTCCTGTCTTTATTACTACCCAGAGGCAGAGCATAGATCTTAAGTATTGTTGTGTCATAATCTATCTTTGTATATGTAACAGGTATATAAATTCAAAAACTACAGTGAAACTTAGGGACACAAGAAAACCTGTCTTTACAGGGAGGTGGTCTTTATATGGAGGCTGATTTGTACATAAATGGTACTATTGGGGGCAGCAAAAAAACAGGTGGTCTCTATACACAGGTGTTCACTGAAGCAGGTTTTACTGTACCAATATCTTAAAACAAAATCTGCGAAAATGACTCAAGACTTGAGTTAAGATAGGTTTATAAAACGTTCTTAAGTTTGTCTATGACTGTTTATACTTACTAATGAGTTTATACTTACACCAGATTTAGTGCATACAGGCTTATCTTCGTTAAGTTCAAGTTCTTTGTTACACAGTAAACTCATATCAAACTGAAAGAAAGACAGAGTAAAAATGATTGAATTTGTCATGTCTAAATAGCATCAGCAATGTATGTTTTCTTTTCAAATTGTTTACTTTTTCACAAGTTGTGCAACTTTAATGTCTCTTGTTGACCAAAGTCATAAAACCACGGTCTGGAATCGCTATGCTCTTTCCTATATGTACCTGTGGTTTCATGCAACTAAAATCTCTAATACATTTTTTTTTAAAATATTCATGAAGCCTTGACCAATGGAAGTAATCAGTGTTCGCATTCGTCAACCAATCAGATCGAGGCTTTTATACAATTTCAGAATTGTATTGGATCAACGGACTATGTGATAACTACCATTGCAGATCACAACTACTGTGATTGGATAAATTGGACAACACCTACTCCTTATAAATCTTTATTATCTATGAGAAATTTTTGTCGCATGAGACCACGGGTAGGAAAGAGCATAGCGGCTTCTGGAACACTGACAATACTTGACCAGTACTGGTTTGTCCATTATGAATGGTAAGCGCCCCTAGAGATTTGTAATGTTCTCAAGTAAGTATGTCTACATTTTGAAATCCAAAGATTGAATAATTGTCGATTAAAACATAAGCTTCTGCAAATTTTCACCTTAGTATCTGATAATTCCTGCAAGAGTATCTGGGTAAATTCCACCGTACCCAGCTAATCGCTTGCATGCCAATCAGTGACTACAAAATGATGCTACACAGTATAATATACTGCTACTAAACATGTGACAGAATATTCATATTCGAATGTTAATTTTATAGTTGTATACTTACAATTTTAAACTCATTCGCGAATATTTTGAACATTTGATTTGGCTCTACTTTTGTATATGTAGATGGATAATTTATGCGCATAACAATATACAGGAGTAGTAATAAAACACATCTTCTGTTTGCATTAAGTAAATAGTTAACATACATGTACAATTTACAGGGTTTGTATAGAATATAAAACTTCCAATAATAATAATACCATACCAAATTTGCACCAGTGACATTGGTAACTAATGATGAAAACGAAACATGACCGAACACAAGTAAATGACCAGGAGTGGCATATTTTTATCTTCAAATTTCATGAACAAAATATCCATGGCACCTGAATCCACCTCCGGATTTCTGTGTTTGTCCAATGTTCACCAGATTTGTATATTTGTTTCCTGGATATTCTAAAGATCAATACTTTGGTATCTGTAAATTTTATTCTTCTATCATCTTACATCAACTGGGGCTTTGATAAGCCAGAGTTCTTTCCCCTGAATATCTTCTATACCAAGCTGACTGTTTGTCACTTGAAGGGAATCTTTTTCAAAGCCTGTTCTTTTGTACCTGAAAGTAATAACAAATTACATTTTTTCTTCACTTTGATACAAGAAACCTGTTGATATCAAATTTTATTATATACCGATCAATATTCCGAGTTTGATACTGTTGATTCACAGAGCATGATCTTACTTTCCGGATCACCACACTGTAGTTTTCTGAATCCATATCACCCCTATCTGAAAACTTGTATATTTGTTTCCTGGATATTCTAAAGATCACCACACTGTAGTTTTCTGAATCCATATCACCCCTCTCTAAAAACTTGTATATTTGTTTCCTGGATATTCTAAAGATCACCACACTGTAGTTTTCTGAATCCATATCACCCCTCTCTAAAAACTTGTATATTTGTTTCCTGGATATTCTAAAGATCACCACACTGTAGTTTACCCCTCTCTAAAAACTTGTATATTTGTTTCCTGGATATTCTAAAGATCACCACACTGTAGTTTTCTGAATCCATATCACCCCTCTCTAAAAACTTGTATATTTGTTTCCTGGATATTCTAAAGATCACCACACTGTAGTTTACCCCTCTCTAAAAACTTGTATATTTGTTTCCTGGATATTCTAAAGATCACCACACTGTAGTTTACCCCTCTCTAAAAACTTGTATATTTGTTTCCTGGATATTCTAAAGATCACCACACTGTAGTTTTCTGAATCCATATCACCCCTCTCTGAAACTGATGATGTAGTAAACAAAGCAGGACTACTTTCCCCATGGCAACAATACCGAAAGTTACCATGATCATTGAACAAACTCTATATTTGTACAGTTTGATATTTTCTTGCATGACCTACTTCTACCATAGCAACAGTGCCGCAAGTTACTAAGCTCAATGTAAACAAATCCATATTTTACCATGTGACACACCGGTATCTAATTGACAAGTTTATTATGGATGGGTATTTAATAAATATATCATTATAACAATAACCTGATCCTAATAACTTGACGTGATCCGGCTCTTAGAACCAAGTTACTTTATAATAATCTCTATATAATGCACCACAGACACACAACCAATCCATTGTCAACTCAAATGGTCTAAATTTTTCAAAGCAAGTCAGTATTAAGGCCCTGTCACCCATTAACTATTTGTCGAGCTTATACTGGCATATAAAAAATTACCAAGAATTCATCAAACTAGGTCAAACTTTCGCTGCAATTCTGGATAGAGTGGACATTTTCTCGACATATTTTGACGTACATGTAATATGTAGGAATCTGTTAATGATCGTATAACGTATCTACAACTTTCTCCAGTGTATGCAGAACGTATGGTTCATAGTGGCCTGGGCTCTTATTGGGTGGAATACAGTCACATATTTTTCAGCATATAATGCACATGGACCTATAGGGTGCTGAGGAGTCTGTAATTCTACATTTTACTACAAGGGTTACAGTAGGTGAATCGTGAATGGTGTTTTACAAAACAATCAACAATTTTTCAGTTACATGGTGGTGACCAGTTTGGAATTCTGGGAAGGAAAACTTGGTTGCAATGTACTTTGGAAGAGACTAACAACCTTCAACAAGTAAAACTTACAATTTAGCATTGTTCTTATTGTGAAGAGAAACATGGAAAAGTATAATTTCAGATAATTATAGAATAATTACTGTCTCAAATCTTACCTGAAGGCATGTGAAGTAAGTGGCTCCACCTTCTGTGATTGGTCATTACCACTGTTCTCACTTTCGCTGCTGCAAGCGGATATACAAAGAATGAGAACATGAAACATAAATGATGTTTATAACAGTAATATTCAGCAATATCTTATATGAAAAATTAGTTCAGGTTCCACTGTATTCCAGAATGCTTCCTCCTGGTCCAATATGTATAGATTAAAATATGGTTTTTTTTTTCAAGTTAGAGTTGCACCTCTAGTAAGTGAGAGTTGAAGCCGTCATTTGATCCCAAGCTGACATTGTTGGAAAAGTTTGCTTGCAAAAGGTCATTAATCGTTTCCTCAGATACAATGTAAATGTGTGCTCTCCTCTACCATTAGAATGTAACTGCCACCATTTGTTGAGTGAAACAAAAAACACCACAAGTTCATAAAAAAACAACATGATGATCTTGAGAAATACTCTGCCCCTGAAAGATTAGTCACTGATAATGATCGTAAAGTCCCATAACTCTTGCAAATAGTGCCCAATGTTTGCCATAAGCACATTCTATGTTTCAATGATATAGTCAACTCTTGTTATAACAGCCAGGTTGGGATCCATTAAAATTGCCATTATATCAAATATGCAGTTATATCAAATTTCCAGTCTTGACGCCAAAAGAAAGATTGCATGAACATCCTTTGTTGTTTTATCCCTATTAAATGGTAAACCTCAATTTAATATGATTGCATCAAAGATATAAAATGACAACAGCAGATAAAATTATTTTTAGTTTATTTTTGTTCTATCAATTTAAGAATTATGGCTATAATTTCTCATTTTGGGTGCTTTGCCGTTATAACAAGTCAATATTACAGGTAAAATGCATGTTTGTTGCTGATAATCACGACTGTGCTGGAAAGAAAATCTGCCGTATATCAAACAAATTAACATGGATGTAAATTCGTTCCCATGAAATTTCTGCCGTTAACAAAAAATGCTGTAATCTCAAGGTGCCGTTACAACAAGAGTTGACTATATATCAAATACTAAATGTGGTTAAAATTTGAAGAAAAAAATATTTTAGTTTTTATTTCTAGTACCGTATTTTATGGCCTATAGGTCGAAGTGGGGGATAGGGTGAACAGGCAAATTTTGGCAAAATTCAGATTTAAGTAACAGATAGGTCGATGTCAGCCAAGATGAAAACATAAATAGGTGAAAACAAAAATACATCGTAAATGTTTAATAACTGGTGCTAAAACAATAGTACAAAATAATCAGAGTAATATTCTACTGTACACTTTTAGATAGGCCTGTGATTTAAAAAGCTTACAAATCCTTTAGGCTTGCATATATGTTGCATTGTATCATATGTTACATCACTTACAAATGTATATTGCTGGTGTATACTGATAATGTACATATGCATTGCTACAATGTTTCCTGTCAAATCATCATTCAATTAATTATGCCATTATAACTGTAACACCAGTGACCTCCTTTAATTCACCTAAATTATTCTGTAGCTGCAATTGTCAAACCCATTTGTTTATGTAACACTTTTCCAAAACTTTCCCTACTTGAAAGACTGCCACACGATTCTTATCAGTTGAAGGATAATTCAAGTGAACACAGCTTGTAGTGTCCTGAAATTCTGAATGAAGACATCAACTTCACAGTTGCCAAAATAAGGGAATGTTTCAAAATGTAACCTGTATTTTTATTATGTAGTTTCTGACACATTCTTGAATCCAAATGCTACTGTAACCTGAAAGATCATTATTTCTGTACACAGTGGATTACCCAAACACAACGTCAGATTTAATAGTTTTATTTAGTGTAAAAAAATGGAATAAAGGAGTAGGCCCCTAGATGCACAAAGTGGAAATAAGATGATGAAATGGAAAAGTGCAAATACATAAGTTAGATATTTGACTTGGATAAGTCATTGCGGGAGAAAGCTTGGGGTAACAAACATGAAGAAAGAAAATATCGACTTATAGGCCGTAAAATAAGGTAAACATGTAACTAATATATTGTATTAAGGTCCAGATATAATATGTTGATTGTCAGTACAGTATTTTGTTTGTTCTTGGTGTTGGGATAAAGGCTTCACTTATTTTTATAAATATCAAAATTTGGGTAAGTAAAAAATCATGAATGGAAAAAACGTTAAGTAAAATATTTACCTATCAGAATGTGGACGAAGTCGCTCTTTCATATGTGATGTATCTTTATTACTGTTGTCACTATCGCTGCAGGATACCTCATGGGATGGCTGGCGTACAATCTTTTTTGACTTTTTTGTTGGAGAGTCTGTTGACAGCACAGTCAATGAACTTTTCCGTTTATTTTTCTTTTTGGGACTTCCTGAGCTTTGTGATGTCATTGCTATAGAATTTGTACAATCTGTTGGAGTTAAGATAATGCCTTCTTTATTTTCGTCAGATGAAATGTAGTCAAGTCCTAAAATAAAGTATATATATACAAACAGAAATCATTTGTGCACAAACATTTTTTTTAAAAATACATGTACAAAGAAATACTGTATACCTGTCAATTTTCGCCACTGGTTATTTTCGCCCTTATACAACAGTAAACATATTCACACCATCTTAAATTTGCCCTTAATGACCTTAGTCTTATAGATAACACATATGTCAATACTTCAGTTATTTGACTTGAAAAAGGTCACTTTCATTTTAAATTTGCCTTCTCATTTAAGGGTGGAAATGGCAAAAATTAAATGCAAAAGAAAAATATCCAGTTATACAGTATGAAGGTGAAAGACAGTCACAGGGTGTTAACCATTGGTAATGGTCAGACTGGCACTCACCTTATTGTTTGAATGTTACAGAAATCAAACATAAACTAGACTAACAAGTTGACAAATATTTTGAGAATCTTATTATTTTTCCTTTTTTGATCAGCTTTTGTTGTGTCTGAAATGATAGTAATGCTAAAAGGAACCCAATTATGAACAGGTATACAAGTCTGTCTGCAAAGGACATGTAACCATTGGTGCCAACAGACTGGTACTCGCCGGTCTATTCCTGCCAGTGGTAGGTGCCCCAGAGTACCTATAACATTAGGTGAAACTGAAGTATCAGGGAAGAACAAAGCATTTATAATGAAGTCGGTATTTATGAAAATGTGATAGACCAATATGTACATAGGATCACCATATGCGTACAGTGTAGTATGTCCTGTGAGATATCATATATTTGTGATCCGACAAACTACAGTACAACATGCTTTAGCGACCACCTATGTATAAAGAACACCTGGTCACAAACACTGTTTTTTGCTGTCCCCAATAGTACAATTTGTACACAAATCAACCTCTATATAAAGACTGTATCCCTACATGTATAAAGACCAGTTTTCTTGTGTCCCTTGTGTCAAGAAGGAGGTCGTTATATACAAGTTTCATTGTAGCAAATTTGCACCATTGTCGTAAAAGCATGGTCCAGAATCGCTATGCTCCTTCCTACCAGTGGTCTCATACGAATGAAATCTCCGGTACATATTTTTATTATTCATGAAACCTCAGCCAATGCAAGTCAACGGTGCTCGCTTTGTCAACCAATCAAATTTAGGCTTTTATATAATTTCAGAATTGTATTGGATCAACAGACTATGCGATAACTTCCGTTGCCAATCAAAACTACTGTGATTGGATAAATTGGACAACACCTACACCTCAAAAATATTCATTAGCTATGAGAGTTTTTGCTCACATGAGACCATGGGTAGGAAAGAGCATAGTTGTTTTGGATCGTGATTTTACGACCATGTATTTATGCAGAGCACATTGCTTGCGACATCTAGGATAATGTGGGTAACCGTGAAATCAGGGGAAGTAAGAGTGTGAGAAAAAACTCAGACATGAATGACACTTAACATCAGTAGACCAGATTTACTGTATCAACAGGGAAGATCAGAATATACATGTACTTCAAAAGGAGAATCCCCAAAGTATTTGTTACATAAGGGAGTTTAAATATTTGGTGAAATTATGACAGACAAGAAAATGGTTAAAGTCTTTTCCATCACTGATCACTAACCTTTCTCACGTGTATTTGTACTTTCAATAACCTCTTTTGATTTCTGATGTTTTTGGGGACTTTGAGATTTCTTACGAGTCAGTCTTGAGTCCAGCAATCTAATTTTAGCTGCAGGTATTTTCTCTAGGTCAGGTATCACACCTGAGGATCCAAAACCATCACTATGTTCCTCTTTGGATGTCTGGTGTTTTTGGGGACTCTGTTCTTTCTTACAGGTCATGCGCGAGTCCAGCAATCTCAGTTTGGGTACAGATATCTTGTCTATGTCAGGTATCAAATCTGAGCATCCAAAACCGTCACTGTGATCCGCCTGATTTTCAGTGTTTTCTTTTACAGATGAGACTAAAATCCTCAAATCTTTTGTCACATCAGTTTCATTGCCATCACTTTCTACAAAAAAAAAAAAAAAAAATTCTAAGTTTGTACTGACAGTGTTTTCAACAATTTTTTAGTTATTTAATGGCTGCAAGTTATTTTCAATGACTGAGAGAATCTGGTTGTATATAGTACTCAGGAAGAGATAAGGTAAAATGGTAAACTTTCTCACTAAATCAGCTCAGGTTTCAGCAGGGTCCTTCTTTTCAAGTTTCTATATTAAGTTTTTGTTATACATTTCAATCTGTATATACATGTACATTTAGGGAACAAATTTAACATTTTGAGCAAATACACAATGAAATTGTTAAATATTTCTTAATTTATGGTATAAATTTCATCAAAGTTGATTTACATAAATGTTTTAAAACTTGTGGATTTATACTTAATATACAGAGAAAAATAAAATGTTTACTGACTTTTGTCACTATACTGTATATCCTACAAGGAATTTTTCACTTATATGTAAATGTCACCAGCTTTAGGTCAAGTGCCACAAATTTTGACCTGTGCTATGGACTGATGCCAATGCAGTGAGAGTTTTTTTATGTGCCATGTTTTCCCTGACATTGGACCTCAGTTTTAAGTCAAATTCATGGACCTGTGACTTTCATTTTGTATGCGGGACACGTTGGGATGAAACAGTTGATACTTTTTTTAAAGCCGGTAGCAGGAATCAAATCCACGATCTTCTGCTTGCCAGCTGAAGGTTCTACAAGTAGACCACTGTAAGTGGTTGACGTGATGTCTTAATAAGGAAATGCAATTTTAACATTAGATGTGATACCTGAAGTTAAATGAGTTTAAGAAATAGATATCAGACTACTTTGACTCAAAGTTTTTTTTCACATGATGGGTTATAATTTGTTGTTTCACTACTTAACTCATCAACCCCTGTAAATTAATGACTTAGGCCAGTCCAAATGTGTCTGTAGGGGTGAACGGGTTAAAAAAAGCAACCAATTATTGATCCTGATATTAAACCATGTGTTTGTCTCTATCCACATAATTACCATTGTGCTGAAATTGAACTTTTGCTTTCTTTTTCTTCTTTGCTTTGATAACATCAGGCGTACGCAGTGGACTAAAATATTTGAAATTAAATTGTGACATAGAAAATATTTATTCTTTTAAATGGTACCTGAAAAAGAAAAGAAATCAATAAACTGATTAGTATTTTGTTCCCTAGTTGACAATATCTATGTAATGTATTTTTATGTAATTATTTTACAGTTATTTAAATCTTATCTTCAAGTATTAGACATTTTTGGAATTCTGTTTGAACAAACAATGAATTGTACTATTAACTTGTGTGAGACCGAAAGGATTTTTATCAGACAAATCCTTCAGTCTGATACTTTTCAGGAAATTTGTGATTCCCTGACTTGGACATGTCTATGGCATTGAAATCTTCACAAATGTATTATACTGTATACCTATATCAAAAGGTATTAGCTCCTATATCTTAAATATGCTATAAATATTTAATACATGTAAGAGTGAGAGTAATTTTACAATCTAACCGAACAACATCGCAGACATGTACCATAGAAACAATCAAAGAAAGTACTGAAAGTACTGATATGAGTTGATGGTAATCGTTAAGGTATAATCAGAGACATATATATATATATATAAGTGCTACTATATATATATAAAATAACTGTATGACTCACCAAGATAAAACATTGGGAATATTTTTGCCTGAAATTGGAAAAAAATGTTACATTTTGTCATTGGGAATGGGGCTTTATACAGGACCTGAATAGACCCTTAAAAAACCCTGGGTACTATATATACAGTATATGGGTACTATATATACAGTATATGGGTACTATATATACAGTATATGGGTACTATATATACAGTATATGGGTACTATATATACAGTATATGGGTACTATATATACAGTATATGGGTACTATATATACAGTATATGGGTACTATATATACAGTATATGGGTACTATATATACAGTATATGGGTACTATATATACAGTATATGGGTACTATATATATACAGTATATGGGTACTATATATATATACAGTATATGGGTACTATATATACAGTATATGGGTACTATATATACAGTATATGGGTACTATATATACAGTATATGGGTACTATATATATACAGTATATGGGTACTATATATACAGTATATGGGTACTATATATACAGTATATGGGTACTATATATATACAGTATATGGGTACTATATATATACAGTATATGGGTACTATATATACAGTATATGGGTACTATATATACAGTATATGGGTACTATATATACAGTATATGGGTACTATATATACAGTATATGGGTACTATATATACAGTATATGGGTACTATATATACAGTATATACTGAGTACTATACATGTATATATACTTATCTATATATAAACCTACATTTTTCACTTATGAGATTTATGCAACATTTTCTGTTTCACATAAAGTTGTCTTTTGAAAAACACAATGTGAAGTCTACAAGGACATGCTGTTAATAATTGACATCTGAATAAATGGCCACAAGGATTTCCAAAAATAAAAATACTGAGATACAATGGTTATCATATAAAGGGAACAGATTATACCTTACATTACAAGTCATTTTTGCTTTGAATGCCAATAGATTATTGACATGCACAAATGCAGGGATTCCCTTTCCATACCTGTCAAAATTGTAAATTTTTTCTGGACTAGAAAGTGTATACAAAGGTATAGGATGACATATTTTTGATGATGCATTGTCATCTTTATATATACGTTAGATGCATTGTCATCTATACATATATATATTAGATGCATTGTCATCTTTACATATATATATATTAGATGCATTGTCATCTTTATATATATGTTAGATGCATTGTCATCTTTACATATATATATTAGATGCATTGTCATCTTTACATATATATATTAGATGCATTGTCATCTTTATATATACGTTAGATGCATTGTCATCTTTATATATATGTTAGATGCATTGTCATCTTTATATATACGTTAGATGCATTGTCATCTATACATATATATATTAGATGCATTGTCATCTTTACATATATATATTAGATGCATTGTCATCTTTATATATACGTTAGATGCATTGTCATCTTTACATATATATATATTAGATGCATTGTCATCTTTATATATACGTTAGATGCATTGTCATCTTTACATATATATATTAGATGCATTGTCATCTTTACATATATATATTAGATGCATTGTCATCTTTATATATACGTTAGATGCATTGTCATCTTTATATATACGTTAGATGCATTGTCATCTTTATATATACGTTAGATGCATTGTCATCTATACATATATATATTAGATGCATTGTCATCTTTATATATACGTTAGATGCATTATCATCTTTACATATATATATTAGATGCATTGTCATCTATACATATATATATTAGATGCATTGTCATCTATATATATATATATATTAGATGCATTGTCATCTATACATATATATATTAGATGCATTGTCATCTATACATATACATATTAGATGCATTGTCATCTTTATATATACGATAGATGCATTGTCATCTATACATATATATATTAGATGCATTGTCATCTATACATATATATATTAGATGCATTGTCATCTATACATACACATCAGGTACATCAGAAGCATTTAAAGGTTGCGCAGCATGAAAATGCAAAGTAGAGAATTCAAGTGAGAGTGTCTCCCTTCAGGAAAACAATAAAAAATTGTAATTTCAAACTACAATATCTGCCATTTTATGCATCTAAAATTGAATTATTACCAATAATTTCAATGATAAAATTATCATATTTCTTTTAATTTTCTAGTCAACTTTATGATAAATAAAGAATAGATATATATTTTGAAGACATGTGAATAAAAAATACAGCATTATAATAAACACAGCTTTGGAGATGTAAAATGTCTTGGTGGTTGTTTTATATTAGAATTTTCAAAATTAACTATTTCAAAATTTGTTACGATGAATTTTAAAATACTTAATTTTGAATATTTTAATATAACATATAGTTCCATTTTGAATGCAGAAAATTAGCAGCTCAGTTTGATTACTAAATATCTTAAAATATGATAAGTTTTAAAGTCAAAAGTTTGAAATATTGTTCTCTTTAGATATGAATTAGCCAAATTCTTACATAACCAAATAAGACTTGATAGGGTTGATCATAAGTGCATTTTCAGTATTATCTTAAAGTTAACCAATCAGCGAACATTTTAGATTTTCTTATGTTCCAAATGGGGGGGGGACAGCAGGATTTACACAAAACATAAAATAATTATATCTAATACTTTGGATAAATGTTTTTATTTCTGATAACAGATATGGAAATAATCCTTTTGAGTTATAGTTTCGCATAAAAATGACGGTTTAAAGGGTTTGTGTAAAACGCCAATGCAGTACGAATTTGTGAATGTAGGCCTCCACTCCAGGATATGTGCAAACGCATGACCCTTTCGAACCACAAATGTAATATTACCAAAATATTTCTGGTAAATGATATCCAATATTATTAAAAATATTTACTTGAAATGTTATGTCACTAGAAAAGAACTGAGGAGGAAATCTACCTTTAATATTTAGGTTGGTATCCACAATTTCTAGACTCTGACTACTATACATGTACATCGAATACATATTGTCCTAATTTGAGTAAGAATGATGTACCTAGACTAATCATTTTATATTAAAACTTTTTATACATGCTTATTTCATTTTTATATATTTTTAAAAAGTTGTTGGAATGGGGCGGTACGATTTACCCAAAAAGACAAAAAAACATCCAAAATGACCCCAAAAACATCCAAAACGACCCAAAAAACACACAAAAACATTTAAAACGTAACAATTTCAGCAATCTAAAATATGAAAATTATAATATGATGAATATTTTTTATGACTATAGATGTTTTTG
This sequence comes from Atrina japonica, assembly GCA_030159075.1. Classification (NCBI taxonomy): domain Eukaryota; kingdom Metazoa; phylum Mollusca; class Bivalvia; order Pterioida; family Pinnidae; genus Atrina; species Atrina japonica. The sequence continues at coordinate 365,112 of BROG01000666.1, forward strand.
ACTTTGATAATGCTGTTTTATCCAATTTCTGAAACCATGATATAGTCAGCATGACATTTTAAAATGTGCCAGAATTTTACTTATATGGGACGATAAAGACGTTTAATACATATGAAATCATCATTTTCCACATTACGTAGAATTTTTATAATATAAATTTGACATAAAATATGAAAAATATTTCAGGAATCATGAAAGCAAATAATTGAAGAAGACCGATTTGGCTCTTCATTTTACAAAATGACATTGTCCGTAAGTCCCATGAGAAGTGATAAATGTTTTGATTTTTTTTAAATTTCTAGCTGTCTATGAAATATTTATAGAAAATGCATTTAAAATGATTATTGATGCAAACTTATTTCGATTTAATTGTTTTTGGGGTCTTTTTGGGTAGTTTTTGTTTTTTGGGTAAATCGTGTCGTGGTTGGAATGTGTTTTTGTGTTTGTTTTGGGTAAATCATGTTGCCGATATATGGGAGGACTTCTGCCCCTGATTTTAACCCTCCTACCCCAAATTTTAAAATCGGTGCAGAATGTTCGGCCTAGCAAAATCCCAGGAGAGAGAGAGAGAGAGAGAGAGAGAGAGAGAGAGAGAGAGAGAGAGAGAGAGAGAGAGAGAGAGAGAGAGAGAGAGAGAGAGAGAGAGAGAGAGAGAGAGAGAGAGAGAGAGAGAGAGAGAGAGAGAGAGAGAGAGAGAGAGAGAGATCAAACATCGTTGAGTACTTCACTTGCCTCATGGATTCTTAATGTAAATCGGATGTAAATTTGTGCAGACAAAAGGGAAAACCAAACGGTCAATAATGTTAATTTACCGTCAAATACAATATTATTGATATTATTTTTTTTAAAAGTTTTATTGATATTATTTTATATTTTTCAATGAACCAAAATTTAATCAACAATAATCGAATATATAATGAACTTTAGAATAATTACCAGAAATTATTTTAACAAATAATCAACGCGATGTGACGGTGGAGGTTTTTTCTTTTATAGGGTATACTTAATGTCCTGTTTAGAGTTACACCAACGTGCTCCATTGACCATTCGTTAGACTAGGGGTTTGTTACTGCTCCCCGTAAGTTAATTAAGTTTTTATCATTCTATAGAATCTTGTATGTATATCTATCCATAGGGATCGATCGACCGATAATAGTTTCATTATTTCCTTAAATGTAGTCTAATCTAATGCAATTTTTGACACAGTATCTAAATACTCTTAAAATTAAATCCGAATGCTATCATAACATGAAAGTCCATTAGTTGTCAATAGATGTTGAACAAAGTGCATTAACGACACGTGATGTCAAAATTTATATATCTACATCAGATTCACAGCACTCTTATTCATGCACATGTATGTTAATTTTAAGATAATATCTTGAATTTTTAACTTATCATTTTGAAATTTCAAGATACATGTAGTTTCTTAAAATTTCAAGTTATTATTTAGTAATTTCTAGATCCTAACTTGGTGCTCTTTTTCTGAGTGTAAGAAAACACTGTCCCACCCACATTTTCAGCTGTAGTACTGTTAATACATTATACTTAATATAATGATAATTGCAACATTTTCTGAATTTATGAAAATCTAAAGTTATTTAATTTGGCTTACCAACCATACAACTTATTTCTCTCTACCTACATATGTACCCACCTCCATCTCTCTCTCTCTCTCTAAAGATGAGTAATATGACTTTTTATGAGTGTTTTCATTACAGTTAAAACAGATTAAAAATGAAAAGGAAATTTCATCAACAGCCATCAGTGAAAGAATCACAAACAAAGAAGCAAAAAATCATGCATGAATCAGGTTCCTTTATAAATAAGCAACAACAGAGAGAGAAGCAAGTCAGTGATAAAATTAAAGGTCAGCCATCAACGGGGGCAGGTGGAAGCTCTAATAATGGAAAATTTCCCATAAAACACAGTAAACAAACATGCCACATTGACAAATCTAATAAAGTTATAACACAAAACGAGAAAGTACAAAGCAAAAAATACAAGAAAAAAAATATCGACAAATTAAAGAAGGAGCATTTCAAAAGAAAAACACAGAAATATACAAAGAAAAGACAAGAACATAAAAGTAATGGGGACACATGTAATAAAGAAAGTGTGTGTGACATAGACAGCACAGTGAAAAGTTCAGTACAAGATGTGAAGACTTTAAAACATTCAAAAAGCCAGTCCAGTCAAAAAAGTATGAAAGAACAGAGTGAAAAAGCTCCAGAGGCCATGACTAATAAACAAACAAAATTACCTGCGTCATCAAATGAGTTTTCATCTAACTGGAAACAATTTTGTTTGGTTTGTATAGTATATTTATCTGTAGAATTTGTTTTCAAATGGACGTATATAGTGTATACATTTACATGTAGCAAAAGATAAAACTGAATAGTATTACTATATATAGAATACTGTGAATGTACATATTACTCATAATTTACAGTTACGACAATATGATGCCATGTTCAGTGATTTTGTAAATGCTTTGATTCGTGTTTTAATCTTAAAAGTGATATTGTATTTGTCTACTTGACCCAATAAAGCACCAAGGGCACTAAAAAATAGGAAAAATGGGTGGGCGCTCATTGGGTCCAATCATGAGTCAAATTGACAGAATACATGTAGTTACGGTAATATTTTATATGGCATGATGGAAAAGTTGTTGTAGTTATTACCGAGGATACATGTCAACATTTTTCTGTTGCTGGGGAATAGATATAAACTGTTATGTATGTTTATCTGGTCCACATCTCCTTGTCAACTGGCTAGAAAAGATTCTTGATTTTGTGTAAAAATAAGTGAATAAATCTGAACTATAGGGGGAGAGGTGCTTATATGCACATGGGTGCTTACAGTGTCAAATACAAAATTAATAGAATAGGTAATTTTTTTGTACAGTGACATAACAATTTATCTTATTTAAGTGATAAACAGGTTGTGTTTTACATTTCTAGTTTATACTGGCTTAGTTGGTAACACGCTTGACTCTGGATCGTGAGGTCGTGAGTTCGAGTCCCGCCAGCGACAGGTTGGTTTCCTGTCTTTCGGATTAGACAGTAAAAACTGGAGGTCCCGTGTCACAGTAGGTGTCGGCAAAAAAACTGGCTCAAGGCTGTAAGTGCCGAGCGTAGGCACAATTTGAAGCCCTTCACCAGCATTTGTGACGTCTCGTTCCAATGAGTGAAATTATCAGTGGGACATTAAACAATGGTTAAACATAAGTAAGTTTATATCCAGAGCATAGGCAGAATTTAGAAGCGTTTTTTACATTGTACACCAGATCTATTTGGTGTTTTGCGTATCATCAAAGAAAAAGCACAAACATTCAAAAATGTCATCCAGTGATGAAAATGGAAATATTCTTGAGTGGTGACATTATCAATATCAACTAATTTTCTACACATTATTTGATGTTCATTACCAGATAAAAGGTGTCATCTCAGTTTATGTGTATTTAGGCATAATAAAAAAAAATCCTAGATTCAGCCCGCCCGATTTTCATCTCATTTTTTTTTATTTTTGAATTTACGTTTTTAAACAGAAGAGGAAATATCGTGTCTTGTCCGATTCCGTTCCGTAATGTTCGTTTTCAGATGACTTCCGGTGTTTATTTTTATATTAAAAAACAGACAACATGTCATAAGAAGAAAATCTAAGACGTTAGGTGATTGATAATAACGCAACAATGAATGTGCATTAACGATCAACCAATCAACGAACGTCTGATTTTCTTCAGTTCAAAATGAAGGCATACGACGTGAATACAAAAAACGATATGGAAATGTCATGCACTTAATGACGATTTTATAAATCTTAAAGATCAAGTGTATCAACAAATCGGACGTCAGTGATAAGAAATATGGTTGAAATGATCTGTGAAAATGGCACAACATCTTGCTACAAAGAAAATATATGGGAGGATTTCAGTTCGTTTTTTTCGGCTAGATAAGCGACAGTTACTGTTGGTTAAAGACGGAACTTTCACCTGGAATTTGGTCATTTGTATAACTATATTCAGTTTTTCCCAGAACTTACTAAAAATATTCAGAAAAAATAAGTTTTTCCAGAACTGGTTCTGAAAAAAGTAACAATGATTGTGATGATGCATTCATTTTCTTATGTCTGCAGCATCAAAGGCAAACTGTACAAGCTAGAAACCAGGTAATGACAAAATTACAGAATCAGGCAAATTTCATACCCAAAAAGACCCCAAAACATCCACAAAAAAACACCCCAAAACAATTGAAGAAATAAGTTTGCAATTAATCATTTTAAATGCATTTTCTTCTGTATAAATATTTCAAGACAGCTGGAAATTAAAAAAAAAGTCAACATTTTTCACTTCTCATGGGATAAAACAGCATTATCAAAGTCAAAAAACACCTGTCATAAAACTTAAAAGATATTCACATATAAATAATCTTAGATATGGAGGGCGAAGGCATTTGTTTTACATGTTCAGAAATCCCTTTGGGGATATTGCCCCCTAACACAGCGGAATCACCAAACGGATTAAAATTCGGTGTTCTATCACGTAATTGTCCTGTTCATTCACTCATTGTTTGAAATAAAATATTGAGTGGCTGTTTCCTTGGTGCTAAAACTTAAACACACTATGTGTATTTATTAGTTATCCAAACATATGCTAAAACTCTGTATCAAATCCATCATTTCGTGCTCATATTACCAGAATAATGGAGGCCTGAAGAATGTACAATAGTCGTTATGGCCTAGTCTCGGTCTACAAAACGTTTCTTAGTGTGTTTTATACTTCGTTTGCAATTTTATAATTTTGAATTTCCGACATTTTGTTTATGTCGCGCGCAAATTCCCGATGTGAGCAGTCTTTTTACCATTAGTAGATTTAGTGGAATAAAAAATGTGAGCTTCTACATATATGGCATTCGCCCTCTATTATCATTAAATATAAATGAAGTTTAATCTATATTACAAGGATGACTCACACATGAAATGTATAACCACAATACAGAGTAAATGATTTTAAATCCTCCCCGGGGACCAAGTTTTTAAGGGAACAAAAAAAACTTAAAGCAAATGAATAAAAGTCAGAAAAATAAGTCCATATTGCAGAGGATCTGATAGTTACCAAAGAAAAACTGAATGCCTGTACACGTATCTATCAATAGAGTCTCTGAAATCACTAATTAAGTACTTTAGTTTATTTAACCATTTCATTTGTCATGGTTGTTTGCGAATGGTATTCTAGGTTTACAGAAGGCGGGCAAGTACGTGGTAATCATAACAGGCGCATCTGGTTCAGGGCTGTGATGGTGCGACTGGTCCAAATCCGTGTAAATTGAATCTATCGGTATTGGTGTCAGAGTGGGGGCTCAGGTAGGTGAATCGCTTGATGCAGCTAAACTTTCACTGTTGGCAAAGACAAGACAGGAATCTTTTTGATTTCGTCTTGGAAGAAGCTCTTCTGAGTTTGACAATGTGGGTCCTCATGGCTCTGTGTTTGATCCCTTTGAAATGGAGTGATTTTCGAAGGTGCTCTACAGATAGTTATTGCCTGTGCCATTACAGAAAAACTGGTGGTACTACTTTAACAACAATGTGCGCTCTATCCATGGGGTGGTTGCCTACTAAGTTTTGTATGTTTCATGATAATGGTGGCAGGCGATGAGTGTGTTCAACGATGTTCCCTCGACGTTTGGCAAGCCATCTTCGATAAGACATCAACTCAGTGTTTCATGAGTATCTACCCATCAGTATGGGAATTGCTCACGAATAGGTAAACAGGATAATTGGGGATGTTTTCTCTGGGTCAATAGAATGTACAGAAGTAAAACTTGTGATATCCAGTGAACCAATGCACTGATGTTGTCCACATGATAGAAGCAGATCTTCTGAATGCCATCAAAAGAGGCTGTTAAAGAGGAGAGCACACTTCCAACGCATATTGAAGTTTACGCAACTATAGGTGTTATGGATCAGTTTTATGGCATTTTCAAAGCGGTATTGATTATCTATATTCAATAACAGAGTAATAAATGAAGGGGACACACGAACTCCCTAAAGATGTTGTAATGGAATGACCGGCATCATCCACAACAAAAATTGTTGGTCGGATCATGGACATATCGAGAACCGTTGTGACATACAGAAACAGGTATCAGTCATAAATGACAACATTCCAAGTCTTTATTACAAGGATGATGACCTGTATAACTACACAAGTAAATCTTAGTGACCTAAAATTGATGTTTTTAATGTTTTTTTTGTGTTTTTTGGGTCATTTTGGATTTTTTTTTGGGGTCTTTTGGAATGTTTTGACCTGCTGCCCTAGTAAAATTATTTGGCTGTGTATGTGGGACTACTGCCATTGGGTAAGTCGTTTTTCATACATTGGCTGTCTGTCGGTTACCTACATTGATGAAAATCATCATACATTAGAAGGAATGGGACACATACCAGCACCTTTGTGTATGAAGGGGTATTGAAGGCCTTCAAGCAAGAAAAAAAACACAAGTAGGACTCTTGTTTTTGACATGGGGTTACAATTTTGTTATCTAGCTAATCAAAGTACATGATGTAGATATATAAACATGAGTGTTTACATATATGCCAAATAAAACTATGTGAACAATGTTTTTTTTTCACTGTTTGTCGGGTCAATTGTCATCAGTGTCCACCATTTCGTAAAAAAATAAAAAATAAAATTCACATTTTTTGAAAAAATGGATGAGAATCTAGCAATTTTTTTATTATGGCCTTAAGGATAAAATTTTATTTTGGGATAAACTGATGTTTTTTGGTAATCGCTTGATGAGGTAAACATAAATAATCTTGATATTTTGTTGAAAGGATATGTAATACACAAAAGGATGAAACTGACTGTTTAGCACCGCCTAAGACAGTGTTTATTTATCCAACCTAGCTAAAACTTCAAATATTTAGCTCAAGTCAATACCTGAAGAACAATATCATTATGAAATTCATCGTTATAGGCATTATATTTACATTTCCTGTAGCAGTCTCCTATAGATTCAGTGTTAATCTACACGGCATTTATATCAGCTATAAATGAAGTTCTATATATGATATCACACATTGATGTCATTTTTTACAGATCACCAGAAAAAACAGTGAATTTGGTTTGAAATCTATCTGATTGGTCCAAATGACCGTAATGTTGGATTTCATTTCAATTGTGTATCTAGACCAGTAAGAAATTTTCTTTGACCAGTGAAATTTCTTTATTCACTGGTCAGGTTGACCAGTAGTTTTTTTTCATTTCAAAATGTCTCTGATGTATCCTCATTCATAACAAGACGTCAACCAAAATATTTCATTCAGAAAAACTCTGTACTTTACTGTTCTACCATGAACTTTGCTGTTTCATGATAATAACAACGATCACGTTTAAGCCTTTAAGGTAATTTGATTCTCACCATATGAAAACTTGATTTAAAATAACATATGGATGCTTGTCAGAGTGCATTTATTGTCAATATGTATGCAGTTTGGCATAAAAATTCATATTTAACAATACAGTCCCTATGACTAGCCCTTCCAGATAGTATCATGATCTTGTGACCTAGATAATACCATTTCATGATATGACCTTAATCTTGTGACCTAGATAATACAATTTCCTAACTTGACCTGCTTAGAAAAAATTTCTGTGATGCACTACTGCCATTGGCAACCTATGTTGTCTTCGGACAACTGATACACTGCAAGACACATTTAGTACCATACTAGGTCACCGTTAAAGGCTCATGGTGACAATTGCAGCGTCGTGCATCGACCATCGTTAACATGCACATTCCACACTTCTGTGGTCCATTGTTGCAAATATAAATAAAATCTTTCATCTGTTATCTAGAAACATAGACTAGGGTACATGAAATAATCAGTTACCAGTATTTAGAGGTGGTTAGGTTACAGAGGTTTTACTGTGTCATTTTTACAGATCACCAGAGATTTGGTTTGATGATGTTGATGAAATTTTGTTGGAGCACGAGTCAGAAAAAAATACAGAACTAAAGTCTGACAGTAAACAACAAAATTCTCTGGTTAAGCTCGGATCTTATTCGGGGTAAGTTTAGTTTTTTTTTGAATGGCCTTAATATACATGACAGGCAATCACCAGCTATATAATAGAAACGGTTCTGGGCATGATGATGAACAAATGCATTCTAGTACCAACTACAGTTAACAACAATGGCAGCGCCCAGTATGTTGACAGCTTGTGCATTGTTGCAAGATCATTAGGACAAAATGAAACAGTAAAACCTGTGAGGGACCAGAAAATTTGGCCTTTATGTGCAGGTGACCCTTTACACAGGCTTAATTTAGATTGACTTGCATAACAGGCAATCCTTAAATGGCAGCTAAAGGTTTTACTTATTTGAATTAAAACAAATCTTATAAAAATTCAAAATGCAGGAAACAACAATAATGGCAAGAAATCAGAGCAGCATTACTGTATTCGTTTATACCAATCTATGTGCATCTTAGAACCACAGAAATTAACACATAACCCATGGTTGAATTATATTATTTTTTCATGTAATTTCCATCTACTGGTGTGAGTGTGATGTAATTAAAGTAAAACAATAGTAACTGTACTGGTAATTGATGATCCATCTCGGCCATACTGTGTTGATTTCATATTCATCAAGTCAGACTTGCCTATAATTGACAATTGATATTTGATAGTAACAACTGTATACCTGGATGTTTTCGCCCTTTTACGTCAGAAAACATATTCACTCCATCTTAAATTTGCCCTAAATCACTACAGTGTCATGGACAAAGTTTTCCCTTGGGTGTTATTTTAGTGAGTCCCAGGGACCCACAAGAACAAAATTCCCCGAGTCCTTCGTAGGATTAGGGACTCACTAATATTCAAGTTTTGTGTCCTGAAAAGATTTTATGCATCAGAGACGCAGAAATCATGCGTAAGTGAAAACCCTGCATGGATGTCTTGTATGTTCCCGCTTTAAATAATTGGCTTGAAAATTCGGCCTTCATTTTAAATTTTCACTCTAATCCAAGAGCAAAAATGTAAAAATTAAACAGGAGCTAAAATTTGCAGGTACAGAGTATATCAACTCGTGTGCTTATGTTTCTATACAGTTTTTGAAAATAAGGTCGGGTCCAGTGTAGTATGCATGTATAATTAGTATGGTTGAATTTATCATTTGGAACAAATAATTGCCAAACTGAATTTCTCACACAATTTTCACAAAATATATAGGAATTTAAGAATTTTTATGCCTTAGTATATCTCTTTTTTTTTGTTATTGTACATCAATCTAAGTGGTAAAAAATGAAAAGAAAATGTGTGGAAAAAACAGAGCTAATGCCCCTTTAACTTATCAACCCCTGAAAAACAATGGACTCTTCTGTAAATCAATGACTTAGACCAGTCTAAATGTGTCTTTAGGGGTGATACCTCCTACAAACCATTCCTACTGCAACAATTGCAAGGACCTCTGTTCTAAGTCCGAAAGACTCATGACTTTCACATAATACCTTAGCATAGGACCTGGGTGTGAATCCAAAACCTTCTGTTGCAAGTTGAACGCTGTAAGACCCCTATGATTAATGCTTTTAAAGTGATACATTGAATTATTGTCAAATCAATATCTAGTTTTGATTGTTTAGGTGCACTAAGGTTGTTGCCATGGATTGTGAAATGGTGGGAGTTGGAGACCATGGGTCGGATAACATGCTGGCAAGAGTTTCTATAGTAAATCAGTATGGAAACTGTGTGTATGATACATTTGTCAAACCTGTTGAACAAGTGGTTGATTACAGAACTCATGTTAGCGGTGTCAGAAAATCAGATTTAGAGACAGGTGAGTTTTAAAATGTGCTTACAAAGTGTGTTGATTGATATGGATGT